>PISX010000455.1:0-281771 GCA_004024625.1 Mellivora capensis | reverse complement strand
TATGTTCTCATCAATCACTGCTGAACAGAGAAGGGCATCCAAAGAAGAGTATAGTCTATCTTGCTGCTTAACTCCAAAGAGCTCAAGCAATGGTTCCACAATGATGTGAATCTACTTAATGCCATGGACCTGTACATTTAAATATTAAGATGGTAACATTTATGTTATGTGCAAGGCATACTTTGGAGATATGGTGGGTTTGGTTCCAGACTACCATAATAAAGTAAATATCACAATACAATGAGTCAAATGAGTTTTTTGGTTTCCCCATACATATAAAAGTTATGTTTACACTATCCTATAGTCTAGTAAGTATGCAATAGCATTATGCCTAAGAAATATACATATCTTAATTTTTAAAATGCCTTATTGCTAAAAAATGCTAACCATCATCTAATCTTTTGGTGAGTTGCAATCTTTTTGCTGGGGAAGAGTCTTGCCTCAGTGTTGATGGCTGCTTGGGTGGCTCTGGCAATCTCTTGAGAGAAGACAACAATCAAGTTGGCCCCACCATTGACTCTTCCTTCCACAAATGATTTCTCTGTAGCAAAAATGCTGTTTGATAGCATTTTGCCCAATGTAGAACTTCTTTCAAAATTGGAATCAATCCTCTCAAACCCTGCCACTGCTTTCTCAACCAAAATATAGCTAATCTTCTAAATACTTTGCTGTCATTTCAACAATCTCCATAAAATTTTCAGCAGGAGTAGTTTCCCTCTCAAGAAACCAGTTTCTTGGCTCATCTGTAAGAAGCAACGTCTCACCTGTGGAAGTTTTATCATGAAATTACTGTAATTCAGTCACATCTTCAGGCTTCACTTGTAAATCTAGTCCTCTTGCTGTTTCCACCACATCTGCGTGATTTCCTCCACTGAAGTCCTGAACTCCTCAAAGTCAACCATAAGGGATGGAACCAACTTCTTCTAAACTCTTCTTAATGGTGATATTTTGACTCTTCCCATGAATCATGAATGTTCTTAATGACATCTAGAATGGCAAATCCTTTCCAGAAGGTTTTCTTTTCTTTTCTTAACATTTATTTATTTTGGGTGCCTAGGTGGCACAGTTGGTTAAGTCTCTAACTCTTGGTTTTGGCTCAGGTTATGATATCAGGGTTCTGAGATTAAACCCTACGTGGGGCTCCATGCTCAGTGCAGAGTCCACTTAAGATTCTCTCTCCCTATCCCTCTGCCCCTCCCACTCATGCTCTCTCTCTCTCTCTCTCTCTCAAATAAAATAAATGAGAGAGAGAAAGAGAGTGTGTGTCAGCAGGATTATCCTGAGTCATCCTGGTTAGATCTGCACACATCTAACTGCACCTTCTACATCAACAGTTGCTGCTTGACCTTGCACTTTGATGTCATGGAGATGGCTTCTTTCCTTAAAGCTTATGAACCTTCATAGAGTTGAAGAGAGTTAAGGCTTTGCTCTGCAGTAGGCTTTCACTTAAGAGAATATTGTGGCTGGTTTGATCTTGTATCCAAACCACTAAACTTTTTCCATAAATCAATGAGGCTGTTTTGCTTTCTTATCATTCATGTATTCAGTGGAGTAGACCTTCTAATTTCTTTCAAGAACTTTTCCTTTGCATTCACAACTTGGCTAACTGTTTGGCACAAGAGGCCTCGCTTTCAGGCTATCTTGGATTTCGACATGCCTTCCTCACTAAGCTTAATTATTTCTAATTTTTTATTTAAAGTGAGAGACATGTGACTTCTCCTCTCATGTGAACACTTAGAGGCCATTTTAAGGTTATTAACTGGCCTAATTTCAATAATGTTGTGTCTCAAGAGGGCAGGAAGCCTGTGGAAAAGAGAGATGGGAGAAAGGCTGGTTGGTTATTAGAGCAGTCCGAACACACAGTATATCTATTAAGTTTGCTATGTTATATGAGCATGGTTTGCACTGCCACAAAATAATTACAATAGTAACGTCCAAGATCACTGATCACAGATCACTTTAACAGACATAATAACGGAAACATTTCAAATACTGCAAGAATTACCAAAATGTGACCCAGAGACAAGAAGAGAGTAAATGCTGTTGGGAAAATGGCAAAAAACTTGCTTGATGGAGAGTTACCAGAAATCTTCAATTTGTTAAAAAAGAAAAAATATATATACACACATATTCACACACATACACTATTTGTGAAGCACAGTGAAATGAAGTACAATAAAACAAGAGGGGTTTTTAATATCACAATAAAAAAATGGGGTTGGGAGGGTGTTCAAGCTGCAGTAAAGAAAAACCACTCCAAATTTGCTCTCCAAATCAAGACGATTTCTGGGGTTAGGCAGAGAGAATGTGCCAAACTACATTTGATATAGCCTGATCTCAGCAAGTGGGAATCTATACTTGGGCAGTAAAGTGGATATACAGCTGTACTTTGAACAAGAAGATTATTTTAATCACTATATATGTAGGTGTTATAAAATTGATCAAATTATGAACAACAGACTTTCGTACCCTGGACTGCCCTTGGCTACTGGGGAGCTATTTGCAAAACCTAGCACTTTGCAAGACTAATACTTAGTATCCCTGTTTGACGGCCACATTTGTGCAGCTGTTTGAACCGTTTGGACTCATACCTAGATATTGATTTGCAAAGTCAGTATTTTAACACTTGAGCCCTTGAGAAATATGACCTCAGAAACAGGGCTATAGTTTTAAAAAATAAGTAAAAATTGTACTTATTGAGTGGCAAGATTTTCACGATACTTATTAAGTGAAAAGAATCAAGTTATCAAGCAGTATACGCAATAGGACTCTCTTTTTATATTTAAATATGTATATACAAGCATAAACTTGTCAGAAATTTAAAATAGTGAATTTAGATAGTAGGAAATGGGGAGGGGGAAGCTGTAGAAAGATATACAGGCTTATTTTATTTTTTAAAAAGATTTTATTTATTTATTTGAGAGAGAGAGAAAAAACACAAGTGGGAGAGGGGTTGAGGGAAAGGATGAAACAGGCTCCCCACTGAAGAGGAAATTGCCAAAGGCTCCATCCCAGGACCCTGAGATCATGACCTGAGCCTGAGCCAAAGGAAGATGCTTAACGGACTGAGATCCCAGGTGCACCCCAAGATATACAGGCTTGTTTTAAAGAAAAAATGGGACTTATCAAATAGCAAATAAAATGGCCCTTAGTATAAAATGGCTCTAGGCATCTAAATTTAGTCTGCCAGGATAAACCAGCCAACAACTCAAGACATTAATTATGTTCCAATCTTCTAACCAAAATAGGTACGGGTTTGATTCACTAAATTAAGGTGTAATTTTATGTACAAAAGCCTTTTTAACACTTAGTAAAGCAGGCAACTAACTCATAGAGAATTTGTAAACTGGGAGAATTTGTAAACTATTTGCCTTCAAAAACCAGGGATATTATTCTTCAACATTCAGTGTGAAGCCTACACATACTTACATTTTTTTCATAAAATAATAAAAAAGAGTCTAGGATATGGTATACTGGCATTTACAAAATTCTCTATTATTTTGCCCAATTCTAAGGTAATGATAACATATCCAAATCATGGCTCAGTATATTATTAGAAAAGCCATTCTAACATAATAGGCTATATTAACATAAGGGTCACAATTATTTTTCTAAACTTGGTGAAGCACAAAATGGTAAATCTGTTGGGATGAATGATGGGCTCGTATGGAAAATAACCATAAGGATGCAGTGACTTAAAAAGAGGCATTACAACCACAGAGAGGTTAGGTTTGAGTAGAAACAAACATTATTTGTCACTGTTCTTTCAATTCATGTAATGGGTGCATTCATTTAAAGAAGAGAGACCAAACATATAAGTAGCTAATATTACTTGAGGCAAGTTTTCCTGACATCAGTCAGGAAGTTGGCAACTCTTACATTTTCTCTATGGCCATATCCCTAATAAATACATTGTGATTATAATAAAAATTACTGGAAAAATGAACAAAATATCCCTTGTCTTTATTAACAGAGGTTTTCCAGATTTTTATTCAATTATTCCTTCAAAGAAGTGCCAAGTTTGATTTACTGATTTCAAATGTCATGACAAATCTATAATAATCAAAACAACATTGTTATTATCATAAAAACAGACACATAGACCAATGGGACAACATTGAGAGCCCAGAAATAAACCCACCCATACATGGCCAACTAATATTTGACAAGGAATTCAAGAATACTCAATGGGAAAAAAGCAATCTCCTCAGTAAATAGTGGGGAAACCGGATATCCACACGTAAAAGAGTGAAACTAGACCACTCATAAAAATTAACTCAAAATAGATTAAGGACATGAATGTAACACCTGAAACCAGAAAACTCATAGAATAAAATAAAGGAAAAAAATCTTCTTGACATAAGTCTTGGCAATGATTCTTTTGGATTATGATACTAAAAGCAAAGACAATAGGCAAAAATCAATTAAGTGGGACCACATCAAACTAAAAAGCTTCTGCACAGAAAAAAAAAGTCAACAAAAATGAGAAAGCAACTTATGGAATGGAAGTAAGTATTTGCAAACCATACATCTGATAAGGGGGTTAATATCCAAAATATATAAAGAACTCCTACAACTCAAAAGCAAAACATAAATAAATAAATATTCTGATTAAAATATGACCAGAGGACTTGAATTGACCTTTCTGCAAAGAAGTCATACAAATGGCCAACAAGTACATAAAGAGGTGTCACACATCACTCATCATCAGGGAAACTCACGCCTGTTAGAATGGCTGTTAATCAAAAATAGGAGAGATAACAAATGTCAGCAGGCATGTGGAGAAAAGGGAGCCCTCGTGCACTGCTGGTGGGAATATAAATTGGTGCAGCCACTGTGGAAAACAGTATGGAAGCATCCCAAAAAGTTAAAAGTAAAACTACTATACCATCCAGCAATCTTATTTTGAGGTATATGTTCAAAGAAAGTGAAATTATTATCTTGAAGAGATATCTGCCCTCCGGTGTGGTGTTCACTGTAGAATTATTCAAAGTAGCAGAAACACAAAAGTAACCTGTGTCCACTGACAGTTGGATGGATAAGTAAATAAATATACATCAGATTATGTATATATATGATATAACATATGTATATTTTGTTGTATTCCATATTTATAGACATTGAAATATTATTCTACTAATTTAAAAAGAAGGAAATCTTATCTGTGACAACATGGATGGACTATGAGGGCACTGTGCTAAGTGAAGTAAATCAGACAGAAAGACCAATACTGTATGATCTCACTTATATGTAGACTCTGAAAGATTGAACGAATAGAAAACAGAAACGGAGAGTAGAATGAGGGTTGCCAGGAGCTGAGGGGTGGGAGAACTGAGAAGATGTTGATCAAAGTTCACAAACTTGCAGTTATAAGTTGAATAAGTTCCAGGGATTTAAGGCACAGCCCGGTGACTATAGTTAGCAGTACTGAGCTGTATACTCGAAAGTTGCTGAGGGTAGAGCTTTAATGTTCTCACCATGACAACAATAAATGGTAATTCTGTGCGGTGAAGGACATGTTAATTAATCTTATTGTGGTAAATATTCACAGTATGTACATGTATCACATCATCACGTTATACACCCTAAATTTGCATAATGTTATATGTCAATTATATTTCAACAAAGCTTAGGGGAGAAAAAAGAATTGCCAAATCTGGGATCCTGCCTGAGTCATCATTATGGGCCTGGATCGTGAAGGAGAAGCAAAGAAAGTATCAAAAAATATCCATTTCAACTTCTGAATATGCATATGTTGCAGATTTGGCACTTTCAGTATTGTTTGTGATATCTTTCTTGATGAAGGGAAAGTTGTCATTCTTAATTATGTTAAGCGAGAGAATTTTATTTTCTCAGTATTGTTTTACATCATTTACATCAAGGATGAATTGTCCAAAATGAGGAGGAAATCTGTGACCAAAGCTTTATGAACGAATTAATTCTGCCAAAAATATTAACTGAGTTGCCTGCTAAAATAACTAACACTGTTGTCTTAATTACTTCTTTTTTTAATTTTTAATTTTAATTTTTATTTATTTATTTTGTTCAGAGAGAGAGAGAGAGAGAGTGAGCACAAGCAGGAGGAGGGGCAGGCAGAGGGAGAAACAGACTCCCCACTGAGCAGTGAGCCTGAGGCAGAACTGGATTCCAGGACCCCGGGATCATGACCTGAGATGAAGGCAGATGGTTAACCACCAACAGAGCCACCCAGGCATCCCTAACACAGTTTATTATAGAATTTTTCTAGTACTTTATACTATGAAATAAGTAAAGCCTCACAATTTCCCCCTATGGAAAGAACCTACCAGAATTCCCATTTACAGATAAGGAAATCCAATGGAGTACTACTTCAGGGGTCCCTTTTTGCAGACAAGGAAGTTGACAACAAGAGTGCTGGGTCACTTATCCCAGGTGGGAAGGACAGAGCTAGAATCCACCCCAGGCAATCTGGCTCCAGACCTGGGCAACAGAACCACACAACAGCTTCTGTCTAGATTGTGGATCGAGTCAAAGAAACCCTCCCAGTCCTTGCCTTCAGGGAACTTACAGTCTCTCCAGGGAAGGACATCAGTCAACATCAATCAATCAATACTGAATGATAACTGCGGGTTGGGGGTGTGTCCCCAATGTTGTCTGGAATCTAATTTATTTATTTATTTTTTTAAAGATTTTATTTATTTATTTGACAGACAGAGATCACAAGTAGGCAGAGAGGCAGGCAGAGAAAGAGGAGTAAGCAGGCTCCCTGCAGAGCAGAGAGGCTGATGCGGGACTCAATCCCAGGACCCTGGGACCATGACCTGAGCCGAAGACAGAGGCTTTAACCCACTGAGCCACCCAGGCGCCCCTGTGGAATCTAATTTAAATGGAGAGGTACAAAGAAAGGGAAGTCTTCTCAGAGAAAGTCTATCTTAAGTTGGATCTTGCAGGATGAATAAGCTTTGGCAAGATGAAGAGCTGGGAAAAGAGGAGTCTGGGAAGTAAAACAGAGGGTGAGGAAGGCCTAGAGGTGGGAGCACTCATGGCAATCCCCAAAGGGAGGGGGTGCAGTTGCTAGGTAGGCAGTGGCCATCCCAGATGGGTTTCCCTGAGGCTTTTTTAAAATGTTATCTGAGGTGAATGGAAGGTCATTGAAAGTATGAAGGGAAGGCGAGATTCCTCAGGTTGTATGAGAGGAATGTGCTGGAAGGCAGCAGGGCTGGAAACGAAAGCAGGACAGCATTTAGGAGGCTCTGAAAGCCTGGAGAAGGCAGATGAGGCTTTGGAAACTAGAGGTGATGGAAGTGGTGGGTGGATCTGGAGGTAGGTCTGGTCATACCTGACAGATCTCCAAGTGACTCAAGATCCCCCAGGAATCCTTGCTGTGTGTCAACACAGGTTTAAAAGTTGAAATGCTGGGAGCAATGTCTTTTTTTTACACATTTTGAATCCTGGCTTGCACTTTAAAGTAAGCATGGTTCTTTTATGGATCAATGGCATGGGAAACAAGACGACACTAATAAGTTTGCTTAAAAACTGATGATGGAGCAAATCTCTGGGGCAAATCCTTCCCTTGGAAGTGTCACTTGTACAGTATCTACTTAGGAACTACTCATAACTTGGGTCCTGACAGTTCCAAAGAATCCCTTCATAGTTCAGAGACCTGTGAGCCACACCTCTACCAAATCCCCTCTTGTGACGTCTCGTGTCTGGCAAAGTTCAGTGTGAGCCCATACTCCAAGGGACGACCTCACCACCTGAACAACTTTCTAGATCATCAAAGCTAGTGTTAGACCAGAAATGGAGACTAGCATTGTCCTGGAGCCTTGCAGTCAAGGTTATAGAATTCTGTCCAAACAACACTGGCCAGTCATTTGCCTTGGCCTAAATGGACCACAGCTGATTTCCTGAGAGGATTCTAGTGATGCATTGAATGGGTAATAATTCCACCCAGAGAATATCTGGTTTTGATCTACACCAAGTCTACCCAACCACAAAGCCTTGTTCTAGCCCATTCTGCTTTGCCAAGGTTTTCCCCTTCTTTCTCTTCCCTGAACATGACTTCAGGGAGAAGAAGTTCAAGCTGCTGCTACCACAAACAAACTCGGGGGCTATCAGCAAGGATGGAGTTCCTGAAGACAATCAAAGCAGAGACCTGTCAAGCATAACTCACTTCTTTTAGATTTCACTAGGACATGAGCACACAGATACTAACTTTTCAGGCCCTGAGCAGCACGAGGTGGCTGGTGAGTGCTGGGATAGAGCCAACTTCTTGCCCTGGTACAAGGGAGAGGTGTGTTTGCAGGGATGGGTTCTGCTAGAAGCCTTGTCTTTTCCTAGATTTTAGGAAAGGCAACCTTTGGGTTAGCAGCGGCCCTGCACTTAAACCTCAAATACAATAAGCGATAAGGTCATTACCCATCACCTTAACAAAAATGGAGCCAATAGACTCCGAGTTAATTGAAGAAAGTGGTCACTTTCTTTAGAAACGGGGACTCTGGTCCTAGTGTTCAGCTGACTGAAAGATACTTAGTAATCCCGTATAGTAAAAATAAAAATTCACTAAATCTCAGTTAATGGAAATAAATATCACTGACCACCAGTAGGTGCATCTGCATAGCAGAGAATGTGTTCTGGTTTTAAAGAAAAAAAAAAAAAAAAGAAATCAGATTAATATTCAGTCCAGTTGTCAGCATTGGCTTAAGGTGATACAGATGTTAACAGTCAACTTTAAATCAGTCTTACACTGTATTTTGAAAACTTCTTGCTTTATAAAATTTGGCAAAGAATTCACTTTTCAGATAATTAACTTCTGCTTATTGCTGAGTTTGCATACTTCGCCCCAGATCAGAAATAACCTAAACAGTTTCTGTATCTAGAGTGTTCTTTTTCACGGGCTGGCATGCATCAAGCAAAGAACAAGGAAACGTCAAGCCCTAAATCTTTACAATGAGTTTATGATCTGCAGTTATGTGGAAGGTTTATTGATCAGTCATTGTTGTTTGATATTTTGCTGCAAAGAGCAGAGCTTACTCTGGAACTTTCTGCTCTCAGCAACTTAGTTAAACTTTCAATATAATTTAGAGATACATTATAATTTAGAGATAGAATTTAGAGATAATTTAGAGATACAGAAAAGAAAGAAAGAAAGAAAGAGAGAGAAAAAGAAAGAGAGAAAGAAAGAAAGAAAGAAAGAAAGAAAGAAAGAAAGAAAGAGAAAGAAAGATAGATCATTCTGGGGCTAGTTCATGTCATAACAACTGTAATAGGTTATGGAGTACAGAGAAATCACTGAAGATTCAATAGTTTTAAGGATTAGAATAGGGCTTCACTTAACAGAAAGCTGGTTAGAATTATAGGAGTATCTGAACGAAAATTTTAAAAAAGGACAGGCTTCACATCAACACCATTTTTTAACCTACTGCCATCACGTTGTGTAAGTAGGTTGATGAGGACATTGATGGTGGCACTGTCATTCTGATGGCTCTTTATCATTTTTAAAGCTCTTCTGTCAAATTATTTCACTTAATCTGACCTATTCCATGCCATTCCCAATTTATATAAGGAAATTGAGATTCAAAGAGGTTAATGTTGAAATCACACAGCAAGTAAAGAAACAGCACTAGAGAGGAACTTGGAAGGCATTTCAAGAAATCATAACTTTATTTGACTTTTTTGCTTAACATTTTGAAGTTTCAGCAGCAGAACAGCAGCATCAGGACGAAAAGATTTATGCCTGCAAAGAGAAGTCTCCAGGTCTTGCATCAGTGGGCATGGGATGCCGGCGATGGGTTTTGCCAGCTATTGTGTTAGCAATGATGGCTCCTTCGAGAAAACACGGAAAGGTCTTCCTTTCAAAAGAAACTTAATGCACAAACCAGATGGCTATTTTTGCAGAGTCCAAAAATTCATTTTGAAAGCTATACACTAATGAGATAAATTTAAGAGAAATAACTCTCTTTCCTACTGTCTCCTTTTTCCATTCAGGATGTGCTGAAAACTTTTAAAAATTAGAACACTTAATATTTCTATCAGAATTATCTGTTTCATTCAACCCACTGAGTTTTATGGAAATAGCTACCTAGAAATTGTGGGGGTGGGATTTATGGGAAATGAAAACAATTATTTCTGCAATTCCAAATATAAATCACTATATCTTATGTGTTGTCTCCAAGCTCAGTCATTGAGTAATTGTAGGACTGGCCTCAAGTGAAAGTGCTTTCTAAACAGTTCTCAAATGTGCACTGAGTCTTCCCAAGCATGCAGAATAAAGTACATTGAAAATATGAGGACAAATCAATGCTGAAAGTTTGTCCCATGTGTATAGGGTTCCATTTCATGTTGCATAAACATTTTCTAAGAACTTCTGGCTTATCAAGGACCAAGCTGGACACAGGGCTTAAAAAAATACAAGAAGGGGATTCATTTCCTTTGTGAGCCAAACTGCCACCAGAAGAAGAAAAAGAAAGAGCAAGAGGAGAAGGAGAAGAGAAGGAGGAGAAGGTGTTAAGTTTGAATTATGGTGAGCTCCTTTAATGAGTTCTTTTTGCTCCAAGAGGCTTTCATTTCACAAGAGGAAGTGTCTAAAATCCTTTTAATAGACTACATGATTTTAAAGAATATGTTTCGAAATATCTGTAGAACTTTTAATTTTAAGGCCTAGTGGTATGTAATCTAGTCATTTGCTCGATAAATGGTCAATTGAAACCCAACAACACTTTTTTTTTCCAGATTACCTACTCTACTTCATGGTCATCAAACACAGAGTCTTTTCCCTATCTTTATGTTTTTGGTAACCTCTTGCTACACTCTGCCTTTATGTCTGTGAAACCTTTTGAGTTAAGCTATTTGCCTCCGATCTCTTCGGTGGCATTGGCAACCACTTAGCATGTAGGCATATCTGTAGTCGGTCGTAAATATACTTATGTGTTTTTGTCATTTCATCCATTCATTTAACACATATTTGTGGATGGTCTATTGTGTATACCAGGTCCTGATACAGGTACTAGAGATGGAGCAGTAAAGAAAGAGGTGAAAATGCCCCTTTTCGTGGAGTTCCTAGTCAAGGCAGTGGGAAGGGGAAGACTGTATACACATACTATGTTGGACTGTAATACACACAGTGAGAGAGAGAATGTGAGTGGGAAGAAGGAAGTGCAATTTTGAATATGGTACCCAAAGAAGTCTTCATGGAGGAAGACACATTTGAGAAAAGACCTGGGGGTGGTAGGAGTTACAGAGACACCTGGGGAAGAGTGGCTTAAGTGGGGGTGGGGTGGGGAGATGCCTGGTGTTCTTCTGGGAGCAAGATGGAGTGGGGGCTGAAGGTGGAGAACAGCAGGAGATGAGGAAAGGGAGATACCAAAACCGAAGGGGAGGATCTGTTAGGATTTGTGCTTTTTATTTCTATAAGGTAGAAACCTTATAGAAATAAGCAAGGAAGCAAAATATGACTTATATTTTTGAAAATTATTATTGAGGCCACTGGGCTGATGGTAGTCTTTAGGAAATCCAGGATTAACACAGGGAAACCAGTTAGGGACATATTACAATAATCAAGACAGAGATAATATTGACCTGAGCCAGGGTAGTAATGGCAGAGGTGGTGAAAAGGAGTTGGATTTTGGACCTAGCTGAAGGTAGAACAAATAGAATTTACTACAGATTAGATATGGGATGTGAGAGAAAGAGTATCATTGAGGCTGACTTCAGGATTTGACCCGAACAACTGTAAGGGGAGAAACGTCATTGTCCTGGCAAGTTATGGTCAGGAGCTGCCAGCAACACCAGGGACCCAGGAGACTGAGATAAAAAGGCTCCAGGGGACCGAGGGACCCAGGAGGCAGAAGTGCTGTGGGGCAGCTACAAGGGGAGGCTGGTTGAGGTGGCCAGTGTGGTCGGAAGATTGTTACATAATGCAAGGCAGAGTATATAAGTCAATATTCTGAGGGTAATGGGAGTCAGGTTTCTCTCTAACAGAGAAAAGATTTTTAAATATAGAAAGGACAAGGGCTATAAAGAATCCTGATGTGTTGGGTTGGAATTGAAGGTATTAACTCATGATATAGATCTAGATACAGGTATAGACACAGATAGAGAGATAGAGCTCTATCTCCATATGTTTACATGGGTATATGTTTATAGATCTTCCATAGAGAAAGAATACATAGATGTACACACAGAAACAGACCTAAGTATGTGTGTGTGTGTGTTTGTGTATGAACATGTATGATTTATTTCCTTGTTCTTTCCACTAAGAGAGCCTAGAGGTTACGACAGGTTGGTGGCAGCGAGTACGCTGGGTGCCCAGGTCTTGTTTCTAGATGTCATCCTCCATTAAAAGGAGCCAGGACTCTTTGGAGAGCTGGCTGATCCCAGGGCTGGCTGATCCCAGTACAAAATGAGCCTGGAACATTTTGATGTGCCATAAAGTAAGAAGGTGCCCCAAAATAATGGGGACAGAAGGACCTAAGAACCAGGCAGAAAAGACACCCTCTGGCCAAATCTGGGACCCTGTGAGCATCAAAATAAATAATGAAGGTAGCAGAATACAACTCACTGAATAAAATAAAAATTGATGAGTCTGCACTGACATAACTAAATGCAGAGAAGGGAAGATTTCTACAGAAGAATGCCAATTCATAAATGCCAAGGGAATGATGCAAATGGAAGACTGTCATTTGACTATCATCATAGTGGAGACTGATTGGGGTGGGAGTCATCAATGTCTCCAAAGAAGGCTCAGTGAAGATTAGATGCAGAACAGAATATTGGTATAGCCTTGGAGTATATTCTTACAAAATGCCAAGGGGATTGATTGCCAAGGTGGGAAATGGTGACTTGATATGGGAGAATTCCAGTGCCTGCCAATCTAGGTGATCAAGGTTAAATTAACATCACAGTGGCGGGATGGTTTGACATCATTTGCCTTTTAATGGAAATGTACATCTGAGCACAGCAACATCCTTTCTTTGATATTCCTGACAAGAATGCAGGACCTGCTTTGGACAGGAAGAACCATCAGGTAGACCCAGCTTGAGATCCATGAAATCTATAGAACGAAGATCATATGGTTTTTAAAACTCTCAAGGAAGGGCAAGGAAGACAGGGAAAGACTGCAGAACTGCAGCAGATTAAAGGAGAATCAAAAGACATGTCAACTAAATGTAATGTGTGATCTTGGATTGCGTTCTGAACCAGAAATGAAAAAGGAACATCTTGGAAAATTTGGTGAAATTTGAATGGGTTCTATGGATTGGTTGCACACATTGTGTTTATGTAGGAAAGAATCCTGTTTTGGGAGAAATATGTATACACTAGAGTATTTAAGGATGATGGGAATCATGTCTGCACTTGCTCCTACATGGCTTAGTAAAAGAACATAAATCATGAGTATCTGTCTGTCTACCTAACGAGAGAAAGTGAGAGATATCAAATGCAAAATGATAACAATAGGGGAAACAAGGAGAGGAGGACATAGGAGTTCTCTGTACCATTTTTTCCATATTTTTGTAGGTTTGGAATTATTTCAAGATAAATCATTAAAAATGGACTTCAAAGGAAAAAGTGAAGGACAACACTATGACCCCCCAAAGTTCTGAACAAACGGTAACATCTGAAAAAGATTTATGAGTTTTAGTTAACAGGCAACTCGATAGGTCCCAAGAGTTAATTGCCCATTCAAAATGTGTACAAAAATGCAGGCTGTACTACCAGCAGCACGTTGAAAAAGAGGGTTTTTTTTTGTAGGGCTTTTGTTTTGTTGTTGTTGGTTGTTGTTCATTGTTTTTGTTTTGTTTTTTGTTTTTGTTTGTTTGTTTTTTGGGTTTGTTTGTTTTGCTGGAAGGACTGGGCTGGAGAGCTGTGCTTTTATTTTAAAGAGGTCACAGACAGGGGCGCCTGGGTGGCTCAGTGGGTTAAAGCCTCTGCCTTCGGCTCGGGTCATGATCCCAGGGTCCTGGGATCAAGCCCCGCATGGAGCTCTCTGCTCAGCGGGGGAGCCTGCTTCCTCCACTCTCTCTCTCTCTGCCTGCCTCTCTGCCTACTTGTGATCTGTCAAATAAATAAATAAATAAATCTTTAAAAAAAAAAAAAAAGAGGTCACAGACAATGGGGGGTAATATGGTGAAAAATTGTGAAACTACAGCAAGGGAGAGGCTGAATCAGGGCGGGACATGTTTGGCTTGGACAAAAGAAGGCACACAGTGGATCTATTATTTGTCTTAAGCAATTTGGAGGGATTTCTTGCGGGATAGGTTTTAGACATCTGTATGACTACCCTGGATAAGAACAAAACCAACCAGTGGAAAAAAAAAAGGTATGTGTCACTCATCTCATCTTCAGCAAGGAAAATGAAATGAACCCGGGGTTAGTGAGGTTCTTATCACAGGGAATGCACAAGCAGGAGGAGCCCTTGATAGAAATATTCAATCAGAAACAGATACCTAAAGGATTAGGGGATTGTTGTGCTTTTTTAAAAAAAGTTTAGAAAAATATCTACTATTTATTGAATGATTACTAGATGCAAAACATTGTGCCAAGCATTACAGATGCATGATCTTGGTTCATTCTTACCACGGTTCTATCGGGTAGACACCCTTATCCCCTAACAAGGAAAACGAAGCTCAAACCGTGTGTCCCACATGCAAAGCAGACATATCACATACAGAAGCGCTGGGACCAGGTTTCAACCCTCCGTCTGCTAAAACCATAAAGCTACTCAGCCATCAGTATGCCCATTGATTTCTCTCACTGTCCCTAGATTCTCCAACTGTCTCTTTCAATTCTTTCTCATTCCTCCTCTCTTTCCTTCATAAACTTTCTCATTCACTTCAGTCATAGCTCCTTCCCTACTCTTAGGAGAATGCATCTTATCCAATTGTGTGTGCTTCACCTGGCTGAAAACACATCAGATGCATATTTGGGTCAAGGACCACTATTGACTTCCCTATCGACACATCCCACCCCACCCCCAACTTGATCAGGTAATCCTCCATTTATTGAGTCAACCTGCACTCAAATCTGAGTGAGCCACACCTCCATTCTACTTATTTCACCCAGTCCAGGTCAAAGTGCAATTCATTCAGCACTTAATCTGGAGTATTGAAATATCTCTGTGATTGTTTTGCCTCTGAACAGTGCTACCTGGCTACAGACGGAATTTTTTTTTTTTTTTTTCTATTCATCCCCAGAGTGGATCCAAGATGTTATGATCTGGACGGTGCTATAAAGCAGCATCCCAACTTACTTAGCAACAGTTGACAGGGAATGACCTCTTGACTGGTTCCAGCTGTCCCCAGCATGTGTGCCCTGTAAAGATTCACCTTCTGACTTCCTTTAGGAAAGCCCCTCTCCTCCTCCCTCTCCCTGCTGAGAGTTCTACAAAGCAGAGTTTAGAAGTGAGTTTGCGTGTGCATGCTTTGTCACACTTAATAGTGCCACCCCTGCACTGACAAAACATAGATGTTTCCCCAAGGGGCTATAAAACATGCTATTTGGGAAGTTCATTTTGAAATGTTGTCAAACAAAAAGGTACTTGGCAATGTACCTCTTTCACATAGATTCACCAGGAGTGAGACGTTTCTGGGTGATTGGACTGCTTTCCAGACTGGTACTTTCCCTATTTTTATAGTTTTCCTCCTCTGGAACGCTTTGCCATATCAGCTTTCCAGAAAGCATAACTACAGGTGGTACTCAGAGGCAGAGGGAAGAGCGCGCTTGAAAACAAGAGGAAGGAGAAAGAAAAATAATGTTTCCTTTGTTTACTTAAAAGGCCCAAGGGTTGTGCAAAACAGGGTTCATATATGCCGGGGCGTGAGCTGTCATTGCCTGTACTCCCAGCCTCCGGATCCCGCAAGCGGTTGGCTGGCACCCGGGCCCTTCCGGACTGCAGGCAACAGCGAAGGTAGACGGCTTTTTAGGTGCTGAAACCAAACGGGACTCCAGGACTTACCTTCACATTTGAACGCTTCGGGTGAACTTTGTGTGAAGCTTAAGCGAAAACAACCCCCAAGCCACTTTCTAGCTCACATCCCCGCGCACTGATTGCCGCTGTGAGGTTAACTCTTTTCAGAGATTGCACAAATTTCATACCAGCATAAACAAAAACAAAAAACAAACCACCGAGTAACAACCAGGTCCCCCTTAAGGCACACGAAGTGCGTTTCCCAAAATGCTCTCTCTTTCCTCCAATCCCCAACCTACACAAAACTGTGTGTGTGTTCGTGCGTGCGACGGATTCTCCCCCAGCAAGCAAAGCCTGAGCAGCTCCCCAAACTCGCGGGCTATTTATAAAGCCCAGGCAGGCCTGGAAGGCGACCGACTCCGCGAACCGGCCGCACGGCGGCGGGGAGCGGGGCGGGGCCGAGCGCCGGGACCGCCCAGGAACGGGGCGCAGCCAATCAGCGGGCGGGGAGGGCCGGCCGGCGCGGGCAGAGCGGCGCGGACTGTCACAGGCGCCCGACGCGCGCTGCAGGTGGCAACTTGGAGGTGTCGCCGCCGCCGCCGCGGGAGGAGCCCGGTTCTGGCGGCCCCTTCCAGCCTCCGACAGCCCTTTCCCGCCGCCGAACCCGAGACTAGATCCGGGAGAATCAGAAGGGAAAAGCCGCTGCGCAGGGACCTGTGAGCCGCCCTACCTCTCTTGTGCCCTTGCGCTACTTTTTTTCTTGGAGGAAGGTTGTGCCTCGGGGCTGCGAACGGGCTCCTGGAGGGGCTGGAGAGGAAGGCTTCGGGTGACCCAGGTGAGAGCCTCTCCTTAGCGGTGCCTCGTCCCTCTTCGCAGCCGGGCGCAGGCCGGGACACCGGCTCGCCCAGTGGGCAGGGGCCGGGGCGCGGGCGCCTGCCCTTGGCTCGAGGTCGATGAGGGAGAAAGCGAGGAAGGGGCGAGGCTGGCCCGGCCGGGGGCTGCCTTCTCCCGGCCCGCCTAGAATCGGCAGGGACTCTCGGGCGGGCACCCCAAGGCGAGGAACAGGCAGAGAGGTGCTCTGAGATGGCCAGAGGGCTTGCACCCCTGGTTCAAGCTGGCCGGGATCGCCCCCACGCGCGCGGTTCGGGAGCCGCAGCGGAGCCGGCGCGGCGCCTCTGCGAAGCCCTGGAGAGAGGGCGCTGGGCCGGGCGAGAGCAGGAATCTTCAGTCCCTGCGAGCCCGAGGCGCTGGAGGACGTCATCCCTCTCGGCCCCAGCAACTCCTCCTCCGCCCCTCGCGCCTCCACCCCTCTGCTCCCGCGGTTCAGCCTATTCGGAGATTCCGTGCCTTCGCAACGCGCGAAGCGGCTGCTGCTGT
This sequence comes from Mellivora capensis, assembly GCA_004024625.1. Taxonomy (NCBI): domain Eukaryota; kingdom Metazoa; phylum Chordata; class Mammalia; order Carnivora; family Mustelidae; genus Mellivora; species Mellivora capensis. The sequence goes on along the minus strand of PISX010000455.1, from coordinate 264,511 downwards.
CGCTACTCTCCCTGCCCTCGCCGGAGTTGGAGCTCCCGGGGGTCTGGCTGTCCGGCTTTGGCCGCCTAGTTGTGCTCCAAAGGCGAGTGGGGCTGGCCAGTTCCCCTCGAAGAGGGCGGAGGTGAGCGCGGGCTCCCTTTCCAGTGCTCCCTCAATCAATCCATCCCCGCCCCCCGCAGCTTGAACCGCTAGCTCAGGGAGGGGAATCTCAGAAGCCAGAGCTTTCTTGCTCTGGGAAATTGGGGGTGCTTGTGGTGGCAGTGGAGGGGAGCTCCTAGGATGGTGAAAGCTTGAAGGAGAGGGAAGAGCCTCTGCCTCTATCTGGGCGTTTCAGCCCCTGCCTTAAAGTGGCCAGTGGCTCCGACCTCCGCGTCCGGGCTCGCGGGGTGAGGGTGCTGGCGGCAGTGTATGCTTGTGTGTGTGTGAGGGTAAGCGTGTGCGGTCCTCCGCGAGGCAGAGGCGCAGAAGCCCGCTCCCCCTGCTCAGTGGAGCCGCAGGGCATTCAGCCCCTCGCCGCAAGAGGCGCGCAGCTGCATCCCGGCAACTCAACGCTGCTGCCTCCTTTCCTCCCGCCCCAGCTCCCAAGCCCCTCCACCTGGGCGCGTCCCAGGGTGAAAATCATCTGGCCAGAGGTTGCGGGTGGAGGATGAAGGCGCTCGCGGAGCGAATGAAGCGGTTTTTTTAAATCCCGGGGAGCGCCCCTTGCAGGGCATTTCATTTTCCCGCGGCTGGGCTGTGAGGACCTCGGGTGGAGGCTGGCGGAGGCTGGCGCGCGCTCGAGGGAGGGCGTCGTGTCACTTGGGAAGCCGAAGTTGGGGCTGCTGAGCAGCCGAACTCCCTGGGGCGCGTCTTGCTCCGAGGCCGGGGAGCTAGGCAGGCGGGCGGGCTGGAGGAGCGCAGCGCGGGAGGTGGGGTGGCCAGGGACCTACTGAGGGAGGGCGGGGCGCCACTGGGCCGCCGAGCCTGAGGGCTCTGGGCCGGCAGGGGAGGGCGCGTCGGGGCTGCGGCGGCCTCAGGGGTACCCGACTTGAGCTGAAAGTTGAGGACGGGGTCCTCACCATGCGGTGACACTCCTCGCGGCCACTGCGGATTCAGAAGCAGCGGGCACGCCGCACCTTCGGCCGCCCCCTCGGCCCTCCTGCCACGGCTTTCGCTTTTCATTCTGCCTGTGCGAGGGGAAAGCCTGAGGTGCTGGTGGCGAAATCCTCTTCCAAGCGAGGGGCGGCGTCCAATGAACCGGAGAAGGGCAAACATTGAAACATTGAAACGCCAGGATCCCGCGGCTAGTGCAGTCGCTGTAGGGCGGCGGTGAGTGCCAAAGATACCGAAGCAAGTCAAGATTGACCCAGTCGGGAGGTTTTCAGAGGGGCCCAGGCATTAGAGCCCCCTCCACCGCCACCCCAGGCTCATGGGCAACTCATGGATTAAAGCTAGGCCGAGAGAGGGCTGGTATCCACGAAATGAATGAAAGTAGAAATGACTGTAAATCCCAAATCTAATTCGGGTTTAAACCTAAATTCCATTTGATTAGAAACAGACTCTAATCTGGTAGAACAGGGTCTAAGTGGAGGCCCTATATCGCATTTCTCCAAAGGGCAGTCACTAAGGGGCGGAGCAAGGTTTGCCCTTCCTTTGCTGGGATTTTGCTGCATGTGGGGGTGCGAGTGAGGTGCATGAGGGGTTAGGGTGAAGGTGTATGTATATCTACACTGAATTTATAGCAAGGAAGGGTTCAGGTTCAGGTTGGTTTTGAAGTGACCTTTCAGGCCTCCTTCTTCTTTCTTTTTCTGCCATAGGCTGAGGAACAGAGGTACAAAATGAAATTATATAACTAGACTGTGATCCCTCAGTTCCAGTAATGGAGACATCCCCCTCACTAGAATGTAAATTATTGAGGACAGGCTCTGTGTTTCTCATCCTTTTATCCCTGGATTCTGACATACAGTAGGTGTTCAATTAACACTTATGGACTGGTGATTGTAATTAAAAACAATGGCCTGAAGACATTTAATAATTTCTAGGATCAATCATTATTAAAATCATAATATTAAACTAATCATAACAGTCACTTGATGACTAACATGCATTATTTAGTCACATATATTTTTAAACTATTTCGGATGGGTGCAATTGCTTTGAATAAGAATGCCCTTAAAATATTGGGAAGTTTAGAAATAATACAATGAATGACAGCTGCATGGCCAAAGGCCCTCCATACTGGTCTGGTTGAACAACTCTAGAAACAGGGATCTCACTACTTTTACAAGTATTCTGTTTTAGATACATTCATTATTCGAATGTTAGGATCACATAGGTGAACATAACGTGGCCTCTGCCTACATATTCAGTTAGGTGGGCCAGAAAGAAAACATGCTTTTGTTGCTATCCTATAGGCAGGCGAGAAAGATAAGAGGTCTCAGCAAAGCAAGCACCAGCTTTGAGCAGCAACGGCAAAAGAAACTTCACTTAAGAACAGTCCTGTGGTTTGGATTTGAAGGAGAAGTTCTCCCCTAGGACTATATGTAAACAGACTAATAGAAAGTTCCCTGAAGGTCAGCCTGCCTAGCTATTCATTCCTTCCAGGTCCATCACTTGAGCTGTAACACTCCTTCTTCTCTCTCTCTCCCACATGCCCACTGTTCTTATTTAAGAAGTCCGCATGTCTCTGTTTCTTCTCTACTGGAGGCCAGGGAGGTTGGCTGGGAATGGTTCATTAAAAAGATCCAGGAAGCTGAATGAGTCACAGTCCACTCTGGGCAGCTGCTTCCTCATCCGGAAGGAGAATAATAATTTTCACCTGCCACACTGTGAGAATTCATTTATGACTTCAGAATTAGCAGAGGTACTGGGAAACAAGGTGTGAGACCTAGCACATGGAGCATAGAATTTTTTGATTCAGAACTAGTTAACCAAGAATCGCAAGACGCATGATTAATTAGAAGATATAACTTTCCACGGAGAGCTAGAGGCTAGAAATTGAAAAGCCACTTTAGCATGATCTCCGTAGTAAAGATGGAGAAATATAGATAGCTGTTTTATGGCTTGTCATTTTGCCAGAGAGTCAAAGAAATTGCAAAAAAAAAAAAAAAAAAAAAGAAAAAAAATCAAAGGTAGCCACCAAATTGCTGACGAGAAGAAAACTGTTTCTTTTTAGTTGAATAGCATGTGAGCTTCTGTTTGGGAGCATTTGGTGCCACGATGACGTGTCCCATTAGGAAGAGCAGTTCTGCTAGACACCCAGCATGTGTTCTGATGTGTGTGGGCCACATGGCCCAAAGCTCATCCAAAGGATCATACCCTGGTGTGCTTGTGGACAGAACTCACAACACAAGAGCTGAAATTATACTATCTTGGAATCCTTTATAATGAGCAAGTGAGCAGCTAACTAGGTTAAGAGCAGTGATGGGATAGGGAATGGCACTAAATATAACTGGGGCTGAACAGGAGAGATTTGAGTCAAGTAGAATGAATGAAGATCAGAAGAGGAGAGTAGATATTAATGGACAAAGGAACACATGGTAGTACTTATATTGGGAACCCGAAATAAAAGGACGGAAAGAGCTATCCTTTCTTAGTATGGATGTGAAATGTACAAATAATGTTGTGAATCAGAACTCGGCCACCTCACTGTTGACTCCATGCTATGCAAAGTCTCTGAGCTGCAGCATCCCCACCAAGAAAATGGGAATGGGAATGCTTCCTGGGGAAGGGTCAGGTAAAACTCTTAGCACAGCCTGGCTTTTAGGTTAGCTGCCCTGGCAACAAGCTTCTGTTTGTAGAAGTAGGAGTAGAAGTTGACTGAATGGAGTAGTACCAGATCTTAACTTATCAGCATCTGTTAGAAATCTAGACTTGCATTGCTACCTGCCAAGTGGATATCTACCCAGCTGTTCCATGGTCATCTTAATCTCAAGATGTCTAAAACTCATTCAGCACTTTCATACTTTCCTCTCTTATCTCAGGGCAACATACCCTGAATCACTGGGTTGGGGAACTGGGTTTTCATCTGTTTATGTTTACCTTTACTCACACCGCTCCCCCCCCCACCCCAGACACACACCACAGAAATGGCAGTGGCCATGTTGTGGTGGCTCCCACTGTCACTTCCCACCCTTCAGATTGCTACCCATTCTGCCCCAGGCCCTTGTCACCTCCTGCTTAGACCATTGAGCTAATCAGTCTAACCCTCCTCCCTTGGACCTCCCACCTCCCCTAATTTCTGCTTGCACTTCAGTCCTTTCATAGTACAGCTTTGATCATATCCTTCCCAGCTCCAAACCTCAAGTCTTTCCTATTTCCTAAAACGTTTAGATCCACATGCAGAACCCTTCATGTTCAGTGTTATATCCCACTGGCTCCAACAGGAAACCCATCACACTTGTCCCATTTCTGATGCATTTCTTTAGATTTTATTTTTGTGTTCTTTACTCACAGAAGGTTTCTCTCCCTCACCTTTCCTTCTGTAACTCTTTGCTCATCCCATGTATTTCTTCTCCGATGTGTTCCTATTGATTGAGAACTTACTCAACTTTGTACTCACTGCTAAGAGGTGCCCAAAGTGGGGGCTCAGTGACTTTTCACTGACTGAACCATCACATAGCATTGCCTGAAAAGGGCATAGACTGGGGAGAGATGTTCTAAACCCAAGTCAAGGCAGTATAGCCAATACCCAACCCTTGCTCAGGTCTTTATCTGGAAATGTCACAAACAACCCTCTACCTCATTTTTGTTTAATTACACAAATAATTTAATCCTTGGTGGCTGGAAGGATCCATATAATTCTTAATATTCTTCATAGTAGAGGTGAGGAAATGATATGACAAAGCAGACTTGCATGTGGAGAGCCAAGCCCATAGTAATTGGGCTGAAAGAAAAATGAGGTTTTCTGGGCAAGATGCCCGTCAAGCACTGAAGTATCCAGAAATATGTGCAAGAATTCTTGGTTCTGAGCTCATGAGTTTGTCTGATCCAGAATCTCTTGTAGGAAGCTTTTCATCTGATTCTTATCATGGCTCCTTGGTTCAAAAAGTATAATCGTGCCTTATTAATTAGCCTTGGTAGTTGTTCCAATGTTTCTGATCCAGAAGAATGAAAAGATAGCCATTCCTCTTGCATGTTTGGGGACAGGTGGAGAAACAAATTATGGTAAAAAGCTTGCCAGCTTCTGTGTTCCAGGAACGGAAATGCTTCCAAACAGTCTTAAATATACAGCCTTCAAACTTGAGGGTATAAATCCAACCTAAGCAAATAGTTATAAAGTGCCTATTGCCCTGGAGGAATGAGCCAGTAGAACAAAACAGGGCACAACTAGGTGCCAAGGTTTTGAAGAGCTGGGAATTACACACTTAATTATGATGTTACAATTACATACTCAGATCTCTTCTGGAATATGTAAAATTGGATGGGTTTAAGTGAACAAGAACTGTTGGGTCTATGTGTTATAGATTTGGATACATCCTGTTTATAAAGTTTACGTAAATATGTTTCAAAGTGGAAAAAGACACTGGTCATCCACTATGTGAAAACATTTGGCCACACTCAGGCGATTCCTATCAGGACAGATTTCCCAAACCCACCTCCACTGACAGCTTGTTTAGCCTTTTTCTGCTTCAGCTTCCTCACTGGAAAATGGACGTAATAGAGGATTATTATCTCTACATTCCACAGAAGATTTTTTAAAAACCCTAAATAACATCATAAAGTGAGATACAATATTTTCATTACTAGCCAGAGTTTTGTTTTTTTTTAATTCAGCAAATCTCTCCATCTCTGTAACCTTTTCAACATAAAAGTACATCGTGGAAGATTTATGAGAACAAATTCAAATACAAGCAAATATTTAACTGGCGAGTCCCATTCACCTTTATCTAGAGAACTTATTTTCCTCCCCCCCACCCCCCAATAGCCACAAAATTCTGTAGAGCTAAATTATCAAACCAGGAGTCCGTGTGGGCAAAGGCCACTGGGATAAGCCAGAAATCTGGTGTAAAACAGATTAAGATATATTTGCATTCCACCTAAAATAGTTGTTTCTTTGGATGCTGGCACCCTTCTTAATCTGCATTGTAAATAAGAAAATATCTATACAACGTGAGAATGTTTAAAAAGATGTAGCCTGCAAACCCTAATGAGGATATGATACATAATGAGCATAGTACCTGATACGATGTTCCAACGTGGAAGGAGTCTAAGGGAAGTATTTTTTGGAGCAAAGAGGAAAACATTCATATGTGGGTAGCTGCAGGGGTGGGAATGGATAAAACGTGCCACCTTTTGCATATTTCTTTCCCATGTCTCAGTGTTTTTGCTTTCATGCCATTTTCACAAATTCCCTTTCATCTTGATCTTAACAATGACATTTAACCTGGATCCTTAAAAAGTGTTGAAGTACTGTCATTTTGGGAGAGTGTTCTCTCTACCTTCACTTACCTTTACTCTTTTCTGAGCTGAGCTAAGCTTCTGTCCCCCACCCCCATACACACTCTGTGTCTGTGCTGTTTTAGTTTGCATTCTCTTGGAAGCAGAACCTGAGATAAGAATCTAGGAGCAAGTGGGAGGCAGTCACACTACCACAATCATCCAGCTGCCAGCGGGTTCTCCATGAGCATCTGGGGACAAATCACCCAAGTTTTCTGAGTCTTAGTTTCTTCTTCTGCAAAATGAGTTTAGTAATACTTCCCTAGCAGCGTTGTTATAAAAAGTGGAAATAATACTTATGATATGTCTGGCACATAGTAAGTGCTTAAATAAATATAGCCATTCCTGTGTCATATGATGCATATTTCTTAACACTTAATTCAGTGTGAAAATTTATATTTAACCAGTTGGCTTCTACTGTCAATATTTATGTCTCAAGCTTTTGGTCCTGACTACAGTTATTTATTTTTTAATCATTTAAAAAAATAAACCTTGTGGTTTATTTAATCCTTGTGGTTTATTGAAATATCCTTGAGGATATTTAAATGTAGTTTTCTCTTTGTCACTTTTCATGTTGTTGGGTTTGTTTTTTTTTTTAACAGCAACATGCAATTAGGAAGATAAACTTGATAATTCTACTGCAAAATTCTGCATTTCAAAATCAAATAGAGATTATTATTTTGTTAAGCTACCCCTCTGTAGCTGCATCATTCAAGTTGGAAAAATAATGAGTATCATGGACGCTTATCTCTGTCTGCATTAAAATAATCTGTGGCAAATTCATTTAGGCCCCTTGATCTTGAAGTGATCTACATTGGTCATTTAATTACTAAGATAATTAGGTAAAACTGCTGTACTTCATTTTGTTTTTTCAAATGGACAGGGATGATCTTTTTTTTTTAAGAGCTCTTAATTTATAGTAGATACAAGTGTAACCCATGTTTCCAAGGCCAAACTGCTTAATAACGATAAGAGGAATGTATTTCTTTGACTTTGTTGCCACCTGCAACAATGGTAGTTCTAACCATAGTCAGATTTCTCCTGATGGATCTTTAGGAACCCTGAGGTATCCCCTGCTTAGAAAAACCAAGCCTTCTCTGTGCTGTATGAACTCTTCTAGTTTTACTTGCTTTTTTTTTTTTTTTTTAAGATTTTATTTGTTTATTTGAGAGAGAGAGAGAACATGAGGTAGGGTGCACAGGGAGGAGAAACAGACTCCCCGCTGATCAGGGAGCCTGATGCAGAGCCAGAGCCCAAGACCCTGGGATCATGACCTGAGCCAAAGGCAGCAGCTTAACTGACTGAGTCACCCAGGGACGCTTTTTTACTTGCTTTTATTCTGGCCACCATACCTACATCAAAGACACCAATGGATGCTGCTAAACTCGCCATGGCCTGGGCCTAATATGGAGTCACTAGGACCACCAGTGAGTGGTGAGTGATGAGTGCCTTGGCCTTCCTGAAGTCTGGACTGGGTGCAGGTTGTGGGTCACTGCTCAGTGTGCTGTCATCCCTTTGGCCCCATGAGGGCCAGGATTCACCTCTTGCCTGGCGACACCACCATACAACGATGCCTCTCGGTGGATTTTGTGACTGCAGAGAAGGAGCCCTTTCACCCGGGACTTAGACAAGCATCTGGGTGCTAGGATGGAGGGTGTTGCAAGACATAGTCTGTATCACACTCTGCATCTGTCACGGCTTCTGTGTTTTCATGTAAAATGCTTGGTGCATGGTAAGTGCTTGCACAAGTATATCCAGCTTGTAAGCATATGAAATTTTGGAATTTATCAGGTAGGCATTGGGGAAGCAGGAAGGATTTTATGCAGAAGAGGAAAACGAGGAGGTTAGATATAGAAAGATTACCATGGCTGTGAGTGAATAAAGTTTAATGGCACAAGAGGACAGGAAGTACAATGGGCAGCTGGGAGGCTTTTCACCTACCAGTGCAACCACAATGACCTTAGACTAAGGTTTGTACCTTGATTCTTTCCTCCCTTGACCTGGCTATTTTATCAGGAGACTTCACTTTTTCTCTAATTGTTAGGTATTGGAAAAAAAGAAGATCCTATTTTTTAAAAGGCTGATGACTTAGATATTTTCTGTCACCAAATTTATGAATCCCCGGGAATATTATCATGTTACAATATCATCTGCATTGTATTTATAAAGGATGAGTAATCTGCGCTATTCTTAGCTATTTGAAAAACATATTAAAAATGAAAATGAATTAAGTAATGCAACAATGAGTCATGCCATATGTGTGACCCAATTATCAGACCTTCTCTCTAAGTAAAAAAGTATCCTTATGTCTTGTTTTTTGTTTTATGTACTTTTAACATATGACTATACTCTTTTTTTAAAGCTTTTACTTATTTATTTGAGAGAGAGAGAGAACATGAGTGGAGGTGGGGACAGTGGAGAGGGAAAGGGAGACTCAGACTCCCCACTGAGCAGGGAGCCTGAGGCTGGATCCCAAGACCCCAAGATCATGACCTGAGTCAAAGGCTGATGTTTAACTGACGGAGACACCCAGGCGCCCCACATACGAATATATTCTCATGTTCCAGGTTACTTCATGTCTTATTTTGTCTCATTTTATTTAATTGATTTATTATTATTATTATTATTATTATTATTATTATTATTGTTTTTAGAGAGAGAGAAAGAGAGCAAGTACACATTGGGGAGAGGCGGAGGGTGAGGGAGAGAATCTTAAGCAGGCTCCAAGCTCAGTGCAGAGCCCTCTGTGCAGACCTCAATGTGAGGCTCGATCACATGACCCTGAGATTATGACCTGAGCCAAAAGCAAGAGTTGAACATGTAACTGACTGAGCCACCCAGGCGCCCTGGTGTCCTATTTTGTCTTAAGTGTAGCTTTGGTCTCCCTAGAATACGGTTAGGGGATAACCAAATGTGTTTCAGGAAAAATAAGCACAGGTGTAATTTTCCAGATTGTGGGTTCATCGTTACTTAATTTCCCTGGATAACAGTTTACTCTCTTTATGATGGAGTTACAGCTGCTTCAGCTTTGAAATCTACAATCCTAAAACATCATGATAGATTAAAAACCTTTTGTTTTTTAAACCCGATAACACAGCATAATCATAAGCACCATGACCGTTCTTACAGGTCAGCATGATTGAAACACAGTCGGACACAAGGAAAGAAGAGAGCGCTTTGCTATATGAACATCCTAAACAATTCTTTAACAAGAATGGTTCATTATTATGAGCACAAGTAATAAAATTTTAATTCTCTAGATAATTGATAATATTAGCCTCATGACAGTTAACCTGTTCTTGTTTTTTTTGTTTTTTTTTGTTTTTTTTCCTGAACTGGCTCAGCACCTTCCCTGTTTGACCACGTTACTTAGAATTTCATTTTATTTTCCTCTTATTTTACCTCTCCAAACAAATCTGGGTGATTTTAAAGATATCCTGGGTAGGACTTTGTCCCACTCTGTCAGAAGAATTCCAGGGCTGTGAACAGGAGGCCAAAGAGTGCGAGGTGGGCTGAAGGGTGCAGGGGGCTGCAATTTGGGTACTCAGCGAAGGCTGAGGGGAGCAGCAAGGAATCAGCCACAGGATCAAAATCTCCTTCTGGTTTTCTCCTCTGAATGTTAGCTTTGGCCGTTTGCTTGACAGCATTTTTCAGATTGCTGGCTGTTGGCAGACAGAGCATGTGTGGAAGAGGTAAAGTGGCTTCAGGGGAAGTGCTCCAGGCACAGGAGGGAAAGGGCAGGTGGCTTTTAAATAAATTTAAAAAAAAAAAAAAAAATGAAGTTACTCTGAGTAATCTTTATAAAGCCTAGCAAGATGCTTTGTGTGTGTCGTTTCCATTAAAATCTATTGATGACATAAATATAGGCTAACGTATAGCCCATGTTTCAAAACACTTTCTCCCAGCCTCCATTTAGCATAGGGAGAGGGAATGTTGGTTATATCTGACTGGCTGTTTGTCTAGTGGAAGATGAAAGTCCTCCAGGCAGGGCTGGAGGAATGTGGCAAAGGGCTTTTCACTGTGAGCAGCATATAGGATGCTACAAAGAACAGCTGGGCTGAACCCCCAGTGGCTTTCCATGGTAATGCAGGTAACTTACGACTTGGAAATGAGTTGACTTGAGAAAAATTGTCTGAGCCCAAAAATTCTTGCTCTGACCAAGAGCATAATTGCAGCAAGATTGAGGGAAATAAAGAGTTGAGAATTGAAAAACAAATGAAAAGGGGAAAAGCTTCATTTCCTCACATTACACTTCACTGTGTTGAATGTGGATGAAAGTGAATGCCAAGTACCATCGGCTCAAGAGAGCAAGTTGTGTTGGGTTCACAGAAAATTAGTCACTGTCAGATAAATGTACTCTTCCTCTTTTTCTACCCATTGCCCCTGAACAGCATCCTAGCACCCCACCCCTACCCCCAAACCCCAAACTCTCGTTATAGCCATTGTGACATAGTAGGTGTTCAGTAAATGCAAATCATTACTGTGGCTTAGTGTGGTGAACTAGGATGGAAATTCAAACACATCTGTCCGTGGACTTTCAAAAACAGTTTAAGTGTCAGAGTTAATCCGACTTAATATTTTAAAGACTTCTGTCTCTATTAAACCTTTTCCTGTAACTTCAGCGAGCATTGGCTGTCCCTTTAAATACACACAGAGGACTGTGAGCACATGTGTTCTACCAGGGCTGAAAACACTGAGTTCTGTTCCAGATGTATTCTCTTTTTGAAGGTTGGATGGTTTTGTGGTTGTAGAGGCAAGCTGAATCTGTCCAAGCGGGGTTGCTTGCTTGAGATTTATAGTGTAGTTCTTACCCACTTTTTGTTGACTCTTCTCTATTCGCAAAGAGACACACTGAAGTCAGGAATTTGTATTTAGGCATTGACCTACTAAAGCATTAGTCTGCACGTGATGTGAAAGCCAGCATCAAAGATGTGGGCAAGACCAGGTCAATGACCTCTGAATGTTTTGAAGCCTTTTATTTTCGACTGCATTCACGTGGGGGGTTTCAGGAGTACCTTGTGCCCTTTACACACCGGTTGAGCAATGTTGCTGACATAGTCTTCCTCTTCTTTGAGCCAGTGGTCTTCTGTTAAACTTTGGACATCTCTCCCCATCAGGAATGCCTGCCTGTCTCAGACTTCAGGAGGTTTGGGCACCCCCCTTTCTGAGTTATCTTTTTAAAGTGGAAGACAAGCAATAACCAAAGAGTAGTTTCATGGATGTTGTGCATTTTGTTTTTAAGAGCATGGGAATGCTTCTTTTCTTTAGCCTCTGGCTTTTTCAGCCCTAGGGGTGAAAAGATTGGGGTGATAAAAGGCTGAGACCTACTTTCTGAACATAGGTGTTTCCCATTTTACAGAGAAGTCATTTTTCCGAGAGTGTATTTGTCAGGAGTTGTTCAAAATTTTGAGTTCTTTACCCTGAGAGAAAATGTTAAAAATTATGGTTAGGTTTCCAGACTAGCCCAGACAACTATATTCAATCTATATGATAAAAAAAAAAATTGGAACTACTAGCATCAGTAGTGAGAAGCCACATAGAGAGCCTAAGGTGAAAATCTTCGGATGAGTGTAAAGTGGTTTGTGATCCCATCACATAAATAAAAATTCTCTTACTTATCTTCCAGTGCCCATTTCTCTGGGCTCTATTGTCCACGTCCTGAGTCATACTTTTATGTTTATAGGTAGGTTTCTTCTCTCCTTGCTTCAAATTTATTACCTTCTCTCTCAAATGAAACTATCATTTTCTTCATTCTGCTGATCTAATAGGAAAGCAATCTGATTGGATTAATCATTTTTGCACAAAGGATTGATAACACCATAATCCTTCCATGCTGTTTGCATTAAAAGACAGGAAGTCTTGTAAGTCAAATCAAGTGCTGGTGGTTGTATTTATTTCAGTTTGGTATTCATTTATCATTTTTATAAATATTTTTTAATAACTGATGTAGGCCATGGGAATAAACAGGTGAATCAGATATGATGTTTATCATCTTATCAAGAGATGACTATTTAAATACCAATAAACATGGTACAAAGTACCATGTGGTTTTTTTTTGACACATTTAACATATTTTATTAAGTTTGCCATACAAAGACTATGCCACAGGAAAAAACATCAGAACTGGGAGGGCCCATGGAGATTATCTGGACCCCCTCGTTTTACAAATGAGGAAAGTGAATGAAGAATACCAGCATGGCGCTCTGGACAGCTCCGGCCTGTCCACCCAGTCCCAGCACACAGAAACACAGTGTTCGGGCTTCTGGTTTCGAGCCAAAGAGGACCTAAAGACTTAACCCATGTTGACTTTGAATGTTTCTGTGCCCTACAGTAATGATGAGTTTCAAAAGAGAATTTTAAGAAAATGTCCAAGCTTATACATTGAGAGAAGTGGGTAAACTGATACAACAATATTGAAAAACAATTATGCATTATCTTATAAAGATATACACACTGTACAATGTAGTACTTCTGCATATTATTAAATATATTACTTTAATATTAAATTGATGTGACATTAAATATCTCTATAAACCATGGAAAAATTGTCACACATATGCACTGTGAAATGTTTCAAAAATATCCATAATAGCAAGAGTTTGGAAATAACACAAGTGTGTGTGGACAGGAGACTGGATACATAGATATGGCATATTACAAAATCGGAAATGATGCAGCCACAAAAATGAATGAACGAGAGGTGCCAATCAACCCCATCCATGAATCTTTAACACAGGTAATAAAAAAGAAAGTTACAGGAGATTGAATGATATAATACCACTTTTAAAAGTCTCAAACCAGGCAAAACTTAATAGCACTATTTAGGAAAACCTCAGGGGGGAGGCAAGAGGACTGAATAAGTAGATGCAATAATATTGGTAGTATTCTTGTTATTAAGATACGTGATGGGCTCATGGATGTACATTTTATTGTTATGCTTCAGCACTGACACTATGTATGAAGTGATTGCATAGTAAACATTTTATGCACATCTTTTAAGTGGCCACCTCAGTTATGGGGAAACACAGAAGAGGAGCAAGTTGGGAGGCTGGGAAGGCTTCACAAGGGAGATGGTGTTTGCCCTGGATGTTTAGGAATAGTAAGGCTTCGGGGGTCAGACAAATGTTGAATGATGGAAAGTGATGAGGGAGAAAGGGAGGAAGAGGTACGCCCATGCACAGTGGGCTTGCATCAGAGCCACGCGGTGGGCTGTATGGGAGCTGAGGGTATAAGAGCTGATGTTATAAGAGGATGGGGTGAGGAAAGGGATATGTCACAGTATTTTATTCAAGGCAACCAGGTGATTGCCTTTCATCCTTCTCAAGAACCTCTGAGATCAGGGCGCCTGGGTGGCTCAGTCATTGATCATCTGCCTTTGGCTCAGGTCATGATTTCAGGGTCCTGGGATTGAGCCGTGTATCAAGGGTCCCTGCTCAGCAGGAAGCCTGCTTCTCCCTCTCCCACTCCCCCTGCTTGTGTTCCCTTTATCACTGTGTCTCTCTCTGTCAAATAAATAAATAAAATCTTAAAAAAAAAGAACCCATTAGATTACCCATGCCTGAAATGAAAAAAAGAAGCCACAGATAGAATAGGAGCTTGGGGAGGATGGTGTGGAGAAGGCAGGAAACCCAGGTAAAGAAAACCAGGAAGACCCCTTGAAGGCAGGGTTGAGATGCTGGAGGAGAACCAGAGGGCACAGAATCAGGACATCCTCAGCAGAAGGGGATTTTGACCCATGGAGGGAAGGATTCCATAGCACAGAAAACACGTTGTCTTTGTGTAGAAAGGGAGTAAGGAAAAACAATCAGAAGAGGGGGTGTATTGGACATCTGGGAGGCTCAGTTAGTTAAGCATCTGCCTTCAGCTCAGGTCATGAATCCTGGGTCCTGGGATCGAGCCCCACATCGGGCTCTCTGCTCAGCGGAGAACCTGCTTCTCCCTCTGCCTCTGCTGCTCCCCGTGCTTGTACTCTCTCTCTGTGTCAAATAAATAAATAAAATCTTAAAAAAAAAACAAGAAAAAGAGGAGGGTGTATGAAATCTCATAAACATTCTAGACAAACATTAACATTAAAGAAGTCCATAGAATCTACACCCAGTTACCACATCCAGTGTCAGACATCAGTGGATACAGGATTCTATTTTTAATATATTTATCAACTACAAGCATTCATCTTCCCAATATACACATTTGCTCTCTTTCTATTTTCCTGTCTGTTAGAAAATATCTCTGTGTATACACATACATCATAGCGATCTTGGATGCCAGCTGAGATAGGAAAAGCAAAAAGGAAGAGATGAGGAAAAAGAGCTGCCATTTACCGAGCACCTACTATGTGCCAAGCATTTTGCTCTCAGGGCTTGCTGTGTCTCTATTCCTGCTTTCACCACACCTCTGTGGTATGTAACATGAAGAGACAGCAAAATTGAGGTCGACATGGTGAGAATGACTCACCCAAATTAAAGTCGATTAGAAAAAGACAGACTGCCTCTATGAATTCATAGTTTCCCTCCTTCTTCACAAACCACCCCCCACCAAAAAAAAAAAAAAAAAAAAGAACGAAAGAAAAGAAAAGAAAGGGGAAAAAGGAGAGAAACAGAGAGAACAAAAACGGGAGGAAAAGCACATTTAAAAATTTGTTTGCAATTAGATATACTGCAATTTAATCACATGCATTTTTTTTTTTTTGCTCAGATGGCTAATATTTTTAAAGATTTGCCCCCCTGTCTTGATGATTAACTGTCCCAGTCTTGATGGAAGTTCCAACACCTTATTTGCTTCCTTTAAGGTAGAGGCTGTCCCTTCAGTCATGCTTTTCCAACAGAAGTCCCTGGAGAATGTACCTTGATAAAGTGTTTTGCGGTAACGAGCCTTGTCCCCTGGCTACATTCCATAGTCCCTTTTCACACACATTCCCTTACCTTGACATGGCTCGGATCTGTCTTTTCTCACTGATTTTACTAATCTACAATTATTTTCTTGTTATTGAAAATCATAATCACGCTTTCCATTGCTATTTATTCCTGGAAACTGCATATTAAGATAATTATTTTTATCTTCCCTACACTAAAGTTACAACTCATAAATTTTATACTCCTGGTGCATGGATATTAACTCCATAGTGTCCTGCCTGTAGCTTCTTGGTGAAGAGAGTCATAAGGTTGTTTCCTAAGAGTGAACGGTATGCAGAAGGGACTTGACAATGGATCAAGTTTCCAACAGCTTCTGAGGGGGAGAGGGACCAAAGAGCCCCATGAGGCAGAGCCGAGAGGATTGCAAGCAGCATGGGAGGGCCTCCCCATGTTATAAAGGGCTGTCTACCCCGGCCCCACGGAGCATCCCCAGAATGCAAGCTCTGCCCCTGATTCTCACCCCACTGGAACATGGGCTACTTGCCACTATTGGGAGATAAAAGTCAGCTCATCTATTCACATTTCCCACTTCCAGAGGAACCATAGGTTGGTTTTAAATGGTGAGTGCAGCGCAGATACTGCATCTGACCAGGTAGGAGAAACAGTTATTCTTGTAGAAAGCAACCTGGAGATTCATTATACAGTGATGAAGCCTTCAGTTGGAGCTTTATAAATTTATTTTGTACAACGAATCGTCATAGGGTGGAAAAGTAATTTGAACAAGGAGTCATTCCGTACAACTATCCCATAGAGAGAAAGGGACGTCAGCTGCAGCCTCCACTATGTGTGGAAGAGCCGTACATGGCTCTGATTTAAAGACCGGAATCCTGCACATGGCCGCTGGGGTCTGTTCCTGCTCCTTGGCTTGCTCCTCTGTCCTTCTGCAGCCCACCTCATATCATTTGCCCTCCTGCTGTCTGCTCCAGACACAGAGATACTCAAATGGTTCCAACTCAGGACCTCTGCACATTCTTTAAATGACTGACGAATGCAGTCTTCTCTTTATGCATGTTATGCCTATTGACATGTATTACATTAGAAATGACAACTGAGACACTTTTAAATACTTTAATGCACTTAAAAATAACAATAAAATTAGTCCATTCTGTGTTAATATAAATATTTTAATGAAAGTTAACTGTATTTTCCAAAGCAAAAATAATTTAAGGTAGGGGTGCCTGGGTGGCTCGGTCAGTGAAGTGCTAGAATGTTGGTTTTGGCTCAGGTCTCATGGATTGTGAGATTGAGCCCCACGTAGGGCTCCAGGCTCAGGGGGCAGTCTGCTTGAGATTCTCTCTCTCCCTCTCTCTCAGCCCCTCCCTGTCCTCACATGCACGTGTGCATGCATGTGCACTTTCTCTAAAATAATTAAATATTTTTAAAAAATGAAAAATTAGGGTAGAGTGCCACTGTAAACCTATTTAATGTCTGGCTTAAGACAAGAGAGTAGATTCTTATGTCTACTTCTATATGAGAAACTGAGGGTGTGATATACATCATGTAGCTTCTGGAAACTTCTATTCACTCCTGAGAGAATGAGAGCGAAAAGCCCAGTAATATCTTGGTATGACTAGGTAAAGGTTTTGACCTCATCAGCCTCCTCTAAGAGTCTTAGGGGCCTCCCAGGAACCCTGGATTACAATTTAAGAACAATATCTCCAAACTCATGAGCCTCCATTTGGTTGGAAATCAGTCAATAGGGTGACTGCTAGATAACAGAAAATGAGGTTTAAGAATTGAGTTGAGGCTAAAGCGTATCCTACCTTATTTGGACATTCCCCATCTTCTGGGAAGGAACTGAGCATTCCTGCCCAAGAGGCAAACAAGAATTAGGGACATACCAAAGACACCCCCCAACACCACCAAATTCACACAGCTTTGTATTTCTGAAAGGTCTTTCTCAAGCATCATTTTGTTTGATCTCTACCATAACTCTGTGAGGAAACCAATACAACTGTTAACCTCCTTTTCCACTCAAGGAAAGAGATATTGCATGGCCTTCTCAAGGTCATCCAGTTCCTTCAAAGACTACCAAACTCACTCCTTGATTCTCTAAGACCTTCCCTATGCAAGTTGTCTTCCCTCATTGAGAGGTCAACCCATGTACATAAGAGTCTGGTGACAGAAATCATGGCTAGAAAGTGACTGCAAGCAGATATTGAAGCTTACTTCAATTACAGTGACTCACAGATGCACCATTGTATTCTCTTTTCTGAATCTTTAACAAACAAAAAGAGTTAATGTGTGTAAGAGGATCATCTAGATCCTTTGGTCAGTACTATGTCTATAATGAGAAGAAAATTCACCATTCATTACCAGGACCAGTGAGAGCAGATTCAACAAATGCTACCCACAAGCCAAGTTACTAAACGTTTAAAATATCTAAAGAACATTAGGAAGAGCTTCCATGAACTCTTTTCAAGGTGTCCTGGACTCGAATGCTAAGAAAAGGGGTTTCAGACTGAGTGCTGACTGGCTGGTTCGTCTCTGGTCTTTGCAGGCCTATCTGTCATGATTCCTACCATAACTCTGTGAGAAAACCAGTGCCCTTTAAGTAGCTACTCCCATCTTACCATCTGCTGAGAGGAAGACCAAATTTCTTCAAGAAACATTTCTTCAGTGAGCGAGGCTGCTTTTGTTCTATTACAAACTGCAATCTTTTTAACACTTGACACCAAGAGTTGACTTTCATCCTTGTATTCATTCTTTCTTTTGAAGATTGGGTCTATACAGGGTGGCCAAGTGGTCCCAAAGAACCATTCTGACACGAGATTTTTGTTTTGAATTGTAGTAAAATACACATCACCTAAGATGTGCCGTCTTAACCATTTTTAAGTGTGAGTTCACTTATTTTTTGCACAAATTCACGTTGTGGTGCAACCAACCTCCAGAACTCTTTTCATCTTCTCACTGGGCAACAACCCCAAATTTCCCCATCACCACCAGTGCCTGGCAACCACCTTTCTACTTTCTGTCTCTATGAACTTTACTACTCTAAGTACCTCATAGAAGTGGAATCACACAATATTTGTTGTCTTGTGTCTGGTCTATTTCCTTTAGCATGATGCCCTCAAGGTTCATCCATGTTGTGGCACGTGTCAGAATTTCATTCTTTTTAAAGGCTGAATAATATTCCACTACATGGATAGATCCCATTCTGTTTATCCATTCATGCATCAGGGTGCTTTTGGGTTGCTTCCACCTCTTGGCTATTGTGTACAATACTGCTATGAACATTGGTGTACAAATACCTCTTTGAGATCTTGCTTTTAATTCTTTTGAGTAAGAGTAGCTTTTGATGGAGTGGATTAGTAGTGTAGAGCAGAGGCCTGGGAAGCCCCAGAATACCCAAGGATCACAGAATTCCTCCAGCATGACCTTAGCACAGCCTGGTTTTCCAAGGTGACTGCTCATGTGGAAAGCCTGTGACAGATGAGCTGTTTTCAATGAAGGCTTAGTTTGGGGAGTTTTATCTACTTGAAACTATGTTTTATACTGTAAAATTTCTTCCCTAATAAAGCAGCTGTCATGGCTTATAGGATTGAAAAGCAATGTATGCTAGAATTGTTATGCCATGTAAAAAATTTTCTCTGTGCCTTTATAAAAAGAAATGAAGAACTTATTTCCTTGGTTCTTTCTCTGAAGCATTCAAATTCTGGTCTATGGCTCTGACCTGTAGCACATCTACAATGGGTTATAATTGATATTCTTTGGGAATGTATAATCAGAATGATTTTAGCCAAATGCTTGTTGGCATGTGTAAATAATTTTACTGGGTTTTCTGATTATGATTTTGAGTCAGCTAGTCTTTACCTTGCAGCAGTCCTCCTTGCCACCCCTTACCCCCATTCTTGTTCAGACTTGCTTTAATTATTTTTATGTCCCTATGTGTTCATACAACTCTTTCATAGTCTCTTTCTGGAAACATCTATTACATATTCAAAAGTGGCTTGCATGTGTTTTCTCTTATTTGCAACTGCTAAATGAAAATGTTAATGAGAGATCCCTTTGGCTCTCTCATGAATTATCTACCTTGTTTTTCTACAGCAACTTTCTCCTTAATCCACAGCGTCTTGGCAATGGGGCAGTTTCAGGAAAGGAGGGAACTCTAATTATCATGCTTAGTATGGGGGTAAGTTACCAGCAGTTTTTGAATTTTTCCTAAACAATTTTTCTTCTCTTTTCCACCCACCCTTCCTGTCTCACTGCCTCTGGAACATGGAATGTGGATCTGGCCATCATCTGGAAAAATGTCATTATCTCGCTGCCATGGGATGTTGATTATGTGGGTGAGTCCTGAAATTAATGTTTAAGTTGTTGGTTTCTCTCTTTGTGGAAGACGAAAATTGCCAGATGAAATTGTTTGAGGGGAAAATACCTTCAGCATCCCGGTGTGTGTACCCCCATGGGCCTGTAGTTAATCTTCCTGCATTAAAGGGGGAGAAATCCTGATGTGTATTATTAGAAGCATCCAAATTCAAATGACACAAGGATGAATCATATTCAGTGACAAAAGTGGATATTTAAACTCTTGCTGTTTGTATTCTTTTTTTTTTGTGGAGTTAATATAATGTTGAATAATAGGTCTTTATAACAAAGCAACTCATAAAGATTGCACGTAGTTTGACATGGAATTTTCTAAGGCTCTTGTCCAGTTATCTCTACACATTACACACCTCAAATATTCATTGGTACCAATTATGGCTGATAGAAATGTATTCATTTTTGTGGTGCTGGCTTTGTTTCTAATGCAAATGCATTGGAAAACAACGCAGTGGAAATTGTTCATTGTCAATGTATTTATATTAAATGATTGATGAGATTTTGATGTGAAAAATTCCCAGGTACATTGGTTCTTAGTAGATGGACAAAGTCAAGTTAGCAAAACTATTAAATATCAAACTTCAACTTCCATGGTCCAAAACTAGATGAGAGAATATAGCTGGCACTCAGCTTTTCTGCATGGAGACCAGGGCTGGAAGAGAGGTTTTAAGTTTCTTGGTGGATTTCTTGCTATGGAATGGAGACTAAAAAGCAGGCAGATTTTAAACACAAAAAATAGATTCTTAAATGCTTTTTTTCCCCCTATTTCTCAAGCATGTGGGAAGCAGGATTCTGAGAAAAGTCCTTGATTAGCACAGCATTATAGAAATGGCTGGTCCAGGAGTAGCTTCTACACCTATCTTAAAGTACTTAGCATGGCTGATTCTTGGAAAAAAGAAATCAGTTGATGTATACCTCCATAGGAAAATCATTGTCTTGGTGATCAATTCCACTTCTATACTGAGTCTCCCACTAAGCAAATTTCAAACTGCCATGTCATTGTCTTAGCCAGTTGAAGTAGCAGGATTTTACTTGCTGGGAGCAAACACATTTGTTGTTGCAATCTGTTATTTCTGAAATTTCTAAAATTATGTTGAGTGTTAGCATAAAATTTGGCATCAAGGTTTGTAAGATTTTCTATTCTGGTGTAAGTAATTTGTGAATCTTTATCTTAGATGATTTAGTTGCCCATAAATATCCTTAGGAATATGTGTCATTTGGGTTTAATCTGTGAGCTGTGAGTAGTTGATTTGACACAATTACCACCTAATCAGCTGTTTTGCCTATTGGGTTATGTTATAATTCTTTGCTCCATATTAAAATCTCCTTCTAGGGGTGCCTGGGTGGCTCAGTCAGTTAACATGCGACTCTTGGTTTTGGCTCAGGTCGTGGTCTCAGGGTCCTAAGGTGGAGCCTTGTATTGGGCTTTGCACTCAGCAGGGAGTCTGCTTGAGATTCTCTCCCTCTGCCCCTCCCAGCATCACGCCCTCTCAGTTTCTTTCTCTCTCTGTCTCTCTCTGTGTGTCTCAAATACATAAATAAATCTTAAAAAAAAAAAACAACTCCTTCCAGGATTCACATTGTATGTGCTCCTCTTTGTATCTCTCCACGTCTTTTAGTCTCTCTCCTTCCCAGAAACAATAACTGGCTAGACAATGTCCTTAAAATCTCATTTTCTCTTCCAGTAATGAATGATCAGTAGCCAGAACCTCCTTATTTTAAATTGATCATGAGCTAAATCTTGTGAATTCTTTTGTCTGGGACCTTGAAAGCCTTCTGAAGATAATGCTCTATTTGTGAGAGGCTCAGAAAATCTTCAGAAATCTCTGATCCTAAAAGTAGCAAAGTACAAGCAAGGCTGTTTTCTTATTATTTTTCAACTGATTCGGTAGCAGTATACACGATTCTCCCCACCAGCCTCTCCCTCTCCTTATTCTAAGACCTCCGTCTACTGAGGGAGTCATTCCCTCAGGGAGTCTACTCGAGGGTCATTCAGGATTTTTAACTTGTTTTTGTTCCACTTATGGGGAGGGAAATAGGTTGGCTCTGCAGCCTAAAGGGTTACTAGTTTGGTCCATTAGGGACCATTCTCTAAAACAAACAAAAACAAAAACAAAACACATACACAGAACAGCTGGTAGATTTGTACATGGACACAGTTCACTTTTCGGATATGTGTGATCACATATCATCACCACCTTCATACTGAGCAGCATATTCTGACGTCCTCTCCCTCAGGCACTGGGTTATGGTTGTCACACGAGTCCCATTTAATTTTCCTAACAACCTTATGACACAGGGACATTCTATCACCTAATTTTAAGGGGTTGAGCAAACTGAGGGCCAATCTAACCTGTCAAAAACCACCAGGGTCATTGATTCATAAAATGTTTTCGCGAGACATGTTGTCTTTTAGCCAGTTTAATATACTTCTTGACTCTTCTCTGCCCCTGAAGATGGAATTTTGGTGCATCTTGGACAATAACTTGTCATTTACAACTAAATTTGTCTTTTATCTGGCAGTTAGCTAAAGCTCTTTCTTGAGTCAAAAACTGACAGTCCTGTGGTGGCAGGGTCCAGACGGGCAAGAGTGATTATAGCAAAAGACCTCTTAGCAGAGTGATTTGCCCTGAGGAAGTGATTTTTTTTTTTCTAGAGAAGTTGATATTTTTGCATCTTACAGGATAATCATATTTTGATAGAACTAAGAGTAGTTTTGGAGGAAAATCAGAGGCTAACACTTTTCCAAATTCACATAAACCTTGTACCTGCAAATTCCATTTGGATTTCCAACTCTTGTTTTTGAGTGTTATTGAACACCTTAATCCAATCACGAGTACATCTCTAATAGCTAATTTTCTGCTTTATTAGTCGGGGTAATAAGGCCTTCTCAAAATCAGAGAGACATGAAAAGCAAAAAGTTATCTTGGTCAGCTAGTTCACCTTGCTTGCGTCTTTCAAGGTACTCCATATAGAACGTAACAGTTAATGGACCCAAGCTATGGAAGTATTTGGCCGGGACGCTGATATTTCCAGTTGCTGAAGGTGTGCTGCTCCCCATCTTATCTTACTTGGGTTTTGCAACAGCTTGTTGAGCCTTTCTTTTCCTCTTTAGTCTATCCTCCATCTGGCTTCAGAGACACATACCCAAACTATAAATCTCTTGCTTGAAACACTCCAGCCATTCCATATTGCTTCTCATAGAGCTTCTCCATAGGCTTGCCACACCCTGCTGAGTATTGATCACTGTTGTGACACAGCTAAGGTGATTCATAAATCAAGTATTAAAGTTTAAAAGAGATAGATAGATAGATAGATTTTTTTTCCCTTTCAAGATTTTCATGAAATTCAAGTTAGTTAACATATAGTGGAATATTAGTTTCAAGGGTAGAGCTCAGTGATTCTTCACTTGCATGTAACACCCAGGGCTCATTATGACAAATGCCCTCCTTAATGCCCATCACCCTTACATCCCCCCACCTGCCTTCCTTCCAGCAACCCTCAGTTTGTTTCCTGTAGTTGAGTCTCTGATGGTTTGCCTCCCTCTCTGTTTTTATCTTATTTTATTTTTCCTTCCCTTCCCCTATATTCTTCTGTTTTGTTTCTTAACTTCCACATATCAATGAAATCATATGGTATATGCCTTTCTCTGACTGACTTATTTTGCTCAGCATAATACACTCTAGTTCCATTCACATCATTGCAAATAGCAAGATTTCATTCTTTTTGATGGCTGAGTAATATTTCATTATATATACCACATCATCTTTATTCATTCATCAGTCTATGAACATCTGAGCTCTTCCCATAATTTGACTATGGTTAATAATGCTGCTGTAAACATTGGGAGGCATGTGCCCCTTCAAATCATTATGTTTGTATCCTTTGGATAAATACCTAGTAGTGCAATTGCTGGGTCACAGGGTAATTCTATTTTTAACTTTTTGAGGAACCTCCATACTGTTTTCCAGAGTGGCTGCCCCAGTTTGCATTCCCACCAACATCGTAGGAGTGTTCCCCTTTCTCGGTATCCTTGCCAACACCTATTGTTTCCTGAGTTGTTAATTTTAGACATTTTGACAGGTGTGAAGTGATATCTTATCATGGTTTTGATTTGTATTTATTGTGATAAATACAATGTGATGTTGAGCATTTTTCCATGTGTCTGTTAGTCATTTGTATGCCTTCTTTGGAGAAATATCTGTTCATGTCTTCTGCCTTAACTGGATTTTTTGTTTTTGGGTGTTGAGTTTGATGAGTTCTTTATAAATTTGGATATCAGCCCTTTATCTGATATATCATTTGCAAATATTTTCTCCCATTTGTAGGTTGCCTTTTAGTCTCATTGATTGTTTCTTTTGCTGGGCAGAAGCCTTTTATCTTGATGAAGTCCCAATGGTTCATTTCTGCTTTTCTTTCCCTTACCTCCAGGGTTATCTAGCAAGAAGCTGCTGCAGCCGGGGTCAAAGAGGTTGCTGCCTGTGTCCTCCTCTAGGATTTTGATGGTTTCCTGTCTCACATTTAGGTCTTTCATCCATTTTGAATCTATTTTTGTGTATTGGTGTATGTAAGTGGTCTAGTTTCATTCTTCTGCATGTGGCTGTCCAATTTTCCCAACAACATTTGCTGAAGAGGCTGTCTTTTTTCCATAGGATGTTCTTTCCTGCTTTGTAGAAGATTAGTTGACCATAGAGTTGAGGCCCATTTCTGGGTCTTTCTGTTCTGTTTCATTGATCTATGTGTCTGTTTTTGTGCTAATACCATCCTGTCTTGATGGTTATACCTTGTAATACAGCTTGAGGTCTGGAATTGCGATGCCTTCAGTTTTGGTTTTCTATTTCATTACTTTGGCTATTCAGGGTCTTTTCTGGTTCTATACAAATTTTAGTTGTTTGTTCTAGCTCTGTTAAAAATGCTGATGTGATTTTGATAGGGATTGCATTGAGTATGTAGATTGCTTTAGGTAGTATAGACATTTTAACAATATTTCTTCCTCCAATCCATGATCATGGAATATTTTTCCATTTCGTTGTGCCATCTTCAATTTCTTTCACAAGTGCTCTATAGTTCTCAGAGTAGAGATCTTTTAACTCTTTGGTTAAGTGTATTCCTATGTATCTTGTAGTTTTTGGTGCAATTATAAACGGGATTGATTCCTTGACTTCTCTTTCTGCTGCTTCATTATTAGTGAATAGAAATGCACAAAAGATATACATTTTTGAAAGTAGACAGTAGAACTAGACTGGATTCAAGTCTACCTGTATGGCAATATTGTTTTCACTTGCCCTTATTCTGTATTATTTTTTATTATTGTATTTTATTTTTATTATTCCCTTTTCTGTATTATTTTTTGTGGGCAGAAGGGGGACGAGGAGGGAGGATGCCCTTGTTGACTAGGCCCTGGGGGTTGTGTAAAATCATCAGCCTTGCTTATCAGTCCCATCACCTAATGGTTCCTGGTGTACAGCTAATAATTCTGCTTATCAAGAGTTTTCTGTAGCACTTGTGAGTTGTGATTTTATAGTTTTTAACATTGTCTATGTAATTTTACTCATGGGTAATTTCTAGGTAAGAAAGAAGGCAGGCAAGGACAGATGAGGAAAGCTCCAACATTTGTATTATATAAGTAATGATGTTGGGACTACTCTTACCCATAATAACAATAGTTTATGATTATGAAATAAGCAGCAAAATGGTGATAAATGTAAACCTTACAAAAGGATGAGTCCGATGAATAAAAGGTTAAAATATATACAGTTCATTTGTTTTAATAACAATAAATAACATTTATTCTTCGATGGTCCATACTTATTTACCTTTTTGATATTACCCATATAATAAAGGACTGAAAAAAAGTTTTCAAAATAAAGCAAAGTATTTTGAAACATTTTATGCACTGAAGATTTTTCTTATAAAATGACTGATTTCGTGTATCATAGATAATGTTGTTTCTTATGTATTGACATGAAGGTGTTATCGGTATTGTGCTTATTCTCCCAAAATGTCTATGCTGTTTTTTGCTTTGGTTTCCCAAATAATTTTGGTAGAGGTGAGGATTTGGAAAAATCTGGAAATATAGCTTACATGGAAAAGACATTTGTCTTGTGTCTCAGTCTGAAAAGGAAAAGTCAAAACTGAAGTTAGGATTTTTGGCAAGTTCTTCCCTGATCTGATTACTGCTGCATTTGCGGTTTTTCTTGTGACCCCACCCTTGTCCCTCCTGCTATGCTCACTGGTGTGGCCTGCCTTTAGCATCCCAGAAACCTTCATGTATCCATGATTTTTCTCCTATCTTCTTTCTGACTCAAACTCCTTACCTCATTTTTATCTGGCACCTCCTGCTTCTCTTTTACACACAGCTCTATAAGAAGTCTGTCCTGGGTGCCTGGGTGGCTCAGTGGGTTAAGCCGCTGCCTTCAGCTCAGGTCATGATATTGGGGTCCTGGGATCAAGTCCCACGTTGGGCTCTCTGCTCAGCGGGGAGCCTGCTTCCCTCTCACTCTCTCTGCCTGTCCCTCTGCCTACTTGTGGCCTCTCTCTGTCAAATAAATAAATAAAATCTTAAAAAAAAAAAAAAAGTCTGTCCTGATAACTTTCCTCTCCCCTTACCCTACTGGGTATGAGAACCCTTCGGACTTGGGCAAACACCCTGCATGTGCCCCCCTCACACTTTTCCATATTGTCAGGGAGTGATGGGTTTACCCGCATATCTCCCCTGGTGTTTTCTAAAATCAGAAAGAACTGGGACTTCATTCTTTTAATAATTTCGTTATGCCTAACACCTACAATTTGATAGGCTGTCACAGGTTGTGTTTCCTGAGAAAGTAGAAGTAGACTGTGAAATGGACATTGGTTGGCCAACGTGTTTATTCCAAGTTCCCCTGAGACCAACACCCAGCAAGAAAGCATAACTGGGAAGAGGTAGAAGTTGGGCTTGGCTGTGTTTCTCACAAATGCATCAGCCCACCCTGTGGGGAGCTCTGGAGTTGGGGTGACCTTCGGGTTGTTTCTAGTTAGAGCAGGAGGGCCTCAGGATTTTTATCTCCACATAGACTAGGCGTTTGGGTTTTTGGCTTCTCCTGGTAGAAGGTGTGAGCAAGGCAGTTGTCTTCAGTAGAGACAGTCCCCAAAGAGGACTGATAGCTGGGGGCTGCCCTCTGGCAGCACTTCCAGTGCCTGGAGGATTATAAATTCTTCACTCCTGGAAGGGGATCTAGGCAGTATACCATAGTATCCACCATATTACAAAAATTTTATTCTAATATCAGGTCCTAATAATAGGACACCATAACTATTTTTGTGAAATTAACTGAAGAGCAGAATGCCAGTAAATTAGGGAAATTGGGGATGAGAGAAGGAAATGAAACAGTGGGCAATGTCTATCTGCCCTATTAATAGAAGTGGTTTTAATAAAATGGATTTCTCTCTGGACTGTAGTTAATAACAATGTATCATCTTTGGTTCATTAATTATAATGATGTCCTATAATAATAAAAGATGGTATTAAGATTGGAAACTGATCTGGTCTACTTGTGAGATCCTGTACCATCTTTGCCGATTTTCTAAAACCCTAAACTATTTCAAAATAAAAGTACATGAAACACCACTTTGTACTTTTAATACATATTATTTTTAAATTGTCTACTAAAAATTACTATTGATTTCCCTGCCACCTAGTTCTGTTTATTTGTTTTTTTAAAGTTAAGATTTATGACACAGAGATATAAATAACCCAGGATAATACACAATTTCCAATAATACCATGTAAAATCAGTGCACACACATATTTATTTATTGTATGTTACGTTATTTTATACTATTTTTTAGTTTTGGTCATTTTATTGATAGGACTATGACTTGGGTTCTTTTTCTAAAAAGCTTATCATCATAGAGATAGTCAAGATTTAGACTTTAGTGAGTTTATTACCTCACCTTATGGGTAAACATATTCAAAAGATTGGTTCGTAAAAAAATAAATAAATAATAAAAAGACTACTGATTTTTAAAAAATGGATTTCTTTCTCAATAAAGAAATATGATTTTTTAAATTTTTTTTAAAGAAATATGATTTTTAAAGACCTCTTCAACTTTAAGCCCTCCAGCCTTAAAGCAGCAGATACATTGTTTGTGACTGTTCCAAGTATTTCAACTTTGGCTACTCTCTCTGGAAACACTTACTGACTCCCCGGAAGGCACACAGCACTGTGGTAGTTGGTGTGGGACCAGAAAACTTCTTTAAAAGTCAGATATCCAGGAGATTTCAAACCCTTGGTAGGTGAGGACATGGAGGCAATTGAGCATAATACGAAGTCGAAGGAAACTTTGGAACGTGATGTCACGTGAGCTGAGCTTTGAAACCTCCGGAGACGTGAGTCCGACTCTTCCAGGAAATGTTAGCTTTTATTCTTCTGCCCGAAATAATATCTCATTCAATTTTTATAGCTCTGCAACCGCTGACCTCTATGTAGTGGAGGGAGGAGCACTCTTCTCAAACCCAACAGTGGCCCCTAAAATCAGAGTCACGGCCGTTCCTTCTCTCTTTCACCCTCAGACTCCAAAAAATGACCCTCGTGCCTTTCAGTAGGATTCCTATAGGGGAACAGGGTCCCCAAACATGGGCTGTATTTCAATTCCAGGAGTGGGCCTACAGTCTCCCATGGGTCTTGCCTTCCGACATGGTCTTGTCCTCACTTCCCCAGGCCCAACACAGGCCTTTGTCCCCTGTGTGACGTGGCACCTTCTGCAGCTGGAGATGTGTCTCAGCTCATTTCCACTGCATCTGTAAGCAAGTGCCTTTGTTCCTTTTCCTCTCCCTTGAGGAGGGCTCCTCCTCCTTTGAGTGGCTTCTATATACATGTGATTCCTTTGTTTTCTCTACCTTATCTTTAATTGCCAGGGTGATGACAGTACTGATCAATAAAACATTATGTCTCTCTCTCTCATAGGTTTAGCAACAAGGGGGGAAAAATGAAACATACTGCATTACAATAGCAAAGTTCTAAATTATGCTTATGAGGCAGGGTTGATGATAAGGAAGTGGTTAAACATTACTTTGCTTAGAAAGAAATTGTTCTCAGGACCAATACGGAGTGTCAGCAAAATGAAAAACAATTGATTCATCAAGTTCTTTTCTCCCTGGCTTATAGAGAATGAGATTATTACCTAGACAAAGTTATTCTAAAATCTATTTTAGTCGGTCGCTTTATCAACCATTTTTCCTGTCAGTCCTAAAATCCTATTTTTAAAAATGTTTAAAACCTCGCTTACCCGTTCTCCTCTTCTGACTCTTCTGAGGTTGTTCATCTGGAGATAAAGAGGGGAGGGCAGAGAACTGTAAATCTGGTGGGTCTGTGCTGAAGCTTGACATCCCTCTCTTGCATCATTGCAGGAGTAGAGATGTGGTACCTCAGTCCCCTTTATCTGTTAGAGAACAATTTGAATATAAGCTTTAGTCTGGAAGACTATTACCATATTATCAATGCTACAAGGCTGGCAGGAAGAATGGAGGAAGCGTAGCGTTGAGGGGAAAATGGGTAAGTGTGTATTTTCTGTGCTACAGGGCAGGTGCTAGCTCTCATCACACTGCCTCCCCATTTAAAAAAAAAATTGTTTGGAAGACTCCATTATATTGTAACAGAACAAACTTCCTTACCTTCAGTATGAGAAGCAGGTATAAAATGTATAACATTTAATGACAAATGTTACATGAGAACTTCTGTCCGTTTTACAGGTATTTACCAAGGCTATCTTTTAAATATAGTTTGTCAATTTGCCTGGTCTTTGTTTTAGCCAAATGGCTTGGAAACCCAAAGCTCAATTTCTTTTCTTTTTAAAAAATTACCTCTGTCATCAAAGAAGATTGTCCCCTCCTAAGTGCTACTCTTCTTTACCCCTACTAGTTTTGTTTCTAGAAATCATTTATGGTAGCAGAGCAGTAATTTGAATTTAATGAAAAGCTCACAAAGGAAAAAAAAAATCAGCTTGTGTATGGAAAATATGAGGCAGACATCAAAGAATATTTGTTTTTCATAATTGGTTTGGTTAAACAGGTGTCAATCCCACTATATTAGAACTGGATTCTTGTGATAGCACTAACTGCCTTCATGCCTATCTGACCATGATTCAACCAGTTTCTTGGACTTTCTGGGGAAGAATTTATGTGAGGTCAATGATTTGTACTCGTTCAAAGGTTACTCTGCCACATAATTCAGCTGTCAGCAGAACTATGTCTTGCTTGGTCCGAGACTTCATATAAATCTAAAGGGGGAAAAAAAAAGAGTCCACAAAATTTATTGTCCAGGAAACTGACAGATCCCTGTCGGCTATGTCAGCACAAGCATTTGGGAATTAGGCAAAGGTTCTCGTTGCGGCTGATCTGAACTTTGCATTTCAAGCATTTTTGGGTTGGAAGGACAGCCCTGAGATAGCACAGAGCAAGCCAAGCTTCCTAGCAATAGTGCAGGGAGATAGTTGTCTGGAGATAGTGGTGCTTTTAACCTGCAGCCAAGAGTGATCACTAAGTTTGGTGGGTTATCTCGCAAGGCTTATCTCCCCCCAGCGACGAGAGTGCACTGTGAGGGAGTACAGTTAGAGACTGTATTTTTAACTGCAAGTCCTATGAACCCATAATTAAACAAACCTTTTGTTCAGTTCAGAAACCCCTCTGTCTGCAGACACCCTGAAATATCTGATCAGGGATTCCTATATTTCTGCCTCATGGAAAACCTCAGGGTTTGAACATATTTGGGATATTTTGTCTTTTACTAGGGTTCTGGCATTTTTAAGTCTTTCCTTTGCTTTTAATAACAGTGTATCTCTAATTGGAATGTCATAAGGTATTTGAGTAACATGTCTGTCTGCTTCAGACCCAGGAGAACATTAACCTTGTTTAAATATCTTTCCAAGCAGCCTGAAAGGATTTGATTCCACATTCCCTCCATGCCTCCTTTGCAAATGAAAGGTAGTATTTGCATTGAATTCAGAAACTTACAGCTGTTGACTGTGTAGAAGCAGCTTTGCAACTCTCTGTAGCAAGTGTTAATGGTCCAATCCATTGTCAAGGTTTTAATTATTAGAAAGAAACATTCTTTTCTGGTGTTACTGTAGATTTTGAGCATACATTTAAAAATGAAAGGTTAAAGATGGCTTAGTCGGTTAAGCAGTGGACTCTTGAGTGGGCTCAGGTCATGATCTCTGGGTGGTCAGATCAAGCCCCGCCTTGGGCTCCCTGCTCAGCACAGAGTTTGCTTGAGAGTCTCTGACTCTGCCCCTCCCCCTGCTTGTGCTGTCGCTCGTTCTCTCTCAAATGAATACAATCTTTAAAAGAAATGAAAGGATAAAAATGCCTTTTTGGTTTTGCTTTCAACTGGTAATTTTTTCCTTTCCTTTTTCAAAAAATCACTCCAAATCTTGGACAAGGGGCTCCACCTAGTGTTAAGTTTTAGGTTAAAAAAGTAGGCTAGAGCTAAAGAAAGGGCAAAAATTACTGCTTTTAAAAAGAATATACTCCTTTATGATAAGAATGCAAAACAAAAGAGTGATACTTCATAAAATGCTGTTGTGGCTCAGATATTTCATGTAACTTAGGGAAATAGAGACATTCTTTCTCATTCTGTCATCTTCCACAAGTTCTTACTTTTGTACCTATCTTTTAAAGGCAAAATTACATTACATATGTGTAAATACAGTTTGAGATTGTAAACATTCTCT
This sequence comes from Mellivora capensis, assembly GCA_004024625.1. Classification (NCBI taxonomy): domain Eukaryota; kingdom Metazoa; phylum Chordata; class Mammalia; order Carnivora; family Mustelidae; genus Mellivora; species Mellivora capensis. The sequence goes on along the minus strand of PISX010000455.1, from coordinate 233,150 downwards.
CGGCAAATGGTAAATGGATTTAGATCCAATTTTCTGGTGGTATAACAACACAAGAATCTTAAAAGAAATGGTTTGGATTGCCTTCTCAGTTCGTAAACCTAGAGTTACAGCCTGAAACTGCATTTTTCAAATTTTTTTCGTTTTTGCCATTTTGTTTTGCTAGACAGGGGCTTAAATGTTAGATCGAGATTTTTATTTAATACTTTTCATAACATCGTCTAGTCACACTTCTCAAAATGTTTCTATTGCATCCAACTCGAAGAGTCAGATTTTCTACTCAGCAGCCACTAAGTGGAGTTGTACTACTGTTGATAATGTAATTTTTTTTTTTTTTACAACTTTGAAAATATCACTATAGTGTGGTTTTCGGTTTCTTTATTTCTGTTCTCATAGAGAGGGTATTTCCAATGCTTATATCTATTGCCGGTGAGTTCAATAACAGATGTACGTGTATCTCTAAAGGACTAAATGCTAGACTGAGTTGATGTGTACAGGAAAATGAGTAAACTTAATGATGACATCGGTAGCCAGGAGATACAGAAAGTTGAGAAATTCATTTGAGAAAAGTGTCCCCTCGGGTGTTTGGATTTTTGGATGTGCAGCCTGTGTTCTGGAACTGACCCATCATCGTTCCAACTAGAGTGATTATTTCTTCTGCTCCTGCTGCCTGATGCTGTTGTATGTAAGGATACATTTACTCCTCCTAACACCCTGTGAATTAGGGACTCTAAGATAAGGAAACTGAGGCTCAGAGAAATCCACTAGTTCATCAGCACTGTGTCTGGATTTGAACTAAGTCTGTCTCTCCATTATATTTGCTTTTTTTCCCTCTACATCATGTTACTCACCTACATAAGACTTCTCCCTCATGATACCAACTCCTCTTTCCGTTTCCAGTTAATCACTCTTTTTATTCAAGTCTTAATCTGTGCTAAATTCCAAGGGAGTTAGTACTATCGATGCTCTCAAGAAAATTTCAGTTTAACAAAGGAAGAGACTGAACACAAGTGTGTTTTCTAAGATCACCTATTTATTTGCTTGTACATTTGGCTAAGTACATATATATGGTATAAATAATTGGTACAATAAGAGTTCTGCTTTCTAAAAGCAAGGAGAAAAAGAGAAAACAAACAAACAAACAAACAAACAAACAAAAAAAAAAAACAAGGAGTTCTCCTTTCCACCTGCCCATCTCCAGCAATGAGAACTTTCCTTCTGGAATGGAAGGGATACAATGAATCAAAGTTGTATTACCTAAGACGGGCTTTTGAGGTTTACAGTCCTTTGTGCTCTTGAAAATTATTAAGGATCCACAAAGAGCTTTTGTTTAGGTAAGCTATACCTATAGTATTTACCATTTTAGAAATCAAAACCATTCATATTTTAAAATATGCATTAATCCATTTAAAAATAATATTAGTAAGCCCATCCTCTGTTAACATAAATGGCATATTTTTTATGAAAAAAGAAAACAAACCACGTTTTCCAAGACAAAACAATTTAGTGAGAAGAGTAACATTGCTTTATTTTTTTTTTTTTTCAAATCTTCCTAATGTCTGACTGAATTGAAGACAGCTGGATTGTCCTCTGTGTCGGCTTTCAGTTTGTGGCCATATGTTGTTTTGGTTGAAATGCAGAAAGAAAATCCAGCTCTAGGGGTGCCTGGGTGGCTCAGCCAGTTGAGCATCTGCCTTCAGCTTGGGTCATGATCACAGGGTCCCGGGATCGAGTCCTGCATCAGGCTCCTTGCTCAGTGGGGAGCCTGCTTCTCCCTCTCCCTCTGCTGTTGCCCCTGCTTGTGCTCACTCTCACAATCACTCTCTGACAAATAAGTAAACAATATCTTAAAAACAAAAAGAAAGAAAATCCAGCTTTATACCAAAATATTGTTGGAAAAAGGAGGAACATTTCAGTCACCTTTTCAGATAATTCTTTGACTTTGGTGAGCATGAAAGAGGTTTGAGGAACATCAGGGGTTCCTGGACCTCTCTTTGAGAACTATTAGACTATAAGCTGGGACCCAGTTTCACATCTCAGCTCTTTCATTTCATACACTGTGAAGCCCTGGAAAGTTGCTAAACCTTTGGCAGAACTGTTGCAAAAATTAGAAAGAATCCATGTGCAGGACCTGGCACTGAGAAGGTCTTCAAATAAACGCTCATGATGCCAGCATGATAAAATGCTACTGTTCCATTGGTCTGGAGTGCTGTGAAGGTCAGAGTCAGAAAATGAAGTCCCATCCAGCTTGATGGTGTCTAGGAGTAAAACTGTTAACAAGGCAGGGTTCATCTCCATCTTACTTTGCATGGCTTGGGCCCATCACCTGTTCTGCCCTTCCCACCCAGAATTAAGTGGATTTGCTGGGTTTGTACAGTCTTCCTCAGTTTTGACTACACTATACAAGAGAACCAATTATGGTGGTTATTATGGGAAAAAATGTAATTGCTATGGGGCTTTATATATAATATGAAACTTTGACCATTTTTTTAAAAGATTTTATTTATTTCTTTGACAGACAGAAATCACAAGTAGGCAGAGAGGCAGGAAGCAGGCTCCCTGGCAAGCAGAGAGCCCGATGCGGGGCTCGATCCCAGGACCCTGGGTTCATGACCTGAGCCAAATCCCAGGACCTGGGAGCCATGACCTGACCTCATCCTGGGATGAGCAAAGGCAGAGGCCTTAACCCACTGAGCCACCCAGGTGCCCCTGAAACTTTAAAATATAATTAATAATGGTGATCTTTCATTTAAAAAGTAGAAAATTATTTCCATGATATTGAAAAAAGTTTAAAAACCCCACAAATTCTAGGAAGTCTTTCTAAATACTTTTAAATAATTTATTTTTTATTTTTTTCAAGATTTTATTTATTTATTTGACAGAGATCACAAGTAGGCAGAGAAGCAGGCAGAGAGAGAGGAGGAAGCAGGCTCCCCGCTGAGCAGAGAGCCCAATGTGGGGCTCGATCCCAGGACCCTGAGATCATGACCTGAGCCGAAGCCAGAGGCTTTAACCCACTGAGCCACCCAGGTGCCCCGCTTTTAAATAATTTAATGCATCATGATGTTGAGTAAGCACATATCATCTCTAACCTGGGTTGTGCTCACTTTTTCTAGACTATTTTGGCCACAGTTGGGTCAGTCTGACATGTGACACAAAAGGCTTTTAGTCAGGATGAAGTAGGGAAATGGAGGCTCTTTCTAAGGGAGGGTCCTGAAGCCAAGTCATACTACAGGGTGATGAATTTTCATGTTCTGAGTCAGAAAGGAGGTTATGAGACAGATCCAGACTATAGGTCCGAGATCTGAGAAGCAGGAATATCAATGTGTGGAAACTCAAAGGTTCTTGGAGAGAGTCTGATACCGTGGGAGGGGAGGTCAGGAAGAGACAAAAGACTGAGACCCTAAGTAGTCTACCATGGGGCAAGTAAGAGTATAAAGGGCTTTGGTTGAGGCCAAATCTTGTAGACCCTGCTTTTATCTAGGGTCTTGCTTAGTTGTAGAGCTAGCCGGGAGAGAGATTCCAAAATGCTGAAAAATATACTCTTTCAAAATAACTTTTAAAAACTTATTCAACATGTTTATGGAAAAAATATGTCTTTATTAGAACACTATGGACATGACCCCATGAAAAGAATCTTCTTATTGCATTGTCAGAAGGATGACATAATGTTTTTGTTTCAAAAGAACATTTTAGCCACAACAATAAAACTGTCACAGGAGATTTATCATTTAGATTAAGGGGGGGAAATAAAAACCTCTTTCTCAACTCTCTGCCTGGGATGAGCAGAATGAGAGATTCCTTTCTCTTCATATCAGGTATCAGGTAGAACTAGCATTGCCATGTAGTTTGAATGTCACCAGCTGAGACATTTTTGTGTCTGTGGTAGTCATCTACAAGTTTCGGAGACTCAAATGGGACCCACCTAAGAGGACCCTGCTGATCAGAGTGCAGTTAGAACCCAGGGCTCTGACTCACACCCACCTTCCAAAAGTCTCGGTCTACTCATTTATAACATGAAGTAATATTAGGGCAGTGGTCCTCAAAGTGTGGTCTGTGGACCAGCAGCATCAACTTCACCTGGAATCACTTAGGAATATGTTCCTGGGCCCCTGTCCCAGACCTACAGAAGCATAAACACACAGGAGGAGTGGGACCCAGCAGTCAGTGTCCTGATATGCCCTCCATGTGATTCTGTGTATTCTACAGTCTGAGAGCCACTGGACTAGATGATCTCTGATCACTTTCTGGTTTCAATACTTTCATATTCTCAGAGTCATGTGGCTCATTCTGACTCTCAGGCAAGTTGTTGTCTAGAGCAATCAGAGCAGAGAGCTGTCCTTTTGTAAATATCTAGAGGATAGAGACTGCCTTAGGTGGCTCATTTCACTGTTTAACCATTTCAGGAAGCTCTCATACCTTATTGTTTATACAAAAATATATTTAGAGCAGTGGCATTTTCAAATTGACTTTTACATTACAGTTACCTCAAAAGACTTAAAAAGAGCTGTAAAGATTCTCCAGGGTCTGTGTAGTTGTGGGGTGGAGTGGAAGGGGAAACATTTTAAATTTATATACAATTTCAAGAGGTTCTTAGATTCTGTAATGGTCCTCATGGACTTGGTTAAGAAGAATGAAGAAATTTGTTGGTAGATGGTTAAAAGAAAGTAAGCACATTCTTAGGGGTTCTAAAGCATCCTATACATTTTTTCCAGTTTCCATTTGTTCACACACTCATTGTTGGGGAAGGTGCTAGGTTCGGTCCCAGGGTGAGATATGGCCTACTTTCTATGACCTTTCACACAATTATTTGTGCAAGTGGACAGAACAAGTACCAAATGAGCCAGAAGATTTCTTTTGTCCGAAAATATTTTGAGGAAAATTCTTTAAAGAGATTGGTCTTTGGGGATAGCTGTAGGAGCATTTGCAAGCTAAGAGGGTGATGTGAGGAAAGCTAGAGGTGGAAGTCTATTCAGGAGGCCCAAGTGATGGAGGAGCTTCCCATGAGGGACCTGTGTCTTCCTCCAGGCTTTCTTCAAGAGCCACACAGAAGTCTTTAGAAGGAGGTAAGGTGGATCCCTTTCTCCCACACTTATGCTAACATGCAGAGTTCTCAGGTGTTTTGCTTTATCTCTGAGGATTCTCTCAGAAATGAAAAATTTCTTCCAACTAAGGGTATTGATTCTTAAGCAATTAGGCTGTTCTTACAGAGCAGGTTATCACTTTTTGCCCACAAGATATTTCCTACTGTTCGAGCTGTATTTTTTCTTAAACCTCTAAAGAAGCTAAGGATGGGTCATTTTAGAGAGCTAGTAATGAGGTTGCTTGCTCTCAATGGGCCTGGTGTGAATTGATTAGTTCTGTAGACTTAGTAGGTGATCATAAGACATTGTATTTTAGTGTTTTAACAAGATCCTAATTAATTCTTATAAAAGAGGTAATTTTCTAGACCTTTCCAATTATAATTACAATAGTTCTGTCTTTACTCCTTGTAGCCTGACATTTTTTCTTGGTTGTTTAATTTAGAAGAAAGAAGGCCATGTGAAAGCGTTTTCTGACCCAATAGAATCTTTTCTTCATATTCGTTGTTAGACCGTATCAGGACATCACTACCAACAGAGGCTGCTTCTGTTCATCGTGAGGGCAACAGCAATTCACAAGCTGGTTTTGAGGCTACCTTCTAAAAAGTTGAGTGAAGGAAAATAGAGCTGTTGCCTAGTCTGAAGGTAGACGATATACAATCCATGATCAGCATTCAGGATGACGTAATCAACAGTGAAATAGCCCGTGTTAAAAATCACCTATGAAATGAACTTTTATGAAAAATAAAAATTATATCTTTTTGTACATTTTATGACAGTATGAGGCCTTAAGAGAAAATGTTTTCCTCTCTGTTTGATAGTGCTAGGTCAGAGAAAATGCACACAGCAAGTCCAGCGATCGTCCTTTGTGTGCCTTAAAAAGTAATCAAAAGGCCGTCCCTAGGGAAGAATCAGCACCAACTAGGAACAGTGGGTAACACATGTTTAAAATGTAGTGGGAGCAAATTATGCCTTGAAGCCATATCTATACAATGCTGAAATGTCAGCTAAACAGCGAAAGGTCTGTGGTGTTGTCAGTGGTTCCTATCATTATAGTCACCGGGAGAGTTAGGATATTGCTGCTGGACAGCCTCAACTAAGTCCGTATCTCCGGAGAATGGGCCTTAATGTTGGCTTTTGAAGGCTTCCAGGTGATTCTCAAGTGCCATTAGAATTGAGGCACCCTGGTCTTCATGATATCTTCATGGTTGTGACGTTTGGCAGAGACATGATTGATGAAAAGATGTCAACAGACACAGCTAGAAGATATCGATCTGGATCTTTCCAGAGACGTGACTTTCCAGGCCCCCAAAGTTCCCCCTGGTGATTTGCAGCTGTAGTTGATGATGTCTGGGTGGCATGAGGGTCTCCCAGAGGGAGGTGGCATCAATGGCTACTCTGAATTCTGTCTGTGCTCCTGCCTTCTCATTCCTCTGCCTGTCCCCTCTGCCTCTGGTCTGAGGAGCTCAGTTATTTGTTTGCCACTCACGGGGAGCAAGCAGCCCCGTGCGACGCCATCCCCTGGCCCCACACATTCCTGAGTGTGTACTGCAGGACTGTGGGAGGAACTCCTGGAGGCATCCCAGCCCCAGCCAGGATCCCCAGTCACCTAAGGGCCATTCATTCCTACAAAGGCCAATTAGCAGTTTATCTAACTTCTATTTTAAGGCTTGGGGTAATTTTTCTAATTGTTTTTTTTTTTTGTGGCATATGTTTTTAGGTGAGTTATTTATCATAATTGTTGATTAGCTCATTGTTTTCTCCTGTTTTTCAAAGACAAGACACACTAGGAGAATTGACCATTGTCGAAAGCACTTTCGTCCAAGTCCAGAGAGTGCTTAACTTACTGTCCTTTCATAGGAAAGAAATCCAGAGTGCCCTTCAGACAGCAGTTGGCCTGGCATTACTTGACAACTATTTTCCTTTTCTGGGAATGGTGTGGCTATAAAGGATCACATCCCACATCTATTCTGCAATGATCACCCTTTCCTGAAAGCCATATATTGAAATACTTTGAGTTTTTGTTGATTTTGGTTTTCTTTCACTCCTGACATTTCTTTTTTCACTCTGTACTCAGGGGTCAGAATAAAGGTGAGTTCCCGCACAAGTTTTATTAAGGGGAAAAAAAAAAAAAGACATACCCCAAATTTTAGCCGTCATTGCAATGCTGTTGGAAATTTTGTTTTCCTAATATTTCTTTCCTCTACCTGCCCTCAACCTAGCAAACGATATTTCCCCCTCCTAAACCTGGAAAGTAAGGTATTAGAGTGTAGAGACTCCATGAATGTTTATGGAATGGAAAAGAGCCGGAAAAGGATGGATGCATAGTGTTTTCATTTTTTATTTTTTACTGATTCCAGGCGTGGGTTTTTTTCTCTCTCTGTTTCTCTGTCTCCCTCTCTCTCTGTCTTTAAAACTCCTTTTTTAAATTTAATTTATTTTTTTAAAAGATTTTATTTATTTATTTGACAGAGAGAGAAATCACAAGTAGGCAGAGAGGCAGGCAGAGAGAGAGGGAGAAAAAGGCTCCCCGCTGAACAGAGAGCCCAATGTGGGGCTCGATCCCAGGACCCTGAGACTAGGAGCTGAGCCAAAGACAGAGGCTTAACCCACTGAGCCACCCAGGCACCCCTTAAATAAATAAATAAATATTTATATACGTATATATACAATAAATTTGAATTTTCATATGTACCCTTTGAGTATGTATAGATTCATGTAACCAATACCACAATCAGGATCTAGGACGGTGCCACCACTATAAAAATATCCCTTGCGCTGTCCCTTTGTAGTCACATTCCTCCTCCACCCATCGCCCTGGCAACCTCTGATCTTTTCTCCATCACTCTATTTTCATGTTTTCTAGAATGTCATATAAATGGAGTCATTTGTATGACATCATACATAACCATATGAGCGTAGCTTCTTTCGCGCGGCATAATGTCTTTGAAATTCATCCAAGTTGTTGAATGGTGTTTGATGTTGTTTTTTATTGCTGAGTATTATTTCATTGTGTGGATACAATTCATACAATACAATTTCAATTTATAGATAAACCACAGTGTGTTCATCCATTTCCCGCTGGAAGGATATTTAAATCATTTCTAGGTTTTGGTGATTATAAATAATCATGTGTAATTTTTGGGGTGTGTGAACATAAATTTTCACTTCTTTGAGTAAATGCACAGGAGTGTAAGATTGCTGGGTCATATGGTAAAAACTTCGTAAGAAGCTGTTAAGCTTCCAGAGAGGCTTCATCATTTTGCACCTCCACCAGCAATTCATGAGCGTTCCATTGTTCCTCATCTTTGTCTGTCTTGGTGTGGTGAGTACTTTTGATTTAGCCATTCCAATAGACGTGAGGTGGCCCAGCTGTGGGTTTTATGGCGGGGGGATGGGGAGAAGGAGTGGGCTCTGCTACATCCTGAGCTCTGCATGACTCTACAGAGTCCGAGAGATACATTGGGACCTCAAACAATGTCCTTGGGAACTGCTCTCCCTCCATCAGGGCTGCCTGCCCTGGTCTCCTGGCCAAGCTCTGTAAACCCAAGAAGAGTGGGAATGAGAATGGGAGGGGTAGTGTGAGAGGCAGCGTCAAAGGAATGGAGCAGTTTTCATTAGCCCTCCTCCTTCTCTGTACTTCTGTGCCTTCTTTCTCCTACTCTTCCCCCCACTCCTTGCTCCACAGAGGAAAACAAATGGGTCTTGCAAGTTGCTCCTTTTAACTCAAATTGATGCCTACCCCGAGGAAGACAAAACACATTTTACTTAAGTGACCAGTGATGGAAGAAAAAATTCTAGCAAAAATAAGTTGAAATAATCAAAGGATCTCAGTGTTTTTAATCCAGATCACTGTGCCACCAGCTGTGAATCTGATTAATGTCCTTGAAGCATCAGAGAGTCACTCTCCTGGCAGGAATCCTCATTTAGAACAGCAGCAGCCCCCTCCCCCACCAAATCCTCAAACCAAGCAAAGTATACATGGACTTGAGGAGAGATATACCTATTTTGCAAAAACTTTTTTTCCAAAACATTGGAAGAGGGGCACCTGGGTGATTAAGTGTCTGCCTTCCGCTCAGGTCATGATCTCAGTGTCCTGGGATCAGGCCCCTTACAGGGCTCCCTGCTCAGTGGGGAGTCTGCTTCTCTCTCTTCCTCTGCCCCTGTCCCCAGCTTGTGCTCTCTGTTGCTCTTGCTCTCTCTCTCTCGTTAATTAATTAGTTAATCTTTTAAAAATTGGCAAAATTTAGGATTCGGGGGCGCCTCTTTGGCTTAGTGAAGCCTCTGCCTTTGGCCCAGGTCATGATCTCAGGGTTCTGGGGTTGAGCCCCACATCGGGCTCTCTGCTAAGCAGGGAGCCTGCTTGCCTCCTGCCCCCACTGTCTCTCTCTGCCTGCCTCTCTGCCTACTTGCGATCTCTCTCTCTCTCTCTCTCTGTCAAATAAATAAATAAATAAAATCTTTTTTTTTTTTAATTAGGATTCAGGAAATTGGTAATTAAAACTCAAAGAAAATTGGGGAACATACAAACTCTAGAAAGTTTTTGTTGCTGTTGTTCAAATGCATTTTCCTTTTATAACAACTTCGGACGAGACTCCACAGTGCTGAAGAGTCATCTAGTCATTATTAAATATGCCTAATGGAGCTCCTTATCTTTGTATGTTTTACAACCACATGATCAAAAAATATTTATTACATTACTTGCCGCATAGCTATATTTTATGTTGTCATGATCACCTTGAATAAGAAATAAATAACAATCTTACTATAAACCAAACACCATTCTTACTACTCTTTTACAAGAGACACTCTAGTAAGGGTTTTTATGGGTGGGAGAAGCTGGGAGGGTTTGACAAGGAAGGAAATCCGATACGGGTTGCTGAATATTTTAATGGTTTCCTAGAATCGTTAGCATTTATAAGAATACACTGTGTAATGAGTTGACACCATAAAGACAGCTTTGAATTCTCCTCCATGGATAGAGGAAATTATGATCCCTTTTTTTATGTCTTTAGCTATAGTTCTCATTTAATTATTTATGGGAACATAGTGTGCCTACATCACTCTAAGTGCTGTATAGTGCAAGTATTTAAATACTCATCACTCAGATTAAAAATACATTTTCTTGTCTACAGAGTAATACATTTTTTATTGAGCTGAGAAGTCATAAATAGTTGGGTGTCTAGAAGTGCATCTTTTAATGACTTTCCCACCCTTCATTGTTCTCCAGAAAATAAAATAATCATATTTGTTAATGAATTCTACTTTGCAAGTCTCAAGATTTTATTTGGCTAAATTTTTCTTTCCAACTTATTACAAAGCCTATGGAAATAGGAACCTATCACTTTAATTCTAGTGGAGAGACAATATTTTGCTGCTAAAGGCTTAGTATCAGTAACAAACACCTGACATTTGCTCATCACTAAAACCTTTGTGACCTTGGCTTGTGTACTTAACTTGGAAATGTTCATGACAAATGAACATGGGATGAGTACTTAAATCTCAGGGATGTGAGAAAGCAGTAAGCATTTAACAGATACTTATTGAATAAGTGAACGGATCTACTATTTTATGTCTACTTTTTTCAGATTTAAAGATTGCTTTAGAGATACTTAACCAGGATGTGTGGAGTTTGTGTATTTCAAATTTCAAAGTATTTTATTTGGTCTTACTGCCATATCATTTTTTGCTTACTCACTTATAACTGGGAAAAGGCTATTTCCACATGATTGAAGGCGTGTTAAAAAACAGACATATAATTTGCACCTATGACTTTCTTTTCCTTTCAGGCTGCATCTGTGGGTCCTGATTCTGAAGTTGGAATTATTAGGTCCCAGGCTGGGATCAGTGTTTTGACTCTTGCTGACTGTTGTCTAGTTGTTCTCCAAGTTCATTGCCCTCATTTACAGGAATTTGTATGAATCCTTGTCACTCCTGCCAACATTAGGTTATTTTCATTTGTGTTTCCTAGGTCAGTAAGTAGGAGATGGTATTTTATATTCATTTAAATGTGTGTTTCATTCATGGTCTGTAAAGCTGAATATTGTTTCAAAGTGTGTAATTTTAGTGCTCCTCTGTGGGAACTGCATTTTACTCTTGTCAGGTTGAGGGTGGGTATTTTCTTACGGTATTTCTGATAGGCTTGCATTTAGAATATGGGGGGGGTGTTATTGTGATAATTATAGCTGTTTTTCTTTTCACCTTTGTTCTCATTGTCATGTCACATGGAAATTTATTTCAGAGATTTATTTCATTACATTAAGGGCATTAACAGATGATAAGCAATGAACAAGCTCTAAGTCCTCTCCAGAATTAAAATTCCCTGTGTCTCTCTCTCTCCCTCCATTTTTTCTCTTCTCCCTCCTTTTCTTTCTCTCTCTCTTTTTCTCCCTCATCCTTTGAAGCTTTTTTTTTTTTGGTTGCTTTTATATCATATGGAAATTTCTGTGGATGTCATGACGAACCAGAAGTAGGAAGGGACAGGAATAGAATACTGTGTCTGTTGCCGGGACACTTTGTCAGGGATGATCTTTTCCCAATTATAAGGCCCATGGTCATGTAATTAATTTCTGTCCTTCCCTGCTTCTTCCTGATCATTGCTATTTCCTCAAAGTTGCATGAAATTATTCTCCTTAATTAATTTCTGAAAGGGATAGTGACTTATATGGGTTAAGTTTCATTTCCAAGATATATAGTGAAACCTATTTTAATGAAATAATGAAATTTTTAAGTGTTCTAAACTGAAATATGTAATTTATTCATATCTACTCAGGGTATTTTAATGAGTTAAGGTCTTAACTGCTGCTCTCTATGCAGATAAAGGACAAAGTCATTGTGAGGGTTCTGAACAGATTACAAAATGATCACTATAACTACCTGTGACACCAAGAGTTTGAATATCAGCTGTTTTTCCAACACCTGCCTGCAAATGTGTTATGTTGTCAGGCTTGATGGCGCACACTGAATAACCAAGCTGCCAAATCGTTACCTTTGGAAATAACTTAAATTACCACATACAACACCCTGTTTATCTGAAACAGTACCACACACAGAGAATCATAATGCAATAAGATTCACTGATTTTTTTTAAATATGTAGACAATTTCCCTATCCTCTATGATCCTTCAGTCTTTCTGCTTCTCTGTCTAGAGTGGCTTGGTCAACTAAATGAATTTTTTTTTTTTAAAAAACAGCATGTGCTAAAATACAGGATTTTGCTTTACCTGAATTACTGGGAGTAAAGAACAAATTTTAGTATCCATTTAGTATTCTTTGTGGACGTATCAATCAGGACCATCACAGGAAGCAGGAGGCATGTTCAGCTGTGAGTTTCGGAAAATGTAAGGTAGGGAATTTTACAGAAGCAACAAGGAATGTTGAGTCACTGGGACCAGAATACCAGGAAGCCATCACCACCCTTAGGCTGAAATGGCAAGGGGAGGAAACTTTTAACAGAGCCCACTGTGGGCTGAAATAGGGGGGAGGGACACCATCTAACTAGAATTGTCCTGGAGACAGATGTGGCCAGTGACAGACACTAAAGCGGGGAGGAAGCCTGGAGAAAATATCCCCACCTCCCTCTCTTTCCTCTACTGCTTTCCTCCTAATGGCCAAAGCCAACCCGAGTGAGAGGGTCAGGCAGCCTGAATGATGCAATTCATAGAGGTAGACCCTCCCATCCAACTCCCTAGGACTGAGCTGAGCAAAGTGGAAAATGGATCTGGGTTCCTAATGGACAGTAGCTAGTATGATAGAATTTTGAGGTTCCCTTTGAGGATAAACATGATCAGAAGAGAGTATATGACAGAATCATTTATATTTTAAATAGCTCTGTATTTGCATTACTTGTTGCAAAGATACATATTCAGTATCTTTCTGTATGATTTCAGTGGCAGGAATAAGTAGAGAGATGATCACGTGTTGGCAACACTTTCACCACAACCAGTATGCAGATTCTCTTTTCTGTAACTGACAACTGCATGCTCTAATCAGGCAAAATTATTAGGAGCCCAAAAAGAAAGAAAAAAACTAAAATGTAACCACCACAACTAGCCTATATACTTATTTTCCTCTTTTAATTTCCCTTGGTGAGCCTTGTCTCTTGAAAAGTTACACACAATTCCTGAAGGCATGAAAGGATCATTCTATTAATTTGAGGAAATCTCACCCTTCCCTACACAAGGCAGCCATTGACTGGTACAGTAAGAATCACACGGTAGTGGAGTCCAATTTTCTGAGTCATCGTCTCATGCTGGACTTAGGGTTATATTCATTTTTTTTCCCCCATTCAAGTCAGCCTTCTCTTTGAAGCTGTGTACCTTTTGTTTTAATTCACTACTGATTTTCACTTCACAGCTTTTGAAGCAGATGAAACACTTTGGTATTTTGGGGTGTCTCATCATTGGTGGTTGCAAGTTATTTTCATATATGTATTATTTAGAATGGTGAGATTCTCCTCTTTATGATAGGAAGAAGTATAAAATATTACTCAGGGAAGGTAACTAACATTTACTGAACATCTATGATATGGCACAATATTTTTACTTTTCATTTTATTTCACAAAGAGGTTTGGAATAATTTTTATTAACAGGCAACAATATTCATAGTAGCTATCTGCTGTTGATGCTATTAATTCCACTTTATAGATGGAATTATGTAAGAGAGCTTAATTTTGTAGAACTATGAAATGAACCAAATATTTACGTTGAACTTTGATGTTTCCCTAGTGAAAATTAGATTATCTGCTAATCTTAAACTCAATACCATGACAACAAAGCATGCCTAGGCCTCACCCCCCGTATTGGATGCCTTCTGATCACACCTATATTAAATGCAATGACATTCTGCTGCCACTGGACCATTCAAGGAATTTTGGATCTGCTACAGATAGGCCTAAGCTGATCCTTAGTGACTGAGTCTAGGAAATAAAGACCCCAGATTTTTCCCCACCTTTTGCTGTACCCTCGTTTCCTTGCATTATGGATAGAAAGCCTATATAGAAAAAGAATGGTTCAGGCCAGAAACATGTCAGGTAAGCATTTAAAAATTACTTTCTAGGACCACACCTCTTACGATGGTTCATCTGAGCTTTTCAAAGGCATTTATCCCCTAAAAGTAAATAAGATCACTCTTGGAGACCCAGATGCTGTATAGTTACCCCACCAAATGAATAGCTTTTCAAGGGAGAAAACACAATCACATTGAGTCTATGAATCAGTTTCACATCCCGATTTCAGAAATGTTGAAATGTTCAGAGAAAAGCATGGGTTAGAAATGAGGGCATAAAGAGTTACTTGGGACATAATTTTCTGGAAATAAACTTCTCCTCTGTCAGTTGTATCCAAATGATGTTCTGAAAACAAGGAGGAAGGAAAATGCCTGTAGAGTTTGAACTGTGCTCTTCAGGATGACCCATTTAGATAGTGATTTGGGAAAATGGGTCATGACGAAGCCAGTGAATCCCAGGGTAGTACCCACGTTAGTAGACCTGGAATAAAACTGTAACTCTGCCACGGGTCTCGGAACTTCTGCGGGGTTCTCTGATGCAGTGAGTAGATGAAGGCTTAGCGGGTGAGGCTGTGGAAGTTCTGAAGGATGTGTTCGGGCAGCCTTGCCCGGTGTCAGGCTCATGGTCAAGACTATTGCTATGTGTTTGCTATGATGGTTGTTTGAGCTGTTGGTCTCAGCTGTCCTGCCTGGGAGTTAAACAATGGACTAAAAATTGTCAGAAAATAGTATTTCCCTGACTCTTCTCTCTGGCAGAATATCAGGAATTCCAGAATCCTTCCAGGTTCTCCTCTATTCACCAGGTTGTCTCTGGAGGATGCCAGGTGCGTCTTATTGGCGTGATGTCCTTTGTTACCTTATGGTGTCTCTGCCTTCCTCTCTGCTGCTCTGACTCCCTGCCAGGATGTCAGGAGGCACCCTGTTCTTGGGAGAGGCCAGCGATTTCTGCAGGGAACCCTTTCCTGGCCCTGCTGAAATTGCAGCATCAGTGTGGCCCAAGCTCATGTCCCTCAGGGATCCCCGGGAAATGCTTTGGGTCAGCACTTACGCTTTCTTAATAGCTCCTGTTAGTCCGTGGGATGTGTATGTTTTTTATGAGCTTCAAATATTTAAAGTGAAAATCACCATTGAGGTCCTCCTTCCAGGTCAGTCGCAGGCTACTTGTGTCGAATCAATAAGTCACTTAACTGTCTGGGACTGTTTCTTCCTTCCTAAAAATGAGGATGACGAGAGCTCATTTCTTTGGTCCTTTCTGGCGCTAATATACTATTAGAACAATTTTGGCCATTGTAAAAAAACAAAAACAAAAAACAAAAACCAAGTTACATTTGTTGTATTTAGAAAACGTTAGGTTAGAATATATTTAAGCATACACTGTTTAGCATCTAAAAAGTAAGCATCTGTTTAGTGTTGGGAGAAATTTAATGGTGGGCTCCAGATGTGATACTGTTCTCTGTGGAAATATATATTTAAATCATAGATCTCATAGCTGCCTTGAGGCAGCTGCCAAGACTCTGTCCTCCCCACCTGTTTCCCTCTACCTGCTTTCTACTCTTCATGGGCTGAAGATTTGTGAAGTTGTTCTGGTCTCTTCTGTGTTTAACACTTCTTCTAGCCTGGTATCCCATTATGGCCTCCCCCTGTATCTCCTTTCTGATGGGTGAGCAAAATTTAGTGACTCTGAAGCCCCGCTGCCTTGGGATTCAATTTGAGAGCCAACCCTGATGGCCCTTGGATTTGAAATCACTGGGGGGCTTTCTACCGAGACACCAAAAAACAAATTTCTCTAATAAATAATAAAAATAAAAATCTAATAAAATCTCAACCTTCCAAATCTTTATTCTGTTTCTCTTTTCCTTTTCTCCCTTTTATTGGAAAGTTATAGGTGAACCCACAACGTCTTGGACTTTTAAAAAGTGAACTTTTTTGTGCTTGGAGGATCTGAGTGGTGTTTGATGGAATGTGGCAGGACTAAATCATGGAATGTGGGTTTGAGTAGGGGAAAGGGAGTCCTGTTCACTTTTCCCCTAGTAATAAATACACCTGGATCTCACCTATTTGAGAGGTTCAGTGGGTTCTGTATCCCACTTCTAACTCTTATACCCATCTCACTTATTTACATCAACAGAAAATGCTGAACATTGTAACTTATTAACTGTTTCATCATTCTCCAGAGTCCCTGGCCTCTTAAAATCCAATTTGAGAGAATGTTCTTGTAACCGAACCTAAACTTACTGGAGAATTTCATATTTAGACACTAAAAAAGCCCCAGAATTAAGATATCAAAAGCCAAATTTAGAAAAACTTGATTCTTTTTTGTTGTTGTTGCTAAAGATTTTATTTATTTTGACGGAGAGAGAGAGATCACAAGTAGGCAGAGAGGCAGGCAGAGAGAGGGGGAAGCAGGCTTCCTGCTGAGCAGAGAGCCCGATGTGGGGCTCAATCCCAGGACCCTGAGATCATGACTGGAGCCAAAGGCAGAGGCTTAACCCACTGAGCCACCCAGGCACCCAAGAAAACTTGATTCTTTGTAAGTAATAATAGTGAGTCTTATTTTTTTATAATAGCGGTTGCTACCATTCATTAAACACTGGTTACATTCCAGACTATATACATATACATATTCCAGACTTTCTACATATATACAGTCCACATATAGTGGACTATATACATTCCACTATATGTCAATCTAAGTAAAACTGGATTTTTTTGTTCACCTGGTTGTGTCACACCAAACAGGCTTGATGGATTTTTCCAAATTTAGAGAGATCTGATGACAAATATTGACAAGTTAGCTTCCACCTGGCTCACTCTGTGAGGCCAGATGTCGGTGTGGGCCTTTCCCTCCAGAGGAGCAGGAAGTGAGGTGAAACCAGACACTCGCATGTCTGCTGGTACAGATGGACAGGCAGGCCATGCTAGGAAGCATAGGCGGAAAGGGCGAACGAGGACTACATCGAGGAGCCCCTGGATGAGAGTCATGGAGCCAGGAGCTCCAAGGGAAATACATCTATTTGAAGTCAAGTTGCTTCTCACACAGACAACTGTATGGGATGGATGCTGGGGGAAGCAGGGACAGGAAGTTTTTAACAATAGTTAATGAAGGGGCACCTGGGTGGCTATGTTACTTTCAGGCCATCTCTTCACTTATAGGATCCCTTTAATATTTCTTGCAGGGCTGGTTTAGTGATCACAAATTCTTTCAGTTTCTGTTTGTCCTGAAAGCTTTTTATCTCTATTTTGAATGACAGCTTTTCTGGATAAAGTATTCTTGGTGCATATTTTTCTCATTTAGCACCCTGAATATATCATGCCGGTCCTTTCTGGCCTGCCAGGTCTCTGTGGATGAGTCTTCTGCCAGTCTAATATTTTTATTCTTAGAGATTATGGACCTCTTAGTCCTGAGCTGCTTTTAGAATCCTTGTCTCCAAGATTTGCAAGTTTCACTATTATATTTTGAGGTGTTGGCCTATTTTTATTGATTTTGAGGAAGTTTCTCTGTGCCTCCTGGTCTTGAATGTCTGTTTCCTTCCCCAGATTAGGGTAGTTCTCCACTATAACTTGCTCCAGTATGCCTTCTGCTCCCCTTTCTCTCTCCTCTTCTTCTGGGATCCCACATATTCTAATATTGTTTCACTTTATGGTATCACTTATCTCTTGAATTTTTCTCTTATGATCCAGTAGTAGTTTATCTCTCTCTTTCTCAGCTTCTTTATCCTCCATCATTTGGTCTTCTGTATCACTAATTCTCTCTTTTGCCTCATTTATCTAGCAGTTACAGCCTCCATTTTTTTATTGCATCTCATTAATAACCTTTTAAATTTTGACTTGATTAGATTTTAGTTCTTTTTTTTTTTCTCCAAAAAGGGATTTTCTAGGGTCTTCTGTGCTTTTTTCAAGCCCAGCTAGTATCTTTATAATCATTATTCTGAACTCTAGTTCCAACATACTTATATCCATACTGATTCGGTCCCTGGCAGTCAGTACTATTTCTTGTTCTCTTTTTGGGGGGTGAGTTTTTCCATCTTGTCCTTCTCTCCAGAGAAGAATAGGTGAATGAGAGAACAAAATGCTAAAGTGGCATCAACAAACCCAGAGAAATAGACACTAAACAAATCAGAAGAGACCCAAAACAAAAACAAAAAAGAGAGAGAGAGAGAGAGAGAGATAGTACAATCAGACAGGTGAACAGAACAGAGTAATACACTGGATCCTCTGTGTATTTTGTTCTTTTTTTTTTTTTTTTTAGAAAGCTAGATCCCAAAATTGTAAAGAAAGAAAAATTTATGTATGTACAAAAATAAAATTAAATACAATGAAAAGATAGAATGTATTTTAAAAATGAAAATTAGGGGGCCTGGGTGGCTCAGTGGGTTAAGCCTCTGCCTTCGGCTCAGGTCATGATCTCAGGGTCTTGTGATCGAGTCCCGCATCGGGCTCTCTGTTTGGCGGGGAGCCTGCTTCTTCCTCACTCTCTGCCTACCTCTCTGCCTTCTTGTAATCTCTGTCAAATAAATAAATAAAATCTTTAAAAAAATGAAAATTAAAAGGCAAAAAGGAAGGAATAGAAACAGACAGGTGAAAAGAACAGAGCAATAAGCTATATCCTGAGTGTATTTTGGTATGTTTGTTAGAAGAAACTACATCCCAAAATTGTAAAGAAAAAAGACTTGACATATATACAAAAATAAAATTAAATATTTGAAAGGGTAGAATGTAACTGAAAAAATGAAACTTAAAAGAAGACTTCAAAAAGAATTGATAAAATAAGAAATTGGTTGATAAAGGAAAGGGAAAAATAATTAAAATTGAAAGACTAAAGAATCATGGGGAAAAAAACAAACAAACCCATGAACTCTATATACTATTTTCTCCTAGCACTGGAGTTTTATAGTTCTGTGTGATCAGTAAAATGGGTCTTGGCTGGATGTTCTTTTTTTTTTTTTTTTTTTTTTTTTTGGCTGGATGTTCTTGCTGATCTTCTAGGGGAGGGGCCTGTTGCACTGATTCTCAAATGTCTTTGCCCATGGCGGAATTGCATTGCCCTTGGAGGGGGCCAGGCCAAGTGTAAGTTACTCTGTATTGCTCTACGTGGCTTTTGTTCCCTGAAAGCTTTCTGTACAGCTTTAGAGGCTGAGAATGAACATGGCAGCCTCCCAATCCCTGGCCCCAGAGGAGCTGAAAGCTCAGGGCCCCACTCCTCAATGCACCCTCAGAGAAAAGCAGTCAATCACTGTTGTCTTCCTGGTCTCCGGCCACACTCCGTGCTCACCTGGCCTGTGACTGAGCATTTCTATCTCAGGCACATGACCTTGTGACCCATTTCGAGTCTCCAATCTCTGCAGACTGCTGTGGTTCACACCCATGCCACTACTCCCGAGGGAGGAAGTGGGGATCTCTCTGGTTCTGCTGCTTGATGGGCCCCTGCTCAGAGAGCAGTCGCCTGACTAGGCTACGGTTCATGGTTTATGGCAACCCAGACCTGAGAGCCCACTCCTGGGCTCACTCTTTGCAGCCAGCTTCCCCGTTCCCGTACCTGGGAGCTCTGCCGCACTCAGGCACTTCTGGTCTAACTGTAACTCCATGGATCCCGAGACCACACTATCCCGCCTAGGATTCTGCCCTGCTTCACCACCTGAGCACCGTTCAGACAGAGTTCCCTCAGTGGATCAGACTTCTAAAAGTTCTGATTCTGTGCTCCACTGCTATAACACTTTCTGGCCACCAGCGTCTGGAGTCTCCCCTCCCCACCCCCGCCCCCCGTGGTCTGTCTTCCCATTTTTTGCTTCGGATTCACTTCTCCGCACCTCCTACCTTGCAGAAAAGTGGTCACTTTTCTATTTGTAAAGTTGCAGCAGTTCTTTTCTTAGATCTCCACTTGAGTTTGCAGGTGTTCAGAATGATTTGATGCCTATCTAACTGAATTCCTGGGGCCAGATGAAACTAAGATCTCCTACTCCTCCACCATCTTGGAATGTTTTTCAAAGCTGGGATTTTGACAGTAACCCTCATCTAACCATTTGGGTCCCCCCCACGATGAAATGTGGGGGGACCACCTACAATGTAGGTGACATCACCACCTACATTGATGTCATCCTGAGTCTCGTGTTTGTCATTCCTTTACTATCCTTTATATGTAATTTTATTCCATTCATTAGTATTCTGAAAAGGAAACTTTTAGTTAGAATTGTTTTTGACTTTCTAAAAGGACCTAATATTGTGTGTAATCCTTTGAGATTTTTTATTGAGAAGATTCATCTATATTGTGATATGCTGTACTACGTGTTCTATTTAATATTCTAATGTGTAAAATACACTGTATTTATATCCTACTTGCATTTGGGTGTTTTCAGAATTTTAGTGTTGTGAAAAGGGCTGTTTTGGCATTGTTGAACATAACTCTTCATGCACATGTACAAGACTCTCTCTTAGGTAGGAGTAGAATGAGTCGATCATAGAGTGTATGAATGTTCGATATTAGGAGATAGTTCCAAAATGTTCTCCAAAATTGGTTGCCCCAATTTTAACTCTCATTGGAATGTGGATCCACTATCTTTCAACACTTGGTATTGTTAGATTTTTCATTTTTCCTAGTTGAATGGGTATAAAATGGTTATTTCATCGGGATTTTCATTTGCTTTGCTCTGACCACAAATGATGCCAAATGCCTGTCCTCGTGGTTATTGGTGCATGTGTTTGTTCTGCCATGAAGTGTATATTCATATCTTTTGATCACTTTTCTGTTAGGTTGCTTGTGATTTTCTTAGTGGTTTGAGGATATGTTGAGCAGATTACTTGATCATTTGCGGATCATTCCTATGTCTATAAAAGTGGGGATGATAATACAGTGTTTATAGCATTGATTTTAGGATGACATTGATGTTTATGTGTAGTACTGTGAATATTGGCATATAACATAATAGACACTAAAAAAAAAAATGTTAGTTCTGATTCCCTACTCAGCCTCACTTGTTCTGACACTTCCATTTGGTGGACAGACTTTGTCAGACTTTGCCCTTTTTGCTTAGTGGAGAATCTTTGCTTATTCATGTGGCCAGTGTGGTCCTGCTAATGTTGTTGTACCTTCGGGAATAAAGCAAGAGACTCTCAAGATGAACTCACACTCTTTGGGAGGAAATCTAGGAAAAGACCATGGAAGTGAAGAACTTTAGTGGGGTCCTTGACAAAATGAAGGGGAAAAAAATGTCAGTATAATTATTATGTTGGTCTCAATAGCTCTGCTTATAGATGTTTGAATTGTGTATTAGCAGGGCAATTGGGAAAATGAAGGATTTTAAAACTCTCCATAAGTATAATTAAACTGAAAATTTTCTACCAAGCAGAAGATTCTCTGATGATGATAGGGAACCAGGGGTCAAGAAGCCCTACGCCACTCGAGGCTTTCATCTCCCTGCTGCTGCTGGAAGCTACTTCCACAGCACTTTTGAGACTGCTGCCTGGTCACGAGGAGAAGCTACACTGGGAAGCAGGGAAACTATTAGGGAAAGAGCCTGAAGGACACCAGAAGATACTATGCAGTTATTGCCTCCTGTTCCTGCCTTTGTGTTTTTGAGTGTTGAATTCAAAGAGAGTATCTGGACGCAGTAGTAGAGGAATCGCTTTTAGTGCCCTGGATCTTTCTGTGTCTCATTGAGATTATTCCCGGAGGAATGGAAGCCGGAATGTCAGTGCTCCCGTACCTTTGAAATAGCTGCATTGCAGCATGCCATCTTTCATCTGTCTCTATCTGTGTTCAAAGTCCCTCTTAGGATTTGGAGGTAACATTTCTGTATTCCTAATGTTAATGATACCTAGGAGAAGTGACCATCTTTAGTGATTATAACTCTGAATTTGATAAATATTGAAGCAATGCCATGAGTAAATTCAACCAGGGAAATGTGGAAACGATTCTCTGTGCAGGATGCTTCTTAAAATGTTTGTTCATTCAATGCTATGCTAATTGTTCTCTGGGTTTTTTTGTTTGTTGGGTTCTTTTATTTTGTTTTGTTGTTGTTATTGTTGTAGTTTCTGTTGTTTCCTCGTTTGAAAGCTCTGCTTTGCAGTTTTTAGTAGGAGAATCTGGAATTGAGAGCAGATGCAAGCTAGCTACAATGTCATCTCACCTTTCCCTCTGTCCTTAGTACCTGCCTGTCTGACTGAAGTATTCTCTGGAATTCTGTGCCCTAAGGACACATGCTTAAGAATTTGGAAATAGCTTTTAGCTGTGATGGCAGCTTCAATTTAGGAAGTGGTTAAGAGAAAAGTTTGAATGCTCCCCGAAGACAAGAATGCCCAGTATTTATGCTTAGCCTTTGCAATTCACGAATGATAATGTGTTTTTCCTTTGTGCCAAGAATTACACAGAAGAATACTGAAACAGAAATATATTTTATAAGTAACTGCAAAGACAGCTTTATTAACACATGAACAGAGATGAGACCTTCGAAGAAGGGAGCTGCCCATTAGTCAACCTGGGAACCTATCTCAGGCTCAAGATTCTTATGTGTGGCTCCTCCGGTGGCTTTGTAGGCTTTTTGTTGACTGTTGGGAAATGAATTTTAGTCATTGGTGCTGGCAGTGAGTAATGAGCAAGATGTATATACAGACACAGAGGTAAGCTCAGAGATTTTTTAGTGGGCTCTTTTTGAAACTTTCTGATCTTGATGTTTTTCACACAGGGAGTCCCTAATGTTTGAGGAGGCTGTTTCCTCTCTCTGTCACGTGTCTCAACTTTGATACAATGTACCTTTTAGTTGCAAATCACTAAGAAACTATTTGTCCAGAAAGTCCAAATCTTGCACCTGATATGAGACGGATCTGTAGTTTTAGTCACATTTTATGTGTAAGGATATTAAGACCTAGAGAGGTTGTGAACTGTTCCAAATTAAATAGAAAATGGCAGAACAAACAGAGGGAACTAAGAACAGAAACCAGGTGTCTCCCCAGTGTCTGGGAATTTCCCCTACAAACGGTAATCCCTCCTGTGCTGGTGGTGATCTTCCCGACTTAGGGGGCTACATTGGAATCCAGTGGGAGAGCCTGGAGAGGTAATGGCAAAGGCAGGTTCTGAAGGGCTTTTACAAGGTAGACAGAAGAGGGTAGAAATGATGTAACAGACCACATGAGTCAAGTCACAGGTGCTAGATTCAGTGGTTTGCTAAGAGGACTTGGGATTCAGCATACAGTTGTGCTCATGGCTAAGATTTATTGCAGTGAAATGACACAAGGCAAAATCAACAAAGGGGAAAAGTACCTAGGGCAACATCCTTGGAAAACCAGGTGCAAGCTTTCAAATGTCCTTTCCCAGTGTAGTCACATAGGATTGTGCTTCATTCCTCCAGCAAGACCGTGACAACACATGGAAGACGCTGTCCACCTGGGAAGCTTCTTACAGACTCAGTGTCCAGGAATTGTACTGGGGGCTGGTCACATAGCTAGCCTCTGCCGTGCACATAGCGAAATTCCAGACTCCCAAAAGGAAAGTACACATTTGGCATAGACTGCATCATTTTGTACTAACGGTTTGGGCAGTCAGCCACCCTCATCAGTTGGGGAGCAGTGGGACCGCTCCCCAAATCCCAATTTCCAGACAGCGGCCAAAGGTCAGCCTTGCAAGGAGGACTCTCCAAGGACAGCATCTCAGGCCTGCTGTGGTAACTGTTCCACAGGAGCAAAGGTAGTTAAATTCTTCCAAAGATTTTATCAGAGAGAGTTGAAGGAAGAATCAACAGATTGGAGGTAAGGAATGAAGGAATAGGAAGGTAATTTGCAAGTCCGAAAGATGAACTACATGGGAAGGTCTTTTGGGGTGTATGTGTTTGTGTCTGTATATGTATGTGTGTGTTTCCCCTGACAGAAGAGGATTATTTAGGAAGAGTGGCTGGATGGGAAGGGGAAATATTCTACATTGTGAATATACTAACTCTGAGATGACAGAGGAATCAAATCAGAACTTTTTTTTTTAACCACAAATGAAATACACTCAAGATATTGGTAAATAATATTAAAAAATTGATTTTTTAAAAAATTGTATTCATTAATTCATGAGAGACAGAGAGAGAGGGGGTCAGAGGCAGAGGGAGAAGCAGACTCTCCACTGAGCAGGGAGCCCGATGTGGGACTCGATCCCAGGACCCTGGGATCATGACCTGAGCTGAAGGCAGACTCTCAACCTGCTGAGCCACATAGGAACCCAGAAAAACTGATTCTAGTATGACATTCATGTCATGGCACATTCCTGTATCATGCTTATGAAATTAGAATAAATCACATAATTAAAGAATTATTATTGTTAAGAGGGAATTTTGACTTTGTATTAGCTGTGAAGAACATGTTGTTAAAAGATATAATTTTAACATGAAAATATTATTAATGTTATTAAAAGGTATATTAGGTATATTAATATATATATAATATATATAATAATATATGCTAATATAAAGGTATATTAGGCAAATTTTTCTAAGGACCTGAATTAGCTTCTACTTACCACTCATCAAAATTGGTAATTCTTAACCCTAGTTGTCTAACCTAGTCTTGATTTTAAAAAAAACCAACAACACATAAGTAGCTAATTTTTCCTTATTTGTTTGTAAGTAGTATGTGAATAATAAGAATTCCCTAGAGCTCCCCCTTCCCTACCATGGGAGAAAGGTCCTGCTGGGTATAGATTTAGAACAAGAACATTGGAAATGTTGTCTTTGGGGGTAACATGAAATACTGTGGAGCCTGTTAGTCTTTGTACCAAAGTGAAACAGTGTGGTATACGGGCTTCTAAACATTCTAACATAAAATCTCTTTCTCACTGATTATCTATGTAATCTGGGCAAATGTCAGCCATATCTCTAGCCCCATAGTGGCTTCTAAGAGTTCATAGTTGTATTTCCTTCCTGTAGTTATTAAAGTAAATATCAAAATACTGATTTTTGCTTTTGATCAGAACTGGCACCATTTTATTTAGCCAAAGCAGCTTCTCTATATTCTTCACGGGTGTGTGTTTTTTAGAAACTTCTCTCTTATTTGTGGGGATAGACAATTGAGTAACAGGTTTGGGGTTTTTCTTTTTTTCTTTTAAGTAGGCTCCACACCCTGTGTGGAGCCCAACTCAGGGCTTGAACTCATTACCCCAAGATCAAGACCTGAACTGAGATCAAGGGTCAGGTGCTTAATAACTAAGCCACCCAGGCATCTCTTAGGTAATTTTTAAAATTGCATATGTGTGTGGGACATATGGGGATGAAGTGGTTGTACAGTAATATGAACAGAACTACTTCATAAATATGTATTGTGGAGATGACATTCTTATGTTACACAAATTGGATGCATCAGGATTTTAAATGTCACCTTTGGATTTAATGCAAGAAGTTCCTGACAGGCATTTTCCTGACTTTCCTTAGAAGGGACCCTGTAGCCACAGAAACTTGTTTTCAGTTACTTGCTGCCAAAGAGGGTGGTTTCTCTCCTTCCCTTGTCTGTGCCCTCCCAGGTCCCACCTGCTCCTGTTCCCCTGAGCTCGTGCCCTCTCTTCTGGATGTCAGGACTCATGGCGGAAACAAGTGGGGGGATGGCATGGGGGAACCCCTCATGCCACATGGTCTCACAAAATGGAAGACCAAGGACATGATTAGAGGATTATCTTCTTTATCTTCCATTGACTCTTTTATGTGTTGCGGGTTGTTAAACCTCATATCCTGCTTTGCTCTAAAGCACACTTGAGGTAGGCATCCCTGTTATTAAAATAGAATAAATGGTGGAGAAAGTCAGGGTTCAAAGGCACTATGGGAGAGAAAAATAAAGCCAGAGCAAGCTGCGTGGGACAGATGGATTCCTCAGGGCCTCATGCTGTGGACAGAGGTGGGCTGTGGATTTGGTTCTTAGGTTCCTAGAAGTGAAAGTGAAGAGGGAGACATGGTCAGTTATAGATTTGAGACATCTGTAAGATAAAAACCCAAGTTTTTCTTTTTTCTTTTTTTCCAAGATTTTATTTATTTCTTTGACAGACAGAGATCACAAGTAGGCAGAGAGGCAGGTGGAGAGAGAGGAAGGGAAGCAGTCTCCCCATTGAGCAGAGAGCCTGATGCGGGCTTGATCCCAGGACCTTGGGATCATGACCTGAGCTGAAGGCAGAGGCTTTAACCCACTGAGCCACTCAGGTGCCCCAAAAAACCCAAATTTTTCTAATGCTAAAACCTAAGAAGAGTTTCTTCCATGGATGCTTTTACAAGGTAGCATAAAAGACAATGATCTCATGGGCAACCTTGTAACAGAAGTAAGGAAACTCACATATGCTAATGACCTCATCAGTATGTACTTATTTACATGCTGCACAAGCCTCATTGAGTAGCTGCAGTTCTAAAATACAATGATGCCAAATGCACAGTTCTGTCCAAAAGGAAATTTAGAAGACTAGGCCGTCCCCATATCCTTAGGCAATGATATTCATGGACGTATTTCTCCCAACTGGGCTTTTGATAAGAATTATTCAATGCAGGGTTTATAATCTCTGACTAAAACAGAGAGTGCAGTGTTGACAAAGTATCTGGGACTCGAGGAAGGACTGAGTTCATTTTATGAACTAATGAATTTCCTAATGAAATTTAAGGACATGTCCCTGAATGGATGGACACTGTGGCTTTGCTCAGATATGGGGGAGGACCCACAAGCAGGGATAAAAATCTTCCTCCAGAAACAATTCTGGATCCACTTCAAATCAACATGCATTGTGATTCTAATTCAGGTTGTCTTACCTTTATAGCAGTAATTTGGAAAAATTAAAAACTGGGGCTGGGAGTCATGGAACAACCACGTTGCCTAGAAAGGAAATATCACTAAAGCATATGTGTTATGCCCACTGGAAAAGAAATCTTAAAACGCATCATGCTGAAATGTAATTAACTATCCACGAGCTATGAATCCTTAGGGGGCCTAACATTTGGTACACAACGGACTGAAAGATATAAACCCCACAAATAATGCTTAAATTTTGATCACATTCCTTCTCCTTGCAGAACTGAGACAAACAAACCTATAGAACATTTTGCATTCCCTTCTTTAAAGAATAGTTTTTTAATAAGCAGGCTACTGTAGTTGAAAATGGAATTTTATTCAACATGAACTAGCGGTTCAAAGTATATTTCTGATTCCTCTTGGAATGCTTCCAAATGTGTCCATGACCACTTTCTGCACAGTACATGATTTCAGAATGGCAGAAATTTTTCACTTTAACCTTTAAAGTATGCTAACGTAATAGAGAAGCCCATTACAGAGCAGTGTACATATTAAAATTCTCCCTAGTACTGGACTTATATTCAGAAAGAAAAGTCTTTTAAAAACTTGGCATTTGATAAGAAACAAAATACAGACTCTTCAATACAATGGAACCTATTTTATTTCAAGGATTACAAAATTAGATGGAAAATGCTGATAAGGCTCGCTTTCCATAATGACTTTAGTCTGCTCCTTAACCTTTGGCATCGCCTGCCACATCTCTGTTGCCAGGCAACGGCAGAGCAATAAGACCTGTGTGAGTAAAGAAAGTTCCCAACATAAGAATGAGTTGTAGTCTAGAAGCTGGTGAGCCACTTATGTAGAATTTCAAATACATTATTTTTCATGTTAAAAATGTTAATGGTAGTTGAGTATCCAGACCAGCCACCTTAACCCTACCCGCCTTGCTCTCGAAGTATCAAAAGGCTGCACCTTTCCTATCCAGAACGAATAATTGCATGATTCTCATCTCCAAAATGCCAAATTCCAGGAAATGAGAAAAATGCCATTCAACAGCCAAAAGAGATGTTACAAAGTCCTTGTATTAGAGTGTGATCTTAGAGAAAGTTAAATGAATGTATAACCATGCCCAAGAATACCATGTATTCTTTTTTTCAGTATAATTTTAACAGATTTTGTTACTTGATTTGAAGAGTGAGAAAGGATGATAGAAGGAGGAGCAGGGACAAACTTAAGAAGCAATTGCTGACCACCTGAATGCAGAAGAAGATAGAATCTGAGACAACTCAAAGGAACCTTGCTGTCCCCGGGTGCAATGAGGTCCTAAGCTTCAGCATCTCTAGGCATCTCACACTGTGTTTTGCCTCCTTGTAAGAATTACAGTAACCATCCCATCACCAACAAAACAACACTCCTTTTCAAGACAAATCTGTGCACTTTAGAAAGTTGCAATCATAAATAGCTTACATTTGCAAGAAAACAGCACTCTGACTCTCGAAGTTTTGAAGGGCTACCTCTTTGGCTCTAGTTTAGAATAACAAAAACCTGAGACTTCTGTGTAGCTGACTTTACTACAGAAATGGAGCAACTTAGTTAGACATCTGATGTGTGAGATGTTGCCAGGGGGAAACATATTATGAATTCCAACTAGGGACACCAGATAAACATCCCCACTTGGAGGCATTGAAATTTAGTTAAAGAAAACTATCTGCTCTGAGAAATAGAAAAGAGAAGTGTTTCCATCTTTCTGTAAGAGAAACACACATCTCTAGGTTAGTCACCAGGATGTTGTGAACTGTGTAGAAAACCCATTTGCCCCTGAAGGGGCCAAGACATGCTTCCCCTCTCATCCCTCAGATGGGCTGTTCACTCGCAATGGGACTATCCCTAATCTGAGGAGTAATTTATATATTACACCTCAGCAACATTTTAATCTAATTGTTCATGAGCCCTGCTGATTCTTAATTGCTGTTTTGGTCATGCACACAGCAGTGTCAGTAATTTCAAATTAAAAGGTGAGTGACTGGTATTAAGCTTTGGGTTAACTTCACACAGCAATGGCCAATACTTACTAAAAATATCTGGAGGTCACCATTACCTCTTTAAGATGCTGCTGTCTGACTAAAAATGTTCTGCTTACCAAAATGGAGCCTGCTGTTACTGATTTGTTTCATTATTGCTTCCTCTAGCGGGCTTCTATATCTGTAGGACTAATTTTGAGTATCCCCCTTCCAGAGGACTGAAAATTGTTCCAAAATGCTATGCAGGCTTGTTGAAAGGAAATGTTGCCCAATCAAATCTACAGATTATAATCAAGATACATTTTGTAAATCTGTATTTATGGAAATGTGCCTTAGGAGATTCCATAGCCAGCAATGAACTTAATCTTTACACAGTTCCTCAAGTCTGAATAACCGAAAGTTTTTATTTCCTTTCCTATTTTTCAGTTTTGAGTTTCTTAGAAAATTCCTTAAGTTCAGGGGATGTTGGGGCTACGCCAGGGCTCTTGGAAGTGTCTGATAAGAAAGGGATAGCGCATGACATTCAATAACGGCTTCTTAATTTGGAAATTAAGGGGAGAAAATATGGACGTCAAGTGTGAACTATTTAACATGCTTCCACCATTGCGGAGCCTGGGAATGATTTGAATGTGTACTGCTGGTAGATGCCTTGGGGAAAGTTGAGCTTCGTTAGTCTCTCCTGTTGACAAACAATCCGTATTACCCACAGATGTTGTGCATTTAATCAAGGTTTGAACATGGGGGGAGCTAGCAAATGACACTATACCTCTGGGAAATCTGGATCCATATTTCACATTTAATGTTTCAGAAACATGCTTTGATATGCCAACGAAGCCTTTCCTTTCTCATACCTGGTTTTTGTTTGTTTGTTTGTTTGTTTGTTTTTAAACTATTCAGAGAACTTGGCAGAAGCCACAGTGGAGAGATAAGGGAAGCTCTTGGGTATGGATGGGATGGTATTCCATTAAGGACTAGTGGTCTTCACGCTTGTTGCTCTGTACCACCTAAAACGGTTTGAAACCTAGGAGTCCCTTGCACATTTTCAAGCTCACACCTAAAATCTTCATCTTTAAATGGTTTCAGATATAATTTCTAATATCATGCTTATATTGTGCTTAAATCAAATAAATACAGCACTTATTAATGTGTAGCTTCTAAATACCACAGCAGTTCGCTATCCGTCATCATCCAGTTCACAAGTACAGGAACAGACTTTTCTTTTACAAATATTTTGTGTCATTGCTTTTCCTCTTTAAACTTTTATTTCTATTCTACTTCCTGCACAGAATCCTACCCTAATGTATTATTTTTATGCTTGAAAGTATCTTATTGATTACCTATCAAAATTCTCTGCAATGAAATGGATGCATAAATTGAAATTTGAGCATTGTTTTTCATTTTATGGGGCCATAATATTCTGAGTCTGAGAACTATTTTCTGGACTAAGCAATCAGTATAGTGATTAGTAGCAAACACTTTAGTGTGAACAACACACATACCTTACAAACTATGATAAATGCTAAACATAAAAAGTAATCTGTTACTGCAAATTAATCTCTTAGGAAGACAAAGAGAACATTTTTTTCCATTAGTTCATGTATTCATGGGTAAATGTTACGTATTGCCAAAATGGCACATGGCTCAGCAACATTTTCCTTCCCTCTTCCTTCCTGTCCTCCTCCCGCCCTCCCACTCACCTTCCCTTCTTTCTTTATTTGTTCTCTTCTCCTCTTCTCCCCTTCCTTCTTTCCTTCCTTCTTTCTTTCCACCAATCTATCTTATTTCTTAGATAAGCACAGACAAAATTATTGACATATAAAAGTGGATGCAAATGTCAAAAGCTCCATATTATGGCAAATATCCCTCAATTCTTGGAACTAATCTATTAGCTACTTCATTCTGTCCTTCAATTTGGTTGAAAGGAGAAAATTAGAATTTACTTGAGTTGTAGAATATTTGTTATTCTGTTACTGAAGCAATTCCAATCACTGAAGAAATTTCCTTTGTCCATCTTTGCTCCCCTTTTTTTTTTTCTTGCAAAAATTTGCTATCCTGGAAAAATGCCCTGTGGAGACTGGGCCTGGGGGTTGGTTTGCCTTTACACTGGTAATAGGAGGAAAGGGGTTGCTAACTGGGAGAACTTCAGATGGCTGTTGCTTTCTCAGGCAGATAAGTTTTAGGATCTAGAAGCTGAGAATCTGGAAACTGAGTCCCTTAAAACAAGTGCCAGCATTGTCCTTAAAAAAAAACAGTCTCCATATTCCGGGTTAAAGACCATTATTGCAGATGATGAATATTTTGCTATAAGATGGTTTTTTGGGGGAAAAAGTTTGGATTATCAATTTAGTTGTCCTATAAATGTCACCATTATTTGAAGAAAAAACAAAACCCTATTAGGTAGAGTTCTGATGCCTGTGTCCCACCCTAGATTGTCTGATGTCTCTCCCCTTCCCTTAGTACACAAAGCCTTGAGAGGTGTGGGGGACTGCAGGGGATCGGGGTGCCACTGGCAGCAGGAAATTCAGTAGGAACGGAGCAACTGGGAAAAGAAGGGAGAATTTTTATTTCCTTGGGAACTTAGATGAAAAACTGAGGTGATCAAAGTGGACTATCTCTACTTTCTGACCCATTACTTCCCAGCTTATTGTTACATAGTTAGCAGGAGGAGGGGCAGAGGGAGAGAATATCTTGACGATTATAATCAATGATTATGATGATTTATGATTATACTCAAGTCTATTTCCATCCTTTGTTAATAAAAACCTTTTCCCTTATCAATTTCTTGCTAGCATTTTGTCTCTCTCCTTCCCTCATCTATTTCCTCATCTCTAAAATGGCAGGGATCACAGTCGCTCCATTACACAGTAACTGAGAGAATGATACAGGCAAGATATAGAGCCCTATTTTCCCCTGCAAGATGGCAGTAAGTTAGTAATTATTATCATCACCCATGTTTATTGATATTTCAATGTCTGCATTTTTTGTCCTCTCTTCAATCCACTGAATTATTTATCCCCAAAGCTCAACTGAAAGTGCTCTGGCAAGGCCTCTTGTGATGGTTGTCTTCTAAATCTAGCAGACTCTTCTCAGTCCTTATTTTCTGGATGATTTAGCCAGCTCTACTCAGTCTTTCTGACAGCTCCATCTTGGTTTTCCTCCTGGCAACCCTCCCTCTACCCAACCCTAACCAAGGGCTCGATCTTTGGCCCAAGTTCTTGTTTCTATCCACGTTGCCTCTGGATGGGGATTTTATATATACGCGTGTTCTTAACTTCTTTATAATTCCAACCTCCCTCAGATTCAAGCAGGTATTCCACTAATTGTTAGAAATACGAACTAAATGTCCCCTACACCCCCAAGAGTCAACATGTACACAACAGAATCTGTCATTTATCTGACACTGTTTCCTATCTTTCCCCACAACATAGGTCTTTGCCCCATGTCTGCTTGATAGGTAAATGGCATTACTACTCAGTGAGGTATTATCTAAGCTAGAAATCTAGATCCACTACAGACAATACCTTTCTTTTTTTTTTTTTTTTTTTAAGATTTTATTTATTTACTTGACAGAGATCACAAGTCGGCAGAGAGGCAGGCAGAGAGAGAGGAGGAAGCAGGCTCCCTGCTGAGCAGACAGCCCGGTGTGGGGCTCGATCCCAGGACCCTGAGATCATGACCTGAGCCGAAGGCAGAGGCTTTAACCCACTGAGCCACCCAGGCGCCCCACAGACAATACCTTTCGTAGCAAGTTAACCCAGTCAAACTTTGTACCTTGAGTGGCAACTGTCAAGAAATGGGACATCACATCCTGCCGGGGTTTTTTCTGTATATTTCTAAATCCCTCTCATTTTTTCCATCCCCACTCTTAGTGCCCTGCTAATAATTTAAGAATAATAACTGATTTATTGGTATCAAGTGTTATTATTTCTTGTTTAAAGGATAACAAAACTCTTCTCCTTGGTGGTGCTGGTACTAAGCCATCCTCTGTCTCTCCAGTCCTTTCTCCCACACGTCGTCAGAACGGTAACTCTAAAATACAGATCTAACCATGTTGCTCCCGCGACGACGAACCAGCATCCACAGGTTAAAATTCAAGGACTTACCTTGAACTTAGTCATCAGTCACTTCAGCCTTACCTGCTTCTGTTCATTTTTTCCCCATCTTCTCTTTTCACAGAGTTCCCCATACTCCTGGGTATTTCAAAGATCCTATGCCTTTTCTAATTGTTCCTTCTGCCTGGAATCCCCTTCCCTATCCTCATCTCATCCTTCTTTGCTGTCTAAATTCTTGTCCATCCAGAAACACTCAGCTCAGGCTGTGTTAAGGGCTCTTACAATAGTAGTACCTTGGCCTACCTCCAGCAGAGCATTCCCTGTATCAAATGATCTGTTCATGTCTGTTCCCCCGTTAGACAAGTAACATGTCTGTTTTTCCCTCCAAAGCCAGAGACCAGCTGTCCTTCATTTGTTTTTGCTACCCTAATGAGTACTAAGTCACACAGTGAGTGCTCAATAAACGTCAGAAAAACACTGGGTAAGAATAAGGCCAGGAAGGCATCATGGGGTCCCTGAAAGAACCCAGATTGGCGGTATGCAGACCAGAGCTTTGAATGACTTCTGTGGGGTTTATGAAGGGAGAAGGTTTGTGCAAGTGGCCGGTCAGACCTGTTCATCATCATCATTTCCGATGTTGTTACCATCATCACCATCAACCCTGGTTGGGTTCCTATAATATGCATGTTGCTCTCCTCCTATGGTTTATTTTGTTTGGTCATTCCTTCCAGCACCATGAGGTAGGTATCCTGCCTTGTCCCTCACTTATTGATGAAGAAACTGAGCTTTAGAAAAATTGAGTACCTTGCCCAAGGTCACCCAGCTCATAAACAGGTTGAGTGAGAAATGGAACTAGGTTATACAATTCGTTCTTCTTTTATCTAAGTTGGCTACGTTCCCTATTTTCATTACTGAATCCCAAGTTCAGCCACCCATCACCATAAAGACCAATACTCAAGAGATGAGTGTTGACTGGAAAGGAATATAAACTTTATTCAGGAGGCTGGCCACCTGGGGACAAGGCTGACTCTTGTCCAAAAGCCAGCGCTGTGGTTTCTGCCTCACCATGAGAGCTTTATTTTTTTTATTTTATTATTTATTATTTTAAATATTTATTCATTTGACAGAGAGAATGAGACAGCGAGAGAGGGAACACAAGCAGGGGGAGTGGGAGAGGGAGAAGCAGGCTTCCTGCTGAGCAGGGATCCCGATGCGGGGCTCATTCTTAGGACCCTGGCATCATGACCTGAGCTGAAGGCAGACACTTAACAACTGAGCCACCAGGCGCCCCAACCAAGAAGGCTTTAAAGGGTGAGGGGGTCATTGATCAGTAAAGGGACACCGTGGCCTCTAACATTTGCTGATTCTGTACAGGTTTACTGGTTCCCATTTATAGCTTTCAGTGCTTGAGGATTGAGGATTGAGATCGAATTCCTGTTCTGTGATGGGCAAGGGCTTTCTAGTCTCCTCCTAGAAAGGAATGTAGGATTTCTAGATACACCAGGAAGGCTAGCAAGTCAATGGACTTAAGAACACCTATTAACAATCACCATGCTGGCTAGGAAGATCAAGGTGGCCTCACTTTCATTGTTTAATAACTTTTGTTCACCCTTTAAGATACAGCTCAGTGTGGATACAGAGCAAGAAGCTGAGCCACTTCTCAATCAGTTATTTGGTTTTTAACTTTCTATTTTGAAACAATTTTCAACTGAACAAAGGAGTTGTAGAGGTAATACAGGAAGGATAGCAATCACCCAGCTGCCCCTGAGGTTAACAGCTTACATAGTCATGGGGTAATGATCAGAAACTAAGAAATTGACATTGACACGATACTGTAAACCACAGACTTTGTTTATATTTAGCAATCTTCCCACCCATATCTTTTTTCTGTTCCAAGATCCACTTTGAGATCCCCCCTTGCATGTTAGTTGACTTGCTGGGAGCTCCTTAGTGTCTTCTAATCTTGTGTTTCTTGGCACTGACACTTTCAAAGAGTAATGCGTCAAGTGTTATGTAGAATGCCCCTGGATCTGGGTTTGTCTCATGTTTCCCTATGATTGGATTGGGGTTATGCATTCAGAGGGAGAATCCCATAGGTGATGTGTCCTCTCTGTGCTTGCGCAGAGGCGCAGAGCTATGTGACTTTTCACTGATGATGCCAACTTTCTTGGTTTCTGCTGGGTTTCTCTGCTGGAGATACTATCTTTTTTTTTTTTTTTTTTGAATTAAGAAACATTTCGGGGAGATATTTTGAAACCATGCAACTTAAACTTTGACCCATTAACTTGAAACATTCTCCAGGGAATCTTGGCTGTAGCAATTATTCCTGTGGTTTTGTAATGGTGAGTTTTCTCTTTCCTTCACTCATCCTACAATCATTAGTTGGAATTCTTCTGTAGAGAACAGTTGTTCCTTTTCCTCCTTTTATTTATTTATCCAGTCATTTATTTATAGCAATATGGTCTCGTGGATATTTACTTTATTCTTTGGGTTATAATCCAATACTATCCTTATTTAATTTTTTGCTTAAAATGTTCCATCTGTGGCCAGCAGGAGCTCTTTCAGATTGGCTCCTGTGTTCTTTCTACGCAGCCCTACCCCTTCAGTCTTCAGTGCTTTCTCGCTGTCTGGCACTGCAGGATGCTCCAGGCTAATCACATGAAGCAAATTTTAAAAAGTTATTTACAACTATGTATCCTATTTGAAAAATAAAATTTCTCATTGGACAGCTCATTCAGTCTACCACTGGCCTTTTGGAAGCTTGGTACTTCTTATGAAGGATTTGCCTTGGATGGCCCTAAAAAAATCACAGAAGATAGTAAATTCTTTGTTTTTCTTTTCCCCCCAATATAAAGTCTTGGAAATTACTATGTAAAGCATGGAATGTAACACTCAAGCCACATAACAACGCCTGCCATTTAATTTCCTTTCAATAAATGTGCAAATGTTCTTTTTCCTGATCAGTGTACCCGAACAAATGTAGATTTTTGGAATGGTGTAGCAGGGCATCCTGTGGTGTTCTCTAGAACTTTTAGGATCTGTGTGCTTAATTCCCCTATTTAGATGAACTTGTACTTTACCTGAGGCTCTGCCTTAGTTCAGTAACTGGCTGTCTCTTCCTACAGAGTGAATTAGGTTTGAAAAAGTTAAATTACAAAGTTGCTCTTATCAGGTAGATCATGCTGCCAGAAGTGCGTAGTCTTTCTAAATGTTTCCCTGGGGGAGCTTTTTCTGAAAAGTTAATTTTAAGGTAGGGATGAAAGTTTACTCTCAGATCTCTGGAATCTAGATGAGTGTGGATTGGAATGGTCTCCACCTATCAGTCATCACTGTTGCTATGACATTAATCAAGGGAACCCATCTAATTTTAAATTTAGCTTTAATCAGCTCTTGTGCTATTTCCATTTTTATATCATCCATTTATACAAACACCTTAGATTACTTTCAGCATCTCTGCATCTCAGAGTTGCAGAAAAACCTAATCCAGTGCACAGATTCTGGGAGGATTTGTAAGAAGAGGAGCATTTAGGGGAAGGCCAATGTTATATATTTTATTCATATATACACACACATACACACACATACATACATATACATATTACTTCACATTGGGATTGTATCAGTGTGTTTGAGCCAAAGGTCAAAATAAGATGAAAAGAAACATTGGGCGTGCCTGGGTGGCTCAGTTGTTAACCACCTGAACCTTTGGCTCAGGTCATGATCCCAGGGTCCTGGGATTGAGTCCTGCAATGGGCTTCCTACTCAGTGGGGAGCCTGCTTCTCAACCTCTCCCTCTGCCTGCTGCTCCCTCTGCTTCTGCTCTCTCTTTGTCAAATAAATCAATAAAATCTTAAAAAAAAAAAAAAGGAAAGAAAAGAAGCATTGATGTAAAGTTAGGCTAAATAACATATCCATTCTTTAAAGTGCATAAAGGCAAAAATTTAAATATAATAACTATTGTCATAATACAGGTGCAGTATAAGGAATTTTTTCTGGTCTTACCAGAAAAGCTGTCACTTATGTGGCAGATGAAAAATATTTTATTTAGATCACATAGAAAGAATCTGAGAGTAATAAAACCATCAGTAATTCTGTTTAGTGTTTACAGGTTTTCCTGGAGAGGTAACCGAGTAAAAGCTACATGATTGGCATGAACTGCCAGAGGGTTTCAAATTCAACCAAATAACCACGTATTTATAAACACATGTATCCTGAACTCGGCAGACACTGTCCCACAGAAAGATCATTTTAGTGGTTGGCTTCCCAGGTAATTGGACAAAAACCTATTTCATCCACAATTCACTTAACGTCTGGATAAACTGTAGTAGGTTAATGATACCCAACTGCCATTTTTTTTTTTTTTTTTTTTTTTTTTTTTTTTTTGCATCGGTGCTGTGAAGCTCTGCCGTTGGGGTCCTACCTTTAGTGGCTGTTGAGTTAACTAGGAGTTTACAGAAAGCCCCAGTAGAACATTCTCTGGCCTCATTCTCATCGTAAGATAGGGGCAAAGGCAGGGCTCTGGTGGCAAAAGGTTCCCATTGTTGGTACATACTCCAGGGTCCCCATCATGTTGTCACTCTCATTTTGTATAAAACTGGCATTCTAAATTAGGAAACCAGGGAAAATGTCCCTCTCCATTAATTTGTAAATGGGGCTGTTAATAAGTCCAGACTTAATGATATGAGAACATTCCATGGTGGAAAACATTATCATCTATTCTATTGATCTGCAAATTTAGACTGACTGGCTGCCTCAACGTCATAAAAATAAAACTGTAGGCAAATATTTTGAAGATCACGAAGTTCTCTACAGGGAAAAAAGTGTTTATTCATCTTCATAAAGAGTATATGCCAAATTATTCTTTTTGAGGGATATACAAAAATGATCCCGGAAACTTTCCACTTTAGCAACTATCACTTAATTAATTTCAGACACCGCGTAATGTTGGCAAGAAAAATCCTCCTAAAGCTCAAAATACTCATACCTGATGTCGTCTAATTGAATTAAAGCAGATACTAAGAACACTTGTAGAATATGAATGTCTCTGTCCTACTGTGCCCTCTCCCAGATAATGACCCTTAGAAGATTAATGTATTTGTACATAAATGTTAATAACAATAGCTAACATTTAAAAAATTTTTTAAGAGATTTTATTTGACACAGAGAGAGCGCTAGAGAGCCCAGGTGGGGGGAATGGCAGAGGGAGAGGGAAAATCAGGCTCCTCGTTGAGCAAGGAGCCTGGCACGGGGCTCAATCCAGAGACCCTGAGATCATGACCTGAGCAGAAGTCAGACGCTTAACCGATTGAGCCACCCAGGTGCCCCTAATAATAGCTAACATTTACAATGTGCTTACTATGTGCTGGGCACAGCTGAAACAGCTTAACATTTATTTGATTCTTGTGTGACCCCATAAAGAGGGCCATATGGTCATCTCCACTTTGCAGCTAAGGTACTGAGGCCCTGAAGGATAACTCACTACACAGCCAGCAGATTCCAGAACCAGGTTTAAACTCAGCTCTTAAACACCTAGGCTGGGCAGCTTCTATATAATTAAATATAATACATAATTATTCTATATTTCACCAGCTTAAATTCTCCACATAAGCATAAGGACATCTGGATACAAACGCCATTATCTGTTGCTCATTTCCAGGTTTTTATGAGGCTCATTTCTGTTTCCTATTTGAAAGGGTCTCAGAGTGGTTCCCCTAAGCACTGGGGATTTCTGTACATTTGCAAAACCCTGTTCCTAGTGGTTTAGGCCCCAAGTTCCATTGATCCTGCATATCTGTTGCAGTGTTCTGTTTTGTATTGATTAAAAGAAGCTTGAGTATTATATGATAAATTTCAAAAAACCCAAGTATACCGGAGTGCATTTGTTCAAAGGAATGCTGACTTTTTGGAGGAGAGATATTCCAGTAAATGCCTCTAAGCAGATAAGTATAGTTCTACTGTTTACCCGGTTATGACCGTGGGCAGTTACCTAACCTCTCATCTGTAAGATGGGTATAATAGGCTTAGGATATTTTGAATCCAGAGTGAGAAAATGTGTGTCAAGTACTGAAGCCTGCCTGGCAGATAGTAAGCACTCAGCAAATGATAGTTGTTTTTGTGGGTAGAGATGGTTCTGTTGCTCAAGATCTTTTTGAAAGTACTTTGGGAGCTTCCTTCCAAATTAGCACATTAAACTATCCTAAGAATTCTGTTGACTGTGTTTATAGTTCAAACTCAGGGTTTTGTTTTGGTTTGTTTTTGACACCCGATGACTCTGACTCCAGTCAACCCCTTATTCATTAGCCTGTGCGAAATCATTGTGTCTCCTTCAAAAAACCCAATCCATCTTTGACAACATGGGTGCTTGGAGTTTTTGAAGTGATTCCCAAATAATGAGGCATATAAGAATTTCTCAAATGAGTGCCTTAAAAATGTTTCTAGCCATGGCTGCAAGACTGGGAAAGAAAAAAAAACAAAACAAAACCCAAGCTATTAGGACCAGCACACATTAACATAGAAGATCTTTATTTAAAAATAGGAGGTCTGTTCCCTTCTAGCAGATGGGAGTTCCTGCACTTGCCCCATTTCCATCGGGCAGTGTAACCAAGTCAGCAGCCCCAGCAGATCAGCTGTTAAGGGCTCCTGGATGCTTCTTTCCCAGCCCATCTGGGAAGCAGATCTGTAAGTTCACCGCCCCCGGCCTCCCTCCCTACCCCCCCCTCCCTGCCCCGGCCCTCCAGGGTTGAGAGCCATCCTCCTTCACTTTGTCAAGTGGGCTGGTTCTCCAAGGGCTCCCCTGCTCAGCTTCTGCATTCTGGAGTCCCCTGAGGTGAGATGGAGGGAGGAGGCCTCAGGGCCCCACCAGGCTGTGGCGGCTGAGGAGAGTGGCCAACCTTGTTATTGTGCGTGTTATTGTGCGCTGCCCTCCTAACGGCCACACTGTCATAAGACACTTACGCTTACTAAGTGCTTCTTAAATCAATTATTTCATTTAATCCTCTCAATAGTCCTTGAAGCAGGTTTCGTCATTCAGTTTAGAAATGAGAAAGCAGATAAATGGAGATGAAGCAACGTGGCCCAAGCCAAGGATCGGGCGCTGGTGCTCGGAAGAGCCAGTGAGCTAACTCCAAGACTCACACTCTGTCCCCGGTGTGGGGCCTCGGGCAGACAGAGAGACTCTCCGTCTGCCTGGCTTTCCCTCAGCCAATCCCTGATGTCTGAGGTAGAAGCATCTCATTTTTCTGCCCTTTAATTTCTCTAACGGATTAATCACTGACATCCAGAGAGCAAATGGGGCTCAGTGGTGATGTCCAGAGGTGGAGGTTCTGCTCTGGGAGACAGTTGGGTCATTCTCCTTCCTATGCCGGTAGCATTTCTGGTGTCAGAGGTCCCGACTCCAGCTATACTGCTAGGAAAATGGCAAGGTTTTGGTTTCTCTCCAGTCCCTGTTCACAAATGAGACGGATGAACATCGGAGTGCCCTCTGTGAGCCTGACTTAAGTGTCCAAAGCAGAAAAGCCTTGTTGAGTTGGGGTCTATGCTTTTCCTCTGTTTCCAGCAGGAGTAGAGAGTGTCTTGCCACAGCTGTGTGGGCAAACACCTAAGCAGGTGACAGTCCACGGGTGTTTATTTTTCATAGATGTTCACCGAGTGTCTCCTGAGTGCCTGGCAGTGTGCTAGCTGGGGACACACTAGTGAGCAGAAGCAACCCTAGTCTCACCTCATGGTGGGAGACGGGGGTTCCTCCAATAATCACATACACACATGCGGCGCATTGCAGGCGTGGTGGTGGTGCTGGAAAACAGAGGGACTGTGGCCACCAGAGCCCTTAATGAGGATGTGTGACCAGTCTGCCAGAGCAGGGGGAGGGGTTAGGTTCAGGATCCCAGAGAGATCTCAGGGTGTTGAAACTTCATTAGAAGGTATTGTTCTCATCCCGGAAACAGTGGGAAGGGAGTGTGCTAAGCAGGAGGTCACAGCATTGATCTTACATCTCTGGTTGTTTATGCATGTCCCACGTCCCCATGTCCAGGCAGGGCATGGAGTGAGGTGGGGGACGGGAGGCTGGATTAGAGACCTGATAAGAGTTTATTATAGAATTGAGGGCAAGGAGGGAGCAATGTGGACAGATCCGGGAGATTAAGGTAGAATGCAAAGGACTTGGTATTAGATCTAATAAAGGGGTTGAAGGAAAGTAAGGAGCCAGGAAGACACTAGGGTTTCTAACTTTCATGACTGAGGATTGGTAGTGTCATTCACTTAGCTGTCTAGTACCTAGTACTAGGGACTTTTTTCTTGTTTTCCTTTAAGGATTAATGGGCCATGCTACTCATTCTGAAATACACTATTATGAGTTAGAGATAACTTGTTGCCCTCACAGAACCTGCAATCCAGCAGTGCAGGAGGTAGGGGGAGAGGGAGTGGTTTAGATATTCTATCTCCTTAATTTGTTTAAATTATGGCTGTTGCATAAAGTTGGCAATGGTGATACACACACATACTCTTTCCAGGGGGTGGAAGGCCTTAGAACTTGGGTGCTAGCTGGGGATGAGGAGACATTCTTGGCAGATGAGGGAATGGCCTGGTGACCTTGGAAAGGCACCATGAATCACTGAATAAAACCTTAATGCAGACCAAATGGAAAAACACAGCACAGCCTTCAAGCTTGGAATTACAGAATCGAAAACTCATCTTTCATGGTCATGCCAAGTGCAATCAAAAGAAGTAAGCCATTTATTGGGCACAAGTGGGATGAGAGTGATTTGTGAAGACAGAGGGTACATTGCAACTTCTTTTCCTCCAGCAGCCTCTTAAATTCACTGCCTGATTGTGGCTAAATCTTCATAAGTATCACCATGGCAACCAGTGATATGAAAAATAATATTAGCCTGGACACTTCCACTTCAGTTCATCTGACATTTTCCGCCGCAGTGGTCAATTTCATTGTTTGTGCAGATGACTAAAGAGGGTCCTGCTTGGATCCCGTCATATTTTCTTTTGTCCTGAGAAGATGAGGGCTCGTTAAATCCACCCTGATGTTAAGAAATGACCCAGTGGCATTTTGGGAGGGGTGGCTTTGCCATTGTTTCATCTCCGAGGATGGTGGAAGATGTGCCCAGCTGGTATCATGTGTGTTGGTTCATGGGTAAGGCTGGGGAGTCCTTTAGGGTGGTTCCACCAGTGACCATGGAGGAGGTATACGGCATAGAACAATGCACATTCTTTTATCACAGGCCCACCATTCTTAGAGTTTCTTCCTTCGGAATCTCTTTCTTCTGGT
Source organism: Mellivora capensis (assembly GCA_004024625.1). Lineage (NCBI taxonomy): Eukaryota > Metazoa > Chordata > Mammalia > Carnivora > Mustelidae > Mellivora > Mellivora capensis. The sequence goes on along the minus strand of PISX010000455.1, from coordinate 190,989 downwards.
GTCTCACCCCAATCCTGGTCACCTAACTCCTCAATTCTGTATTTTCTCAGGGTCTCACTTTTTTTTTTAACTTTATTTAAAAGAGTATCACATTTTATAATCCCTGCTGCTTTCTTCATTCTTTCATCCAACAAATGTACCATGAATGCCTTCCCATTGCCAGGCACTGTTTTAGGCAGCTGGGTCACCAGTGATTAGGAGCCCAGAACCCCTGTCTTTGTGGGACTTAAGCTGAATGGCAGGAGGCAGACCATAAGCATGATAAATAAGGAATTGACCAGTATGTTAGGTGATAAGGAGGCAGGAGTGCTGGGGTAGCCCGGTCACAGGTTTAATAAGGTTATCAGGGTAGGCCCCTTGGAGAAGGTGACACATGAGCAGACATGAGGGAGATGAGGATGTTAGTATGAAAGAAGCCTGGCTGGTCTGAGGAGCTGCAAGGCGAGAATGAGAGAGACAGAGAGTATGGAGATGTGTCCAAAGAGTGGGGTCAGAGGCCCTGAGGCCGGAGGATGTAGGTGGGGAGGCCTTTAGGGGCTTTAAACAGAGATGACTGATGTGATCTGGCTCATTCTACTAGGATCACAACACCTGTCTGGCAAATGACTAGAAAGGAGTCATGGTGGCAGAAGAGAGAAACGTGATGAGGCTGTTGCAAGAATCAGGCAGGGAATGGTCATGGCTTATGGTTTATACCAGAGTGCTAGTGGCGGTTATGAAGGGAAGTAGCCGTATTCTGGATCTATGCTGAAATTCAAGGGCCACTGGGACTTACCAGTGGGTCAGAGAATTCCCCTTTGGTCTTTTTCTCAAACTGTAAATGGTAGTAGAATAGTCTTCCTTGTAAAACAGACACTTATCTATACAAGGATTCTACGCATGCTACCACTTTTTAATGTACTATTTCCTTTCCTGTAGAGGACATTCCAAGTGAACAAAAGGAATTCTGTAAGAACCACTTGGCATCGTGGTTCAGAGTACAGGTTGCAGAATAAAACTGACTGGTCCTTGAGTGCCTGGGTGGCTCAGTAGATTAAGTCTCTGCCTTCAGCTCAGGTCATGATCTCAGGGTCCTGGGATCGAGCCCCACATCGGGCTCTCTGCTCAGTGGGGAGCCTGCTTTCCTTCCTCTCTCTCTGCCTGCCTCTCTGCCTACTTGTGATCTCTGTCTGTCAAATAAATAAATCTTTAAAAAAAAACAAAAACTGACTGGTCCTGGTTGTGTGACCAGGGACAAGTTAGTTAGCTCCTCAGTGGCCTCAGTTTTATCCTCTCTAAAATGGGGATCATAAGAGTTCCTGCCTCAGAAGACTGTGAAGAAAAAGAGAAAATATACAGATGAAGCACTTAAAAATCTGTGGCACACAGTGTATTAAAGAAAAATTAGTAATAACGATGATGACTTTATTAGCGTTTGCCTTACGTTCTTCCAGTGGCTTCTTAAACTATAAATGACCTGAGTGTTTTTTCTATATTCGTATTCTTTGAGACTTTGTAGTTCTCCAAAATGCCCCTGGTAATGGAAAGTCATTCCTTAACTTAGTGCTACTCTGTATGCACAGCTGATGCAATGTTTTCTCATTGCAATGCACTACTGTATTGTAAAATTACCATTCTTGAAAGCCAAAAAAAAAAAAAAAAAAACCCCAAAACCCAAAAAACCCTCAACTGAATACTGGCGATTTCGTGAAATTTAACCAAACATCTGTGTGTGTGTGTGTGTTTGGCTCTCTAGTGAGAGATCACCCATCCAGCTGAGGAGTCAGATCACCCCAGACCATCCTAGCTCCACCAGTTATTGCGTCTCCTTGGATACATTGTTGAACCTGCTTCTGCCTCATTTCCCCATTCTGTAAAATAGTGTTGATCCTAGAATCTATGTCACAAAGTTCTTGTGATGGTGAAATGAGGTAGTCTCATAGAATAAGAGCTTGTAAAACAGCTCATTGCACAAAGTAAATGATCAATACAGTTTGACTCTAGGTAGAAATAATGTTCCCTGGGCTTGGCACCATGATTCAGTATCCCTGTGCCTGAACACTGCTGGGAGAAAATCGCTAGCTCCCATTCATAAAGCATTAAGATTATATATTATTTAGACATGACCCCCTATAGATCCCCTCTAATTTTTCAAGTATTCTCATCTGTTTTATCAAAAAGTACATGCTGGAACCTCCTATTATTTATCACTCAAGATAAAAGTGAGTGTGTATGTGTACTTTCTCTATTTCACACAAGAACTTGGAATAAAACCATGAATGATATTTTTTTTCCTCTGGAGTGTTTGAAGAGTTGTTGAAATCCTAGTCATGATATTTAGTGTGTTATGAGTTCTTTATGCCTGTCGTTAAATATGCCATCACTTTATTGACACTTTACAATGAAGTGGGCAGCCAGCTATAGTAATAGGCTTCCCCTAAGGATTGTGAGTCCTAACAAATCTGATGGCGGGGACCGCCCGGGAAACCAAACGTGTGTTCAAACACCAGCTAGCTTTATAGAGGATGATGGGTACACGCGTGGTTAATCCATTGGCTGCTATCAAGTAGCCAATTCAGGTAATTTGTTTTAAGGATATAAATAGGTAGTCAGTATCTATTAATTGGTTAATTTTTATTAAGAATTTATATTAATTCTATTAATATTTACTTTTATAGCGTCTTGCTTTCGAGGAGTAATTAACGTTCAGTTTTGTGATTTGTACTCCTGTTCTTCCACTCTACCTACACATAAGAACCACTTGGAAAAGGTCACAAAATACTGATACCTGGGCCTTACGTTCTAAAGGTTGTGCTCTAATTGGGTTGGGGTAGATCTCAAGCATCAGCATTTTATTTTTTATTTATTTGTTTTTAAAGGTTTTATTTATTTGACAGACAGAGATCACAAGTAGGCAGAGAGGCAGGCACAGTGCGGGTGGGGAGTGGGGTGGCACGGAGCAGGCTCCCTGCTGAACAGAGAGCCCGATGTGGGGCTCAATCCCAGGACTCTGGGATCATGACCTGAGCTGAAGACAGAGGCTTTAACCCACTGAGCCACCCAGGTGCCCCAAGCATCAGCATTTTAAAATTGTATTTTAATTTAACATGTCAAATGTATACAGAGTAAAGAGAACTATAATAAGCCCATATATATCTATCACCCAGGTATGATACTGACCTTCAGTTGCTGTTTTTTTAAGTGTTCCCTTAAGTGATTCTTCAAATGTATAGCTATGGTTGAGAACCGCCACGTTATTCTAGTAAAACAGAAAATGGGAGGAATATTTCAATGGATATTGATAACAAGAAAAGCTGAAATTTGAAATATGCCCAAGGCCACATAACAATTTTCAGGTATCATCTAGTGCTCTGTTCATTGGGCTCTAATGGTGTTCATCAATGTATGTGTAATAGCTTAGATCTATGCCTGCTTGATTTTGTTGAACTGTGGAATAATTTGGGAATGGGCATTGGCACACCTGGAAAAAATTTAGGAAAAGGCTTTGAATTATAATGGTTTCCTATTTAGAATCATTGCCTTGACTCACCATGATTCTTAGTGACCTAAGGCCATTCAGTGAAACCTGGTTTAGAGATAAGAAAGGTCTGATGAGCAAAGGTGGGACAAGTAGATTAGAAAGATGGATCAGAGAAACATCTGGGAGGGGAATAGGTGGTGGATATTGTCAACATATTTACAGAGAAAAAGCACTAAACCAATGGCAAATCAGTCTTAACTTATGATGAAGTTTGGTAAGCTGTTTCATAATGTAAATACACATCTATCAGAGTATCTTAATGAAGTCAACACTTGAGTTTCTACCTCAACAGTGAAGAATTGTGGGCAATTCCTGGTTCCTGAGTGGCATACACATGGAAAGCAATTTGATCTCAGAGTTGGACACAACCTTAAATACGATGTTGCCTAAGTGCCCACCTGATTGAGGACTCTCTCTCGGGACATAGTGACATTATGGTATCTCCTTGAACATTCTAGGTAGACAGCCTAAAACCCATAAGACAACCTGGTCCATATTACAATAGCAGTCCTTTCATTGAGCTGAAATCTCGTTCTTAAACAGCCTTTTAACAAAAGAGACTATTTCTGATGCCATGTCGTCTTGCAATGCTAGAATAAAATTTTTCATGCTTAAAAATCTCATCAACTTTAAAAGAACCTTACAAATCCATATGAAAAATATAAGACCCTTACAATAAAATTATCATTAATTTAATAGGATTAATGATATTGTTTTTCTGAACAAAATTCCTCATGTTATACCTAAGGGTAGAAAGATATATAGCCTCTGTTCAATTTATTTATTTAATTTTGTTCATTAGTTTTCACTGATCAGTGCAGGGGGTATCTGTTTGCATGTGTATGCCGTACCAAAAGGTATTAATAATTTAAAGTCTCTATTTGTAGGGTTTGAGATCTTCAGATCTCCCATTCAACCAAAACTGCTAGCAATTAGTTCTCCATTTCCTGTTTTAATGAGACATCCCTTGGCAACTTTGTAAAGATGTTTTGTGCACTTGGAAATTAAGGTCAGAGTTGTAGTTTTACTGCAGTCTTCAGCAAATGGGCATCTAATCCAATTATTGCTGGAATTGGGTACAGAACAATCTTTCATTGTTATTTATTACTATACTTACTGCTAATGAACCACTATTGCAAACCGATGCATGCGACAGGATCCAAGCAATAACTCTTCTTGCAAAATGTGTGCTGACTTGTAGTGCAGACACCCTTCAGTTCTGCTACCTCTATGGCTCAATGAGGCTAACCTCCTACCACTTGTCTCTGTTCCAGCTTCTCAGAAACATCTGTCTGAGCACACTAACTTTGTCACCTGTGGGATTATTGTTGTACGCTGGTCCTGGATCCTGGGGACCTTGTTAAAGTACCTGCTCTCTGGACCCCAGATGTTCTGATTAGCTTAGTCTAGGGCTGGACCCAAGAATGTGTTATATTATCAAGCACTCTGAGTGATTCTGATGTAAATGGTGTGAATACTTCTATCACTTTCCAAGATGATTGTTGACATGGAAATGTAAAATTTAAGCTCTTTACAAACAATCTGGATTGAGAAGCTCTGGCATCCTTCTCAGATTTGTATCTTCTGCAAATAAGCCTACCTTGCATGTTTCAAGTTCCTAATAAATATCTTGAACAGGAAAAGAGACAATAGAGGAAGCTTTTTTAAAAAATGGCTTTGATTTATTAAATGCCAGATTTATTTCAAAGGACACAGATATTCTAGATGGTATTTTCATTGATTCCCAGAACATTCTGGAAGCTGTGGACTAATCCTAAACCACACTGTTAAAGTAAGCAAGTACAGTGAGGTAATTGGAAAGAGAAAAAAAAAAAGTGCTGTAAAGCAGGGATCAAATTAAGAAGCAAAGCTGACATTTTCTTTTTGGTGTAGTTATAGCTGTTCATTTCTTAGTTTGTAGGTTAACTATGGCACGTTTGCCTGAGAGAGTTAGCAAGTTAATAAATCAGACATCTGAATGTGTCTTACTACCCGTTTTTTTCCCTCTCAGCTAATTATTATTTTTTTTCTTCTTCAGCTCTTTCTTGTTGATTGCTGTTAAAACAAAATATAATAGCTGGTTAGGATTATTTACAACTTTATAGGAGACTGAGAGGCATTTGTGTCTTTTGGGGGAAAGTGATTGAAATGTTAATTGTCTTAGTATAACCCAATACTGATCATGTTTGGGATATTACTGTGGTCTCAGACAGTGAACAGTTTGGGAGTTGAATTTAGTAATTTTTATAGATCACCAACTTCCATTCTTTGTATTTTGCCATTATATATAAACTGGCCAAATATAAAATAGTCTTAATGGATTTTTATTTTTACTCAAGGGGAGAAGAGAATTGAGCATTTAAATTTATAAACAACTGAGGATTAGAGTAAACTTAATTTTTTTTGTTAAAATTATTCTATTTGAAAGTGCTGAGCTTTCTAAAATTTACTTGAAATGGAAAAAGTTTAAAAAAAACAACCCAGTAAGTGTATATTTTAATACTGTGGAATTTATACAATATGTATTGGCCCTGCCATTATGACCAGTATTTTTACAAGAGTATAACCTAAAGAGAGAAAGGAGGTGAATAGGAAATTCTGGTGAATAGGAATGATTTTTTAAAATGATGTGTAGGCATGTCTAAACTTGTTCCCTCTCATGTGTACATATTTTTGTACATTTTATGCTACATTTATAATTATGAGTGGTTTTTTACTTCATTTTGCATCTGTGCTCTGCATGTATACAGACCCCTAAAATGATGTATACAAACCCTGAATGAAGAGAGCATCTGGAAGCCTTAATGAGCTATAAACTTGACAGTATTCTCAAACCCTAGAAACTCTCAAACATATTTTTATTTCATAAGAATAAGCTTGCTACATTTGAATTAGGCATTCATCCCCATAGTTCTCTTATTTATGGTCCCTGGTAATGCCTGGCTAAAGACTTTGTGTCCTGATTTCAAGGACTTAATGTGCAAAGGAGGTGCCTGACATGATCCTGAGCATACAAGATGCCTCAACTAGCTACTACAAGTGTTGGTAATGTCTTACTAAGGCATCTGAGACTGAAAAACAGTGAACTTAAAGTGCTAGAGAATATGCACATTTTTAAAAACATCACAGTGCTTTATGTGACAGTAGTCTGAGGTTGTCAAAGAGGGCGAGTGAGTGTTACATGCCTATTAGAGTAGCCACCTTTGTAGGTGGCTTCCATATTCTTTGGTTAGGCTTCTCTAGTCTTCCAACCCTCATGCTGAAGGGCAAAGTTCCAACATATTCGCTGGCCAGATTCCTCACCGTTTCTTTCTAGAGTCTTGTCAATGAGACAGACAATATGATACAGTCTGCAAAGTCTGCCGTTGCCTTGGCTATCAGGTTGGAATTACGTCGCTCTATAGGTAGCAGAGTAGTACCAGCATCAAGGAGTCTGTATGCTGGTGGCACCTGGGGTTCGGTGGAAGTTTGGGGCACATCCTGTTTCTGTGGTTTGGAATAAAGTTCCACACACTTGTTATCTCGCCAGAAGTTAGCTATGCCCCCTTTCTTTGTACCATGGCTAGATTTCTAGATGGCTTGTTGTCCTTCAGTAATATATTTTGTATACAATGGAATAATGTCAGGAAACCCATAAATAAGATGTTAACATTGTAGGGTAAGCCTTAGACCTGTGATTGAGACCAGAATGGGCATCATGAGACCTAGGCTGGAGTCATGGAATCCTTCCCCACATTTCATGGATTATTTCAGTATTTGCCATGTAGATACAGTAAACTAGAAAACTGATGAACTAGGTTCTCAGAACGAATTTGCACTGGCTCTGGGACTGTGTGAAAAGCACTCCCTTGACCCAAGGACTACTTTTCTGTAACTTACAGAAAAAGCACCAGTAAGAATAAAGAATTCTCTGGGACAGTAGGAGGCTTCATTTTTGGTAGCGAGAGGAATGCAGGGAGAAATTAGTCTTTATGAAAGAAAGCAAACCCAACTGTAATGGGATCATCACCTTGCCTTCTACTTAATTTGGTTACTTTTCTTCTTTTTTCCATGTAGAAAAGCTCATAGTTTCCTGGTAAGAGGTAAAAAGGTTTTTCATTATTGCTTTTACTCAGCAGGTAGAGATGTGATAATGTCTTTTTATTTTATAGACCCCCTAGTATTTTTGAAGCATAAGGAATTTTGGAAATAATCTCTTATTTTATACACGAGGAAACTCAACTCTCAAATACAGTGAACTTAGTTCATTAGTCAACATCCATTCATTTAGTGAAAATGTTCAGTGCCTGGCTTGCAGTGTTCTCAGTGAGGCACTGTGGGGAGACAGAGATGACTATGAGGGGCTCCTGCAGGATGTTAATAAGGCAGAAGGAAAAGGCTTTATTACAGAGACATGAGCAAGTTACTGGTAGGGCTCTGTGCCACTCACAAGTTTTTGTATGGCATTTCTTTTCTCCATATCTTTGCCAGGAAAATCAAAATATCAAAAAAGAAGAGACCAAATGCTTGGTCAAACCCAAATATTTTTGTAGTAATTACTTCCCAGATTTACTATTAAACTCTGAAGCAATAGGGTTTGTACTCCAAGTTTTGAATTCATGGAATGTTCAGATAAATAGGTAGGTACTTCTAACTTGTAAAAAAATAATATTTAGTACTCTAATATTTTCTCCCAAGAAAAGAGACATCTGTACATTTTTGCTAATTTTCTCCATTACCAGAAAGATTAAGATTCGTGAATCAGGAGAAAACAATTTGCTTTCAATTAAAAAATAATAGCAAAAATATGACAATAAAATAAATGAAAATATGAAACCATCTGTGTCTGAAATGATAATGCCAACTTCGTGTTTGTTGTAAACAATGCAATTTGTTCAAGTCCATTTTTAAAGAAGAGTGTTTACGTGTGCAAACAAGGAAGAAACCCTTTCTCAGTCACAGATCTTATATGCCACGCACACAGCCATATAGGTACAAATGTGAGATGTGTATATATGTCTGTAATATTCCTATGGCCTGATAGAAACTTAATATAGGTAATCCCCAAATATATCTTCCAGTATTTGAACTATCACCGTTATCTATCACATGACAGTTCAGGTCCTTGTTCCGCCTGGTACTTGGAACAATGCCACAATCACTTCATCTCAGCTCCTTGTATTTGCCCATCTCTGTGTCACCAGATTATTTTTCCTTTAACAAAACTTAAGCCAAATTTTCTTGTTTAAAAATTCCCAAAGTTGGGGGCACCTGGGTGGCTCAGTGGATTAAAGCTTCTGCCTTCTGCTCAGGTCATGATACCAGGGTCCTGGGACTGAGCCCTGCATTGGGTTCTCTGCTCAGCCTGGAGCCTGCTTCCCCCACCCCCTCTCTGCCTGCCTCTCTGCCTACTTGTGATCTCTGTCAAAAAAAAAAAAAAAAAAAAAAAAAAAAAAAAAAAAAAAAAAAAAAAAAAAAAAAAAAAAAAAAAAAAAAAAAAAAAAAAAAAAAAAAAAAAAAAAAAAAAGAAAAGAAAGAAAAGAAAAAATCTTAAAAAAAGAAAAAGAAATTCCCAAAGTTGCACATCTTTTACTGAATACAGGTGCAAAAATTCCATAGCAACACAGTAACCATGATTTTCCAATCGTCTCTCCCAAGCAACCAGAAAAATGCCCCCTCCCCTTTTCTATTGCCTTTGCTCTGCCCTAAACACTCAGGCCAAATCTCTCCACCTCTGGAAGCTTCACCGACAGACCTAGCCTACTAACCTTTGCCACTGGCTTTTATTCGGCACCACATCTTTGGCACCCAGTAGTAAATGCAGTATTTTGTGAATCCATCCTGCCACCTTAAAGTGAGTGGGTGAGCTTCTGAAAGGGTGATCAGGAACATTTAAAGAGGACTTTAAACATTTTAATATATACGAGTTAGTTACTTGATTAGAGTTTATTGTGAGATGACCTGGAATAATTTCTTTCACCTGTAAATCAGAGCGTGACCCCACCCCCCATTTCAGCTGAAAGCTTGATCAGTAATGACTTACTCCCCTGATAGACTGGGAAGCTTGGGAGGCCACCTGTAACTCTGGATCTTGATGGTGGGGAGGAAGGAGAAAGTGGGAAGGAAGGGGCTTCCTTCAACCTTTAATTCAGGTGTTCCCTATTAACTTCATATTTCTTGAACACCCACCCTGCGCAAGACGCTGCCAATTTGATTATTTTCTCTTTCCAAAAAGAAAGAAAACAAACCCATCACTGCAGTCCCTGAGTCAGTAAATTACTCACCTGACGGTCAGGAGCACCCTCCCCCCACTCCCCTTTACAGGGGTGTCTGGCAGGCCTGAGGAAGGGGACAGAAAGCCTGGGCTGTAATCTAAAGTGAAAATCCAAAGATTAATGCTATTGGCAACTGTCTGAAGGCGTTGTCTCCGTGCCAGACCCTGCGCCAGGATGGAGAAGCCAGTTACAATCTAACTGTCCTGAAGTGCGGCGGTGGCCCCCTCCCCCGCAGCTGGGAGGCGAAGGCAGGACGGGGTTGGCTTTCTCTGCGCCGGCTCTGGGCGTGTGCCCCCGCCGCAGCTCCGCGGAGCCTCGGAGCCGCCTGCAAAGGGGGGCGGGGAGCGGCGGCGAGCAGCCCGCGTCTGCGGGTTCCTCCCCACGCCCCAGACTCCTGCGCACAGCCGGGAGGACGTAAGCCCCAGCCTAGTCCCCACGCCGCGGCGCGCGGGCTGCCAGCCCAGCCGAGGTAACTTTTCTGGCAGCCGGAACGGGGAGGGGGGAGGGAATCCTAGGGGGTCTCGGGTTTGCCAGGCGCGGAGGACTAGCGGGAGGCCGAGGGTGAGGAGCGCGCGGTGCGCGGCTGACGCGTGGCTCCGGCGCCGCACAGCCGCCCGAACCGCGGGAGCTCCGCGCTGGGCCCGGCCCTGGAACCCGCCAGCCCTCCGATCGGGACCCCGGCAGGGCCGGGCCAAGCCGGTGCGCTGCGCCCCCCGCCGGGGACGTGCCCGCTCCGCCCGCCGGCCGCGCTGCAACATCGGCTGGGCCGGCGCGCGGAGCCTGAGCATCGGCCTCCGGCCTGGGGACCTCCCCCGGAGCCCTGGCCGGGAGGGGCGGCTCGGTCCCTGCGTCCCTGCAGTGCCAATTTGCCCAAATCCCCCGTTTGGGGCGCCATGTTTTAAGTTACCCCGGGGCTGGGGGCGAGGGCGAGGCGGACTGCGCAGGGAGGGGCGGGGGACTGGGGGCGACACTGCGGCGCCGCCCGGGGCCAGTGGCCGCCGGGCGGGAGGGGCCCAGCGCGCAGCGGCTGCGGGGTCGTTCCGGGTGCCTGGCGCGGGCGGGCGCGGCGCAGGGCCGGTAAGGTGCGCTGGGCACAAAGCATCCCCGCTCGGGAGCTGGCCGGCCGCTTTTATGTAACTTGTCTCGTTCCCCGAACTGGGGCGGCGTCCCCAGGACGGCGGCGGGGGCTGCAGCCCGGTCGCCGAGGGAGGAGGCGGGAGCGTCCTAGAGAGGTGGCTCCTGGCCCGGCACCTGCGTCGTCCCTCGCCCCAGCCTGCGCTCCCTTGGCTCCCCGCACGGGAGCCCGAGCGCGGGGAGGCCGAGGGGCCGGGAGCCGCACTGCTCACCTGGCGCCCGCGGGGCTGCGAGCTGCTTCGGGAGGTGTCTGCGAGGGCGGCTTTGCGGCGCGTGGGGGTGGGGAGGCCGGGGCTTCCGACGGCGGGAGTCGTGGTCTCGGCCAATTTCATGCGGGTGTTTCGCAGCTCCTGCCGTGGGGGTTCGCTTTCTCGGCTTTCCCCTCTCATCTCGCCCTACTTCTTCCCCTCCCCCTTTCCCCTCTCCCCTCCCAACCCAGCCAAGTTCATGGCTTCTGCAATGCGGTGGGTGTGGTTACCTAGTAAATTGTAACTGGTCCCTTGCAAGTGGGAGCAGTCTTTCCTTTTGGGGTTTTATATTTACGGATCCAAAGTTTTCTAGGGTTTTCTCCTCCAGTTGCAGCCCAGGGTTAAAGTTGGAAAGAGATTGTTGGAGAACAGACAGAATGATAAAGAAAACATGTGGTATTAATTACGTTTGGAGGCTGGGCTGGGAAATCCTGAGAGGGCCAGGCAGTCTTGCTAATGCAGTGCTTCCATTACGTCTTGAAGTTGGTGGTTCAGTATTTTTACATTAGTCTTGCAGTCCTGTACAATTGCTTTTGCAGATATCTTGCCTGGCCTTTTTGGGGGCCCCATTTTAGGCTCCCAGAGGCGGCCAGGTGTCCTGGAGTTTGCCTTGGTACTAACTAACGTTAGCAGAAGAGTCATCGCACTAATTGTTGAAAACATTCTTTTGGGGGGTTTTACTCTGATATTTGAAGCCTCCAGGAATCCAAAATTCTAAAATTCCACGTCTATCTGGGAGCTCTGGACCCAGCACCAATTACTGCAAATTAAGCCAAAAAAGCCCCATTATGAAAGGGAAGCACATCAAGCTTGAGTAAACTCCAGGGAATGGAGAGGCAGTTTATATCTTGGCTCTCACAGGGTTTTTTAAAAACGCATCTTAATTTTGGTTTCAAACTTTTAAAACTTTAGTTGGAGTAACAAAGTTGTGAGAGGAAATAAATTCTAGACTGAGAAGCACTAACTTTGATTTGTTAATTTCACAAAGCACTGATGAAAATCTCTGAGTACTGTCTTATTTGCATTATAATTTTCTGGTAATTTAGAAAAGCAAAATATATCCAAGGCATAAGGTACTGCATAAAGTTCAGCTAGCTAATCCATTTCAGGCAAATACTTTTTTGCAAAAAAAAACCATGTTTTGTGAGTGATTTATCAGTAATAAAAAGAGTAGCCAGGTTATTTAATTTGTAAACACCTTTTAGATGAAGAATCCAGAAGAGACAGGTCAAAGGTCAGTGTCTCTGCTGAGTATTTACATTTAATTTTCAAGTCATTTCTTCTGCATGCATGTGATTTAGATTAGAGGCAGTTTTTGCCAGTTTCTGTACAGGGTTTGGACTTTGGCCAACTTTGAATTGTGTTGAAATAGGAGACCAGGGATTTTTTTTTTTTTTTTTTTTTTTTTTTACTTGATTAGAAACTACATTGGTTTTTTAGAACCCTTTGGTCAAATGCGTTAAGGGGCTGCCCAGATACAACACAAGCAACTCTTCATTCACTAAGAGATGTGATATTGTCACGAGTTGGTGAATATTTTCTGCATTTACTCGATGTTGGATTAAATGTGGCAGGAACTTTTTGTCCAGGATATGGTCTTACATGTTGTCGTATACATATTCATCTTTTAAGTTAGCGTTTTAAAACAAAGTCTTAAAATTCACAAATTAGAATTTGTGTTCTCTTCTGTGACATAGAACTTCATTCAGGAGTAAGCTGAAAAATATACATTTGAGAGAGAGAGAGAGAGAGAGAGAGAGAGAAAGAAGTTGTGAGAATTGAGCTATAATGAAGAGAGAGGTTACTTATTTACTTGACTGCCCTGAACATCTTTGGTTCCCATAGCGTCTTACAAACATCCAGCCACAGTTCTGCCCTGAGTATCAGCTTTATTATGGGATATAGACTTACTATTGAAAACCATGAATCAAATTCATCTTTAGCACCACTTCATTTGGATAGATCTTTAGAGGTGCAATTGCTGCATCTCTTTCTTTCAAAAGGCTTGCTGGCTGCTAATTTGTTGGGAATTTGTCAGGCACTCTTGGAGGGTTCTGCTGTCATTTGATTTGCCTTGGCAGCAAAGAATTTGTGCTCAGAAGCAAGGACTGGAGCCATGAAGTCATTACCCTGCCTGTTGTTGTGACATCACTATGGCTCAAAGGAAACAAGGGTGGGGCAGGCAAAACCAGAAGGTCTGAAGCATCTTGCTGGCTTGAACTTTGCTTGATAAATGAACGAGACTCTCCTTTCTCAAGTTGAACTGCACCATAAGGTATTGTTTGGAGGATGGGAAGGTAGATGTGAATTCAAGGCTGCGTAGGAAAGTGTGTTTCATAGATGAAGGAAGAAGAAGGTTTTTTTATGAAATAGTAGAAATCATTGAATTTCATTTTTATTGGGGAAAACAGTATATGGAATCTTAAAAAGGGCCATTTAAACAATTATCCAGAGAGCAAGAATAATGAGTCTATATTTGTGTTTGTGCACAGAGCCAATATTTTTTTTTTTTTACTACTCTTTGCACTAAAATAGCATTCTTGCTAAATTCTTGGTTTAGATAATTAATATTGTCTTTTAAAAGTATGTGTTGTCTATAAAGATAGTGTGTTTTCTGGGTAAGCAGTGTCCTTTCTGATTTGTTTTTGACTGATGTGGTTGCATTTGGCAATGATGGAAGAAGCTGGAGATCTCACAAGTTTACAAGATATCTGCAGTGGTTTGGGGTGATTGATTTCCACTTACACTGTTTCACAAATTATATTTTAGCATTTTCATCCTAACTTAGATTTCTAGTGCACAGATGATCACAGACATGTTTCACCCAAATTAGTATTGAATAAATTATAAAAGGAAGTCTGATATTCTGAAACTGTAAAGTACATTTCACGTTTTGATTTCTGCATGTAATGTGACATGAGCCTGAAGAAGTGATGGCTCATAGGATAGTTGCAGATCTTCATTGTCTTTTCTGTACTCCCTTGGTCAAGATGACTGTCGTTTTTTCCATGTGAGTGTATTATGCACGTAGAGGAGCTGGGCAGTTCTTCACTGTGTAGCTATTCCAGAACAATTTACAAAGCAGGGGGGGAAAAATGGGAAGAATGACACAAGTAGAGAAGTTGAAATTAGATACCAGAATTGCAGATCACTTGGTGAAAATGTCTTCAGTATTACATTTTTAGACCTTGTGGTGATTGGTTAAATTGCACACTTTAGAATTGTAAGCTTCTATTAGCACCAACCTCTAATTCTTTTGTAATTTGCAGTATAGAGAAAAAGCTGACAACTTAATTTTTAGATTGCTGACACATTGATACATTGTTCTTATAGCCCTTCCTTACAAACTTAAAAAAAGAGGAGAAAAAAAAGCAGCAAAAAGGTCTGTACTGGACCTAGGAAACAAATGCAATATTTAACCTGCTTCGTGTGTTTATTTTTCTTTCCAGTTTTACTGAGTGAGTGCATCATGTGAGTAGGAACTTATTTTTCTTGGAGTTTCGTCTCCAAACCAAGTGCAGGTCTAAACACTTATAGCACTGAGTAAATATTTATGGACTTGAATGAAAAATGAGGCCATTTGTGACTTATGCTTCGCTACAAAAAAAATATTTGAAAAGGCTTCAAAGGCCCTGCTGCTTTATTTAAAAATGCGAGTTACTGAACCCATGTCTGCAGTCATTATTTTTAATGGCATGATCCCCTTCATAGCAAGCTTGCTGCTCTGCCCATAGCTTGAATAAGGTAGGTTTTGGTGGTTTTGCCATATCAGAGAAGAAAATACTGCAGGTACCTAGAGAAACAAGAATGGCTTCTTTAAGGGAAGATCTGCAGGAGGCCTGCTTCCTTTCCTGCCAGCTCTAATTGGTGTCATGGAGGACATCAGCAGAGAAGGAATTCTCAGAAGATGAGGAAAGGGATCGGCCTGGTGTGTGACACAAGCTGAAAATGGATTAGGGCTGGGTGATGATTCCAATCCTGACGTCGGACTGAAAAAAGAAAAACTATTTTTTGTTGTAGATCTCTCCTCTTTGGTCATTTTTGTACATAGTGTTTACATTCTCAAACAGTGAGTTTCTTTCTCTGTGTCTTTCTGTAAGCCCCAGATGTCATCACGTCTACAACAAACTTTTTATTTTCGCATTTTAACATGTCTGAATTTGGGCTAGGAATTATAGTTGCTCTCAACCATGTGGCAGAGGGAAAGCAGGCAACTGATTTCACTGATTGGAGCATACATCCCAAATTGGAGATTGGATGTCAGCTGCCTGGAAGAAAACCTTGGAGTAGTAACGGGCACTGGTAGGAAATGGTGCCTCACCGATAGAGATGCACAGGGGATGGCGTTGTGGGAAAGCAGGGGCAGCGAAAACTGAGTCGGTCTGCAATTCAGAGGAGTCAGAGTCTGACTGAGTAAAGAATTTTCAGGAATACGTTGGCCAAATTATTTTGTTTCTGTGTATTTATTTATGCATAGAATACCTAAATAAATCTAAGAGTTCTTTAAATAACTAGAAAAGAGAAATTCTGGTGTATGAGTCATTGCTTGACTGGCAGAGTGCTGGGTCTCTTACAATGAATGGTGCCATGAATTTTATGGAATATGGTTTGTCACTTGGATGTGCAGATTTTTTTTTAAAGATTTATTTATTTATTTTAGAGGGAGGGGGAGAGAGTGAGTGCGAGCATGTGCAACGGTGGGGGGCAGAGAGAGGAAGGGAGAGCTTTTTTTTTTTTTTTAAGATTTTTATTTATTTGACAGAGATCACAAGTAGGCAGAGAGGCAGGCAGAGAGAGAGAGGAAGGGAAGCAGGCTCCCTGCTGAGCAGAGAGCCCAATGTGGGGCTCGATCCCAGGACCCTGGGATCATGACCTGAGCCATCCAGGAGCCCCTGGATGTGCAAATTTTTTTATAAAAAATGCTTTATGATCAGTGCTTGTTTATATGGCTCATTCTGTATATTAATTTTTTTTAAGATTTTCAGAATTTTATTTAAAGAGATAAAGTGCACATGCTCTCGGAGAGGGGCAGAAGCAGAGGGAGGGAGAGAATCTTAAACAGACTCTCCGCTGAGTGAGGGGCTTGATCGCACTACCCTGAGATCATGATCTGAGCTGAAATCAAGAGTCAGACACTTAACCCACTGTGCCACCCAGGTGCCCCAGTAATTATGTTTCATTATGTGCTTTACTTTATGGGACATATCTATTAAATGGTCCTCATATTCTAGTTTGGTCCTTGGAATACGGCTGGGCTTTGACTGAGATGAGTCCTGGTAGGACACTCCAAAAGTCAACAGGCCTAAATTTAGGTGGAATGTAGCATTTACGCTAGGGACCAGTGGGAGACGAGTTGAAGGAGAACATGTGGGGCTTGCTTGTGGAAGGTTTTGGATATGAAACAAAAGGATATTTTGGACTTTACTAGATATAGGAGGGAGCCAATGAAGGTAATTGAGTAGGGAAGAAGAGTGTTTATATGGTGATCGATGTAGGTTGTATTGGAAGAATAGGAGTCTGGAGATAGATGACCTTTTATTAATGGCCTAATCCAGAATTTTTCAGAAATTGATTGTGATGACAACTCCATATATTTTTCGTGGTCACATTCAGTCAGAGGTTGGTTGTTTTGGGGGCTGTATAGAGTGGAAGATTAGCTATATGGAAGATGGGAAGATTTTCATGCTGCTTATTTATTCTTCCCATTAAAATACCTTTGTTAATTTAGATATTAAAAAATATTGCATGCTGACTTTAAAATATGCTCTAGAGGCACGTGGGTGGCTGAGTTGGTTAAGTGTCCCACTCTTGATTTCAGCTCAGGTCATGACCTTCAGGGTCATGAGATTGAACCTGGTGTTACGCTCCCCACTGGGCATGGAGCCTGCTTAAGATTCTTTCTCTCCTTCTCCTTCTGCCCCTCCCTACCCCCTCTAAAAACATAATAATTAAATGAAGTAAGATGTATTCTAAAATACTGAAAAACAAAAAGGAGAAATCCCGCCCCCCCCCCAAGACAGTTGCTGTTAATATTTTTGGCAAACATCCTTCCAAAGCTATCTCTTGGAATGTCTAATATACCATAGTGGGAATCAGCCTTGTGTGGGCTCCCTGTCTCGCTATTTAATCGTCCTGTGCCCTGGGTCAACTCTCAACTTCCTTGACTCTGTTTGCTAATTTCTCAAATGGCCATAACACTCCCATCTTAAGTGCTACAATACACGCAAAGCACTAAACATAGTACCCGATGTATCATAAGTGCCTACTAAATACCAGTAGCTTTATTTTGTGTATGTACAGACTCAGGCACCTATTTTACAAGCACAGATTTCTAGCTTAAACGTTATATGTAAAAGTATATCCTGGGAAGCTTTCTCATGTATACAAATCTGTATCTCCATCATTATTTTTAATGGGAAATAAATATTTTCTTTGAGTCCTATACAACACTAGGGAAGGATCATTACCTTAATGATGGTGATTATTTGAAATATTGTCGTCCAGTCCCTCCTCCTCCTGCTACTTGCTCCCTGTACTTTTTGTCATTGTCTTGTAGCACACACATCAGGGGGCTGTGGTGGAACAGGACATTAAACAAAATTAAAATTGTTAATGGCATTTGTGTGCATCTCAGTGTCGTGTGTGTGTGTGTGTGTGTGTGTGTGTTTAGTCCTGATAAACTAAAACAACCAAGCTTTAGCCATATATTTTTTCTTTTCTTTTCTCTTTTTTTAAGATTTTATTTATTATTTGATAGAGACACAGCAAGAGAGGGAACACAAGCAGGGGGAGTGGGAGAGGGAGAAGCAGGCTTCTCGCTGAGCAAGGAGCCCGATGTGGGGCCCTATCCCAGGACCCTGGGACTGTGACCCAAGCTGAAGGCAGATACCCAACGACTGAGCCTCCCAGGCTCCCTATTTTTTTTTTTAATTTCTTAATTCAAACTGTGACAAGAGTCTACTCACAGACAGATGACCTTGCCTGACACAGCCTAACCTTGAGGTCCCACGTACCAACCGTCTCCCCTAGTGCATCCCAGCATCCCCCAACAGGCAGCAGACACCCGGGCCTGTAACTAAACTAGACTCTGAATTCAGAGTCGAAACACTTCAGGGTCTGGGATAGTTTAGGAGGTATGGAGGCATGGGGCTTCCAGGGACAAAGAAAACAAACAAAAAAACCCCTGCCCTGGGTCTTGAACCTTGCCTTTGTCTTCAGCAGTAGAGGGTTAGTGAATGTTGGACTCCGTTCACAGATTTCATGCAGATTCTCCATAGATATGGGCCACTCTGTTGTGTTAGAGACAAGCCCATGGTTTTGACTGTTAATTTTACTTGACATCCCTGTTGTTTTCCTACATTAAGATGGCTGAGGAAAATAGTGGTGTGATCCCAAGATGGCGCTAACTGGCGTGGTGGACCTAGGCTTCTGCTAGGTTGCCATGATAGAGCTTGAGCCCAAGGGCGGGCCTGGGAGTTGCTTGCTTTTATGTAATTTGTATCTAGAGTTACTCACATCGTGGAGATACAGTGTTTGGTGATTTCTTTTGAGAGAATTCTTGATCTGTGTCTACTCTATGCCATTATTTTGTGCTATAGGTGGTGACTTTTATTAACTTGAGCTTAAACAGAATACTGTTAGTGGACAAAGTATGGGGTTGCAAAAAGTATAGAAGTTGACCAATTTGCTCGAGACATTTGGAAAGTTCTTCCCCTTAAAGCCTGAAATCTAGATAGTAGTAATTCACGGGGGAGGAACTATGTTGTAGAATAAAGAAAATAGAGTGAGTCAGAGTACATATGGATTGAAACATCTGCTCCCCTTCAAGATAACTTGGGGCAGGTTGCTCCATTTTTCTGGGCACGTTCCTCCAGCTGTGAAATGGCAATGATGGTGCCAACAGGAAGGTTGAAATGAGACCTATATATCTGAAGACCTCTAGAGCCATGTGTAATGAGAGTAGGCACATAGTAAATATTTTCGCAATTAAGTTACTTTGTTATTTGCCTACTTTGCTTGTTCCTAGAGACCTGTTAGGAATTGTGAGATTGCAAAAATAAATCCCCCTGGAGAGTATGGAATTGTGGGACATTCCAGCACAAACTCCATAATCCAAAAGATGACCCTCAATGAAAATAATAGAATTTTGTCAAATTTGAAACTCCAAATGACAGTAGTAGAGGTTTGCAAGGAATTAGTCACAGTGGTGTTCACATCTTCTTGTGTAGTGGAATTTCCTGGGGAATTTGCTAAAAAGCAATTCTAGGGACCCATCCATAGTTCTCACTTAATAGGTCTGGAGCTGGGTCCAGGCATTTGTATGTGAACAGGTATGTAAGTGGATTCTGGGCCACATTTTGAGATCGTTGTTTCAAGGAATCTTGTCTCAACAACTTCTTAGTTTAGTGGTTATTGTCTGGCAAATGCGTAATCTGGGAAGATACTACCGTGTCAACAAATAGTACTAATGTTTGAGAGAATGCTCAGCATAAAGAGCCCTGCCTGGTTTCACTATGGCTGGTCATCGCTTAATCCGTTTTGTGGTCCTTCTAGGAAATTAAGTAAAATTTAAAAGATTCAGGAAGTAGGATTAAAGGTTAATTTGCTTATCTGTTAAATAGGGATGATGGTAATTATGTAGCATAATGGTCAGGAGTATTAAATTAGTAAGTGAAAGGGGCTCATGGTTTTCGGCTTAGGTTGTAGTCACAGGGGTCATGGGATTGGGCCCCATGCATGTTGTTTGGGGATTGTCTCTCTCCCTCTCCCTTTGCCCCTTTTCTGCCCGCCCCCCACCCATGTATGCTCTAAGCAAGCAAGCAAATAAATAAATACAATATCTTTTAACAAATTAGTAAGCGAAACTATGTGGCTCAGTATGCCTTCAGTTGGGGCTAGTTTTCTCTATGATAATACACAAATGGAGTATAATCAGTAAAGAGGAAATGCCTCTATGAGTAAAGGTGTTTTTTTTTTTTTTAAAGATTTTATTTATTTGAGAGAGAGGCAGTGAGAGAGAGCATGAGTGAGGAGAAGGTCAGAGGGAGAAGCAGACTCCCCATGGAGCTGGGAGCCTGATGCAGGACTCGATCCCGGGACTCCAGGATCATGACCTGAGCCGAAGGCAGTCGTCCAACCAACTGAGCCACCCAGGTGTCCCAGTAAAGGTGTTTTTGCTGATCAAAATCATACTGAGCTATTTTCGATTTTACAGATAACTCTTTTAAGTTGTTAGGACATTCTTACCTAGGCAAAAATGAAAATGACCAAAACCTTTGTTTTCTCTGCAGATGTTAGGATTCTTAGTGATACTCTGTAAATGGTAAATGTCCAGATTCCATTATAATGTGTAGTAATTAGCTTTAGTTTCTCTATTCTCCTATCCGAAAAGGACACATTTCTCACTTTTCTATGGAGAGAGACAACAAAACAAAAGTCACTTGTATTTCATCCTAGCGTTACATCGATTTCTTACGGTCTGAAGATGAATTCCGAGGGAGCTTCCAGACCTTGGAGCTGCAGCCGCAGGGCCACTCTCGGGTCTGAAGCAGCTTTACTGGTCACACAACTCCCCCGGTACAGGGCGATTGCAAGTGGGGATGAAGATGTCCTCAGACACTTTTCTCCCTCTCAGGGCAGTGTCTCTAGGTGTCACCAGACCTACATCTTGGAACCACCTGCCCGAGTGCCTTAACATTTGGACAATAGATGTAAAGGGTAAAAGATGGAATATACAAATATTAGTAAATTAAATTTCATAAACTCTTTTTCTACTTAATTTTCAGCAAACTGTTCCCCTGAAGCATGTATTGGTTTCATCTGTTTACCATGATACCTGTTATTTCTCCCTGTTCTTATTTAAGAGTTGGATTTCAACCTGGTGATCTCCTTGCCTGCAACTTCTCCTGACTAGAATTATAAATGATCTTATGTGGTCTTCCTAGTGTCCCGAGGAGCTCGTGTTGCCAGTCACAGCAAAGATGTCCCCCGAATTCATGTCTACACCCTGGGCCTGGCTGGCTTCCACTCTCTCTGTCTCAGTGAATGTTTTACTCTCCCCGACAATGGGTCCAGGTCTTTTCTACCCAGGCCAGCTTCAGTCCCAACTACCCCTTCTCCACACGACTCTGAGTCAAGTGTCTGTCAGCCTAAAGAAAGAAGCGAAACAAACCAACCCCGTCTTCTGACTCCGCTTCCTCCTCAAGTTTGCCGGTGCCCATGTTTCTTCCTGGCTGCTTGGCTCTGAGCCAGGCTTCTTTGAAATTTTGATTTGTCCAAGCAGGATGCTCATTTGGCAACAGTGATGGTTAATTTTAAAAGATTCACTAACGGATACCAAAATGCACATTTAGACTGTAAAGACCCATGACATGAACCAAAGCTTGGCACTTGGAGCCTTTGTAAGGTTTGGTTCCTCTGTTCATTCCTTTACTCGTTCATTTGTTTATTCCACAAATACTTCTGGAAGGCTCCTCGTGAACTTGGTGCTTGCTTGGTGCTAGGATGGCAGCAGTGAATAGGACAAGCCAGACCCCTCTGCTTTCCTCTTCGCCCTGTGGTTTAAGCAGGGGGACAGGCAATAAGCAAATAAATGTGATTTCCGAGGGAGATGAGTGCTCTGAAGCAGGACCAGATGACAGTGACCACGTGTGTGGAGGGCTGCTTTAGATACTGCCATTTGGGGACTTTTAACATTTTACCAGGTCCTCCTTGTTTGTACCCCTTCTCTTTCGCTGTGATGCTAATTCTCCATTGTAAGTGGTCTGGGGCAGGGACACCGTCTGTAATCATCGCGTGTGTGTGGGCCTGGTACAGTGCCTCAAGGATCCCATGTCACTGATGAATAAGCAACTTTTCCTCTTGTCCCCCCTTTTCCTGTGCCTTACCTTTCTTGTGATACTGCTTTGACTTTGAATACACCTCTTCTTTCTCATGTAAGCTTAGTTTCTCCTACTGTCGTGCTCGGATGTGGACTGTGAAACTTAGGACACTTGTGACTTAGGTTTGGATTCGTAATTTCAAAACCCTTTTTCTTAAAGAACGCTCCCCAAATTGTAAAAGCTTTAGCACTGACAAAACCTACATCCGCCCCCGAGCCTGCTCCATTTTCAGCTGCCCCTTTTCTGAGGTCTGATTATGAGTCTAGTTGACCAGAATCCAGAACCTTGAATGGGTCCCAGTCCATTCCCGTTCTTCTGAAGGATCTCACAGGTGTACCTGACAGACATGCCCGAAGACTTGTGTTTATTTGCAACTTGGCTGAAGTCGCCGAGCCATGGGGCGCCTGGGTGGCTCAGTTGGTTGGGCGTCTGCCTTTGGCTGTGGTCATGATTCCAGGGTCCTGGATTGAGCCCCTCATCAGGCTCCTTGTTTGGCGGGGAGCCTGCTTCTTCCTCTCCCTCTGTCTGCTGCTCTCCTTGCTTGTGTTCTCTCTGTGTCAGATAAATAAATAAAATCCTTAAAAAAATTTTTAAAATAAAAAAAAAAAAAAAAAGCCACCGAACCTCTCTGAGGGAGAGATCTAAATTTGCAGAGCAACCCCCATCTTCTTCCTCTAGAATTCTTGTGATGACCAAGTGTGTGATTGATGGGAAAGCTCTGGTCGAGTTGTAAAGTTGCACACGATAAGCGGCAGACTTTCTAGGGAGTTAAGATGGCATACGTCGGGGAAAGGAGTGTGTTTGACTTCTTTCGTGCTCCACGCCCCAGTTCTGTGCCTCCATTTGTTCTCCTCACAGTGGAGTGTGTCTTGAGAACTTACAAAGTGTCAGCATTATGCAGCTACCAACACTAGAATGGTGAACAAAATGATCACCGGTGCCTACTCTCCAGGGGCTCCGTGTCACGCGGGGCACAGAATTAAGGGATTGCCTGCTTGGCGGTGACAATCCGTCAGGACTGGTAGAGCCATGGGAGGCTGGGACAGCGAATGAGACACAGGAGGCTCTCCTACCTGGACTTGGGTGTGTAGTCCTGGAAGGAGAGGGCGAGATGTCAGACCTAAGACCTGAGCAGTGACCTAGCGTCGGCACATGACAGAAACGGGAGGGCCTGACTGGGTCTAGGGTAGGCTACAGGGCGTGTTTGAGGTGACTGGCCCCCTTGTACAAAGGCTGAGAGGAACGAGAGAGCTAAGTCACCTGGAGGACTTGAAGAAAACTGCCTCTGGCTAAGAAGCAAGATGGGACCCAGGGACAGTGGGGAGAAGATGAGACGAGCCTTGAAGACCGATGGGTCAGAGCTCAGGGCCCCATGCTTTATGTCACCTTGAGGAGATGCAGAGGCAAGGAGGAGTTGTGCCCTGTTGGCGCATGTGGTCAAATGTGATTTTCAGAACCATTACTTTGGCTCTTGAAGTAATCTAGGGAATTTCCGTTTCGAGAGACAGTCTATCAATTGTAGTTAAAATGACTGGTTTTGAGTCATTTGTTTGAGTGAATGAATGAATCCGTAAGCTTATTAGTAAGTCTTGACTCCACAGCTGCCTAGATTTATGACTTTGGGAAATACTTAACCTTAAAAATTTCACTTCCTTTTTCTATAAACTAAAAATAATCACACTCCACAATAAATTAGTCCTTCCAGCAGCCCTGTGAGTAAGTCCTTTGCACATAGTAACTGTCCAAGGAGGATTTCAGGGTAGTTTGGAAGTGGAGGTGGAGGGAAATGAATCATTGGGGAAATGTTTAGGGGGTAGAATTGCGAGATTTGCTGATGTGTTGGGTTTGGGAGGTAGGGGAGAGGGGAGTAGCCTCACTTACTGCCCTTGAGGTTATGTCTGCCGGGGGAGGCTTGGGTTGAGGGTGTGGTTGGTGACAGGGACACAGACATCAGGAGTTGGGCCCAAGGGTCCTACAGGACATCCAAGGAGAGATGTCCAGGAGGCTTTACCCAGGGTTCAGCCAGCCAAAGAGGTCCAGCTTCAGGGCTGAGACACCGACTCGTTACAATACAAAGGGAATTAAAGCTGGGGAAGATGAGGTCCTAGAGAGAGGACTTTAGGGAAGTGTGTTTCAGGAAGGAGCAGTCTCTGGGCCCCCCAAGCCCCCAGAGGATACCATTCCTGAGACAACTTTGCATTTAGCTGCCTCCAGGGCTGGCCAGCTCTCAGTAAGGAACTCAGAGAGGTGCTCCTTCCCTGACATGCCCAATGGTCCTTCCAGTTCCCAGCTGTCCTTTCTCTCCCAGGCCAGGGCATCCTGAGGGAGGCGAAAACTGCCCAGCGGGTTAAGGAGGAGAGGAAGGTCAGGGACTAGAAGTAGTGCACGCACATGCATGCCTGGGATACCAGGACGCTCATGGAGAGGCTGAGAGCATGGGTGGTGAGGTATGAAATGCAGTAGGAATTTCTATCCGCAGTGTTTTATTTTTTTTAAAGAAGTATATTGAGAAGCAAAGGTGACATTGCTAAAAATACCCACCCCTATGTAGAGAAGGGGCTGTATTTAAAGTTGTGCCAGGCAGCTTGGTTTAAAGCACTAAGCATAGATTTGCTGCATTTTCTTTCACACAGCCCTCTTCTGGAGACTGTAAAAGGTTCTAATGGGTACTTACAGAGTGCCAGAAACGTGATGACAGCTTTTTTCGTTCCCTTAATTTGCTCCCTTTCTCCTTATGATAACAAATGATTCTACCAGGGATAAAATATTCTTGCTCATAACTAAACAGAAATGCTGGGGCCGTGTTGTCTGTCACTCAAAGGTAAATGTCGAGATGACCCCCAGATGGTTAAGAAAGCGGAGGATGCCGAGATAGGTTTGAGGAGATGGGACCCGGGGAGGGAGACCAACCATGAGAGACTCTTGGTCTCAGGAAACAAACTGAGGGCTGCTGGAGGGGAGATGGGTGGGAGGGATGGGGTGGCTGGTGATGGACACTGGTGGGGGTTTGTGCTATGGGGAGTGCTGTGAAGTGTGTGAGCCTGATGATTCACAGACTGTACCCCTGAAACAAATAATACATTGTATGTTAACTTAAAAATTAATTAATTAATTAAAAGAATAGTGCAAAACACTTCTGATACACAAAGAGGTTGAGCCATAGTGTGGTGACCAGCTGTATAGATAACATCCAGCTGAAGAAATCAAAATTAGTCCAACGTGCTGTCTGTCCTCAAACTCTGCCTCCCTCCCTCCGGTGAGCAGCCACCCTTCTGTATTTGTGTTTCTGGTCGTGATAACAATTCTGTATTCTTTTCCTTGTTACTGTTTGTCATATCACTAACTTTCTGCGGTCTTGTTTTTAAGGTTTAAAAACCGTTACATGATATGCTGTGTATATCCTTCTGCAGCCCTTTTCATTTGCATGAAGTTAGTGTTCACGTACATTGACATCTGTAGGATTCCATGGTGCACTTCTTGTTAGAGAAGACCAGTCGCTTTTGCCCAGGTTCCTGGCTTCTTTACTCCTCCTTGAACAGGCTTCTTCTTCTGCCTCAGAGATGCTGTCCCCTCAGCCCAGAACGTTCTCCACCAGCATATTTACACAAGTTACCCCTTGTACTTAAGGCCCCATCACCCCTCACCCCATTCAACACTATCTGTTCCCCTTCCCTGCTTACGTTTCTTCATATTAAACATATTTTACTTTTTTTAAAGATTTTATTTATTTATTTGACAGAGATCACAAGTAGGCAGAGAGGCAGGCAGAGAGAGAGGAAGGGAATCAGGCTCCCCGCCGAGCAGAGAACCTGATGCAGGGCTGGATCCCAGGACTCTGAGATCATGACCTGAGCCGAAGGCAGAGGCTTTAACCCACTGAGCCACCCAGGTGCCTAAACGTATTTTACTTTTTATGTTTATTGCCACCTGCCCCACCCAGAGTATATCAGCTTTGCTTTTTTGCCATAGACCTGAGCTCTTAGAACAGTGCCAAGCACGTGATGGGTGCCCAAGAAATATCTAAATGAAGGAGACATTTAAAATAGAATGGGAGACAATCCCATGCATCAGTGAAGGAAGAATCTAAGTCAATCTTTAATATTTAGTAGATCTGGTTTCGTTAAAAGTGAGTGAACTGTAAGTGGTAAATATAACCTTAAAAAGTGAGACTCCCCGCTGAGAAAGCTTGCCTGTACAGCCTGCGGGATCTTCTTGGGATGTAAAAGAATGGGTCTGTTTGCCAAGTCAAGACATACGTCACTGAGCAGTGTCATGCTTCCAGAGTGACAGTTGGGTGCCAGTCATTTTCAATTAACTTGGACTTGAGATTCTTGATGCTTGTTAGAATATAGTAATTTATCCCCTCCCCAAGAATTAACACTTCCGCGTTGTCAATATCTTCCCAGACTTACCATCTGGCCTGCCTCCCTTTTTTTCCCCTTCCAACTTTAGCACAGTGTAAGGTAAACAGGGTTGTTTTTTTCTTACCAATGAATATTCCATTGTCTTGTAATTTAGAAAATAATTTGTACATCTCTCATTTTCACTCTTTGTCCTGGGAAAATCAAGGAGTAGTCGGTTTTTAATTCTGAGCCCTTCAGTGAAATATCAAGTAGATAAGTGAGGTTTTGATTAGGCATGCATCTAATTAAAGAAAACTGAATAATGTTTTTCTTTTGGAGTATAGTAGGAAATTATTGTGAGGTATAAAGATAGATATTTTTGTTTTCATCTATGGCAGAATCATCTATAAGTTAGTTTTAAAGAATTTCTTAGCCAAAAGAAAGTTTTCATTCCTGCTTTATTTCTATTTCTTTACAGGAAATTACATTTTTCTCTAAATGTAAATATCATGACTAGACTTCAGAAGGGTAGAAATCCAGAATTTCTCCCTATTTAGCTCTAGGTACTCAGTGTTGGTGAAGTTGAATGATCTCTCTTCATTCTTAAATTTGTTTTCAGTTACAGTTGAACTTTGATCAACGCTGTGAAGGTCCACTTAATGCAAAATTTTTTATGATAAATACAGTAGAGTACCATATATTTTCTCTTGCTTTTGATTTTCTTCACATTTTTCTTTTCTCTGGCTTTATTAAAAGAATGTGGTATATAGTACATATTACAAAATATGTGTCAAATGACTGCTTATGTTGTTGGAAAGGCCTCCAGCAATAGTAGGCTACTCGCAGTTAAGTTTTGGGGGAATCAGAAGTTTTACACAGATGTTTGACTGTAGAGAGTGGTTGGTACCCCATGACCCTTACATTTCCTCAAGTTTAAACTGTATATATTTTTTTCTTGGTGCCAACAGTGACTTCATTCTTTTTTTTTTTTTTTTTTAAGATTTTATTTATTTGACAGAAATCACAAGTAGGCAGAGAGGCAGGCAGAGAGAGAGAGGGGAAGCAAGCTTCCTGCCCAGCAGAGAGCCCGATGTGGGGCTTGATCCCAGGACCCTGGGATCATGACCGAGCTGAAGGCAGAGGCTTAACCCACTGAGCCACCCAGGTGCCCCAACAGTGACTTATTTTTTCATGAGGCTCTAAGATCAGTGTGTGCTGGGTTGATAAAGGGGAGTCGATGATAAAGAAGATACCAGATTAGATGTTGTGTAGTTACTGCAGATGTGGGAGATCTGTGCCCTCCATCATCAGTCCTCATGAAGTACTTCGGTTGATGGCCCACAGGACCAGATTTGCTCAAGGCCTACAGGGGCTCTACCTCCTAGGATCTGTCTGTAGGTGGCTTCACGGATTTCAGGACATCTGACAACAAACAACATGACTTGGTTTGAAGCTGATGTTCTTTAGCACGAACACTCAGGATTCTGTCTCAGTCCTGGATCAGCAAATTGGATGTTTTGCAGCTCTCTTTTTAAGAGACTGTGAGGATGTAGGTAATTGTTTTTATGGCTTTCTGGCAAGATGGTATTGCGTGATGGAACGGTCTTATTTCTTAGTGTTCTTTTATACTGAGAAGAGGTTGAAGTTGACAACATGTTAGTAGAAATACCAGCTTCATTATGATCCTCATAAACATTCAGCATACATTGGCTGTTTCTCCTATAGAAAGAATCTTTTTGGGGAGATGTGCTAGGGACACTGCAATGATTTTAATGCATCTGCCCGATAAAGAGAAGTTGATTGAGTGGTAAAGATGTCTGTTTAGGTATTCTCTAATAATGGCAGATTGAGAAGACCTGTGTGCTCATTTTCCCCATCATTTTCCTCACACCTTCAGGTGTGAAGATGCGAATCTTCATGTTTTGTATTAGATACATAATATCTATATAGTGATCATGCACATGTATTGTGATTATACTACATACAGAACATTTATATGGGTTATAATTGTGGGAGTTTTGGATCAGATTTGTGACAGTTAGTTGTCCTTGCTTATTATATAGTCTGTGTTTAATCCTAGCTCAGGCACTTTTTTCCTAATGGTGCAGTCATGAGAAGTTTTTTAGAGTTTCTTCACCGCACCTGCAAAGTGTGGATGCTAACACTGGCCTTGGGTTTATGTGACAGCTATGCACAGGCTAAGTGCATATCCGAAATGGGAATTGTAGTAAAGCTGACCTCATTGTGTTGCTGTAAGGTTATGAATATTACTGATACTTCATAGAGTTAGGTTCAAATGGAGTTGGAGTCCATGGATGGTACTGATCTGCATGAAAGCTCTCCCAGGCCGTGCAATTGCTCTTGGACGGACTCCTCATTGCTTTGGTTGGCTGGCCCTAACGCTCCTGGGAGGCTCCTGGGCTGTCGGGCCCTGCTCTTCTTGGGGCCAGGGAGGAACAAATGTTGAAAGGGCACAGAAGGAGGGGAACTTCTGTTACTTGGCTGCTCTTACTTTTGCATATCATTTTGAATGGAATACAATGAAATGTGGCCTCTCTGGGCTAAAACTGGGTTTTCTGCAATGCATGATTACCAGTGAACAGTTGGAACAAGCCAGACAAGTGATCTCACAGCGTTAACATTTGTTGTGTGCCTCCTTCAGTCTGACCAGCACCTGCTGCCTACTGCTTTGGAGAATTGCTGCTGACTCCTTTCTTGTGACTGTTTGGGGCCACCAGTAAATGCTGCCGGCTTCCTGGCTACAGTGGTTGGCTAGGTACCTGGGCCTTGTCAGCCTCGTTTCTCCATCCCAGCTGTATGATCCAGGACAGCTCAGCAGATCCTCCCTGGGACTTGTCCATAGATAGAGTGAAGGGGCCTTAACTATCTGAGTGATTGAGATACAAGAATGTGGTCTCCTTGCTTGGCCCATAGAACATGATGTCAGAGGAGAGATGAGTTTATGTTTTAGCAACATAGAATCCCTGATCTGCCCTGTTTCCTGAAAATGACCAATGGAAGTCTTTGTTTATATTTGTTAATTAAGGACAGTAGGAAAGCAGCTGCTGGCAGGATAATGTAGTAGTGAAGAGCCCAGCCCAGAGAAAAGTTAACCTCTCCATGCTTCAGTTTCTTCAATTGGGAATAGTAATAATACCCATTTTATAGGTTTGTTGTAAGAATTAAGTAGATTCAGGGGCACCTGTGTGGCTCGGTGGGTTGAAGCCTCTGCCTTCGGCTCGGGTCAGGGTCCCGGAGTCCTGGGATTGAGCCTCGAGTTGGGCTCTTTGCTCGGCAGGGAGCCTGCTTCCTCCTCTCTCTCCCTGCCTGCCTCTCTGCCTGCTTGTGATCTCTGTCTGTCAGGTAAATAAATGAAATTAAAAAAAAAAAAATTAAGTAGATTCATATTTTTAGGGATATATGTGTATATACATAAATCATGTTTAAAATATGTATTTAAATATCTATTTGTAGGGCATTATAAAGCTATATGCATATTTTTAAATCCTTTCTTTTTTTTTTTTTTTTAAACAAAAGGTTTTTAAAACCAAAAATACATAGTAAGGACATGATCTTGGATGGCCTTTCTCAAAGAAGTGAAGCTTAAAACTATAATAGGTATTAAATTTTTTAAAGTTGAATATAGTTTGAAAATTTAGATGGAGAAGAATCACATTTTATTTTGCAAAAAGATTGTCCCTAATCTTTTTGGGTATAAATTTATGTATAAATTTATTTTTTATTTTATTTTTTAAAATATTTTGTTTTATTTCACAGAGAAAACAAGCAGGGAGAGCAGCAGAGGGAGAGGGAGAAGCAGACTCTTCGCTGAGCAGGGAGCCTGAGGCAGGACTCAATCCCAGGACCCTGGGATCATGACCTGAGCCAAAGGCAGAGGCTTAAGTGACTTGAGCCACCCAGGCATCCGATAAATTTATTTCTATCAGTTTGATAGTATTGATCTATTTCTGATTTGCAGTGTTGGTTTGTTTCAATTGACCAAAAAACCTGATTTAAATAGTTTGAGGAAGGAAAAAAAGAATTATCACGAGGAAGCTGTGGTGGTCTAGAATGAGAGGAAGACATGGGGGAAAACAGAAAAACTTGGAGCGATCTACTTTGAATACCTTCTATTCAGAAACCATTGTGGATGAAATTGGGTTCAGTAGCCATATTTAACACCATTTCATGTTCAATGATGTCGGTTTACCAGTTTGTGAAATCTAGAACTATGGAAACCACTGCTTTCGCTGTAATTGTGGCCCTTGTATAATGTACCTGGTATATATGTCTGTCCTCATGGAAATTTCAACGGAAATTACTCCTTTTGTATGTCCGCTTTTGCTTGATGCATACATTTTTGATACTGGGGTCCTTGATATTTTTTCTCTTTCAATCTCGAAATACAGTCAGTATAATATGACTTGTGGTGCATTGTAGTGAAATGGAAAACATGTCTGTTACTTTAAATCTGTTGCTTTGCTTTGTTAGGTTTCATTGTTTACAACCTGGCTCCTGTTAGGATGACTTTCAGGAACAATGTTAGGAGTTCATTGTTTCAGCTTGCTGGATGTAGACCTGGGTCAATAACCAAGGGAATAGATATGTATTCTAAAGGCTTTAAACTCTAATGACATTTTATGGTGAACAGGATGATGAAATTGCACTTGCGTATTTTTTAAGTAGAGCACAAAACAATGAAACGTACAGTCTCTAAAAGATAGTCTATGGCACATGCCTTGCATGGCAAATACCTTCTCTTATCCAGATCACTATTTATGTCTACAGAAGTCCATTGGCTACATTATTATTATACTGTAACTGTAAATATCTGTTTGGCATTGAAAGGAGTAAATATTTCTGTTCCATAAAGATAACCCTTTTATTTGTGGTAAATGCCTGATATGCATTGTCTGATAATGTTTAATTGCATTCTTGCTACAAAGTTAAATTCTTAATTGTTAATATTAAATAACAGTATTAAGGCTTTTAATGGCTAATGTTGAGTCTGTCAGTATTTCAGTGTCTTGTGATTAAGTTAATCCAGTAATGTTTTGAGTGCCAGCTAAATTAGTTATTTACATGCATTTGCTTATTGACCAAATTCTTCTTGAGAACCTATTATATGCCAGAAATTTTACTATATAGCAGTGAGTGGAAACCAGAAAATTTCTGCTCCTCATGGAGCTTATGTTCTGGTCTGATGTTCTGCTGTCTCTAAGCCTGCAACATCTTTGTTAGGTAGGTATTATGCCCAGTCCATAAGTTCTGAGTGCAAGTCTGAGCTTTATACTCTTGGAACCTGGGGGGGTTGGGAGGGGTGCATGTGTGATGTTATTTGGAGGAGAAATAAAACAAGTCAATTTGTGTTGATTTTCTAATTTTGTTCCCCTAAATAATGTACGTCAATAAGAGAGTGACGCTATGTAATATAGGTGGAGAGAAACTAGTTTAAATTGTTACTACCTGTTTTACTGTTAATCAGATTTCACATGCTAGTTTTTAGATTTTTTTTTTTTAAGTAGAATTTTAACCATGGAAACATTGCATTTAAATTCTTGGGAAGTATTTAATTGGAGGACAAGTTATTATAATTTATCTTTAATTTCTTATTGGATTGGCAGTGACCTCAGAAAGAAAATAATATTCATGCAGGAGATAGATTATTATACTTTGGCCTTTTCTAACCAGAACATTTTAACTCGTGGGGAGGTGCTTAACACTCTGACCTGGTTCCCTTCCCTTCTAATATGAGGCAGGCAGTTTAATTGTCTCTCCTAGATTAATACTCTGTAATTCAGAAACATGTCCAACTTACACATCTCAGAAATAAATCTACTGACCTAGTTTATTTGGCCTTGATTATTTTCTCCATGATTTGAAGCCTATTTCTTTTGGGGGCACATCTGCTTTGACACCTTAGAAATGTTGTCAAGTCCTATGTATTGCTGTCAGTCCCAGTATCATGGAGCCCAGCAGTGAAGGCGGAGATGCGGAACTATGTATTATGGGTAAGATCTTTGACTTGGCTCAGAGGATAGAACAGTGTCACTGGGAGTGGCATTTCCTGCTTTGATCCACACAGTTGTTCTGGGTTTCGGTTGTCCTGACCATCCTTTGTACAGTGCTCTAGATCATGATATTTGTCATTCCAGTGATTTCCATGAAAACGGACCAGTGTAAAGTTGTGGAGTAGGCTACTCCTGGAGGATACGTTACAATAATCACTCAGCAGAATGTACTCAAAGCGGGGAGAGGGAAGGTAAAGCCTTTCTATGGAAAAACAAAGCCTGTGTGTTGGATGGACCTTGCATCGAAAGGAAGATGCTCCTACTGTCACCTCTGGTAGAGGTTCTGCAGGAACTCAGTGAGGGGACACTGCAGACATGTCCTCAGCGTGACCCCGCAGAGCCCCCAGGGCTGGGGGCCGCTTTGGAGAAGGGTGTCCACCAGTTCCATAAGAACTGACCTTTGCTCGTAAAGCCTGCTTGGCTCTTGATTTACTGAGATAACAGCAATTCTTGGGTCCAGGCAATAACTAAGTGACTATTTCCCTGAGAATTTTTGGAAAAAGAGAAAAGCGAGAACTGAGATGGACACATCAGAAGTCACTGGGATGTAGGATGGGTAGAAAAATGGAAGCATCTCATCATAACCGATCTGCCCTCCCTTCCCTGGCTGCGGTGCTGAGCCGGTGTCCCGTCTCCTGGGCCGTCCTCACACGTTTCTGCATCTGTCCACGCTGACGGGCAGGGCGCGCGCAGCTTTGCGCCATGTGGACGGCCTTTGCTGGGAACGTGCTGTGTGCTTTCCGTGAGAAACAACTGTTGAGGGCTTGTTGTTTCAGTCATGTTTTCCTCCCCTCAAAGCTTAGTGTGAGCCGTTTTCCCTGCAATTTTTCTCTCTTATCAACCCTGTAATTTTATTGTAATAATTCACTGTGGGATGTCACTTGACACACATCTGAGCCGACGTCTTTGCTGAGCAAACAGATTGCCTGCTAATTTGCCAAATAAATGGGTTCAGGCACTTTTTCGTGAGCTTCTGCTTCCTCTTTTTAACTTCTGAGATCCTCCTACCAAAAGATAAAGCTCAAATCTTTCCCTTTTGATCCTCCTTTTCATCTGCAAATATGTGTCCACGGAAAGGGGTGTTCGTTGTGGTCCTCAGCCCTCAGCGAAACGCGGGGAAACCCTATGTGCCCCGCTCGTTGGGTAAGCCTTTACATCCCTGCACTGGCCACTGGGTAGTGTTAAATAGAAGGAGATCTTTTCAGCCATCGAATAAGGAAACCGTTAAGAAATAGAACTGAAAATCTGCTGCTCATTCATTAGCGCATTCAACAAATATCTACTGAGTGCCCCCTGCCGAGTGCCAGGCGTTATTCTGGGAAGGAAAGATTGAGCAGTGAACCAGCCAGTAAAAACCCTTGCTGCCCTGGAGGCTATACTCTAGAAGTGAGAAACCGAAACCCGAAAAGAAACAATACATTAGTATGGAATCTGGTAGGCCCGATAAGTGTCATGGAGCAAAGAAAGCAGGGAAGAGGAATGGGAAGGGCAGGTGGAAAGTCCCGAGAGTGCAGTGAAGGCCAATGTGAGGGAGGGAGCTGCGTTTCAGCAGAGCCCTGCAGGGGTGCTAGGGAGGCCAAGGGGGTCCGCAGGGAGAGCACTGCAGCCCTGAGTGTGAGGTGGGGATGGGCCTGGCAGCTTTAGTTGTTACAAGGATGTTCATGTGGCTGGAGTGGAGAAAGGGAGGGTAGTAAGAGGGGGAGGTCAGAGAAGACATGGGAACAAGCATGGCACAGCCTTGGCTTCCCCTACTGTGACGAGTAGTGACTCAGGGCTTCTGAGCAGAGTAATCCCCTGACAAGATCTTATATTTTAAGAGATGAACTCTAGTGGATGTGAGACTGTGGGGAGGAGGAGGAAAGGCCAGAGAGAACTGTTAGGAGCTCAGTACCGTGACCCATGGTCCCCGCAGGGCATGATGGTGACAGTATCTGGGGCCATGAGGATGGGTAAGCCCTTCGAGACTGAGTGTAGGGAGAGAAGAGCAAAGCTCCCAGGACTGAACCCTGTTGTGCTCCAGTGTCTACAGACCCAAAAGCAGTCCGTGAGGTAGGGGGGAAAGCCAGGGGCCTGGGGTCAGGAATTCTCAAGGAGAAAGCATTTGAAGGGGGAGGTGGTGCTGCCTGTCCCCTGTGTAGCAGATTGAAAAAGCAGGGTGTGAGACCATGTGTATGAGATGCTTCCCTTTTGTTTAAAACAGGGGAGTTTGTACACATAGGTCTGCTTCACTATGCCCAGAACATGTCGGGGAGGCGGGGAGCTCAAAAACCTTGACCGTGTGTCCTCTGTAGAGGCACAGTGGGGCTCCAGTAAGGGAAGAGGCAGGCTTTCGCAGTTTCAGAATCTTAGTTAATTTTGGAGTGCCTATAAGCCATTTCCAATATAAGGACATTTCAGTTGAGAGCATCTTTTTTCTTCCCTTGGCCCTGAGTCATTCTTTCTGTGGGATCATGACAGATTCTCTCCCTGTCAGACTCTCAGCCTAGAGCCGGAGCATTCTCTCCCTCCACTCCCTCACTCCCTCACAGACAGTGAGGGCTTAATTGTGCCAAAGATGGCTTGAAATG
Organism: Mellivora capensis; assembly: GCA_004024625.1. Classification (NCBI taxonomy): domain Eukaryota; kingdom Metazoa; phylum Chordata; class Mammalia; order Carnivora; family Mustelidae; genus Mellivora; species Mellivora capensis. The sequence goes on along the minus strand of PISX010000455.1, from coordinate 155,972 downwards.
TTTGGTGACGGCGCCGTGAACCAAATAGACAGGATGATACTGCTTGTCTTTGAGAGATACCCAGCCCTCCTCCCCCACAACTAATCCTGGCTGGTATCAAGGAGTCCCATGGATCTTAGGAATTCTTCTAAAATGTTGTTCACATGCATCTGGCTTAAGCCCTCCTTGAAGCCTCGCTATAGTTTATGACACTATTTCTGTGAAAAATAGGATTTGGGGCTCTCGACAACCATTTTACAAGTTGCATTTTGGAAATAATTAATTGGGAGTTGGGAACTTCCCATACTCTCGTTTTAACCAGTCTGATCAGAAGATTCTGCATAATCATCAACTCTTGTTTATGTCTGCTAGTAGAAATAGGTAGTAAATATATACATTTGGACTGCTGAGTTAAAAAATCAAATTTGTCTCACTAATTGTTTTGCTTAGGCCAATCTTAAAATGAGTTTACATTCCTTGCATGTGTACTGACTGACACCCAGGATGATAATCTAGCCACGTGCAGTGAAACGCAGATGCTAGAAGTTCACAGTGTTGAGCATTTTTGGTTTAAGGAGTCCTGGGAGTGCAAGAAACAGTGACATTTCTATCAGAGATGTGTTTGTTTGTTTTAAGAGAGCATGGGAGGGGAGGGACAGAGAGAGAATCTCAAGCGGACTTCTGCTAAGCCCTATGCAGGGCTCGATCTCATGACCCTAGGATCATGACCTGAGAAATCAAGAGGTGGACACTTAACCAACTGACCTACCCAAGTTCCCCTCCATCAGAGATGGTTTTAGAGCCCTTTCTTGGTACTGGAAGAAATAAACCCATTTAATGAAAAATTCACCCGGGAAACAACCGATGAATGTCAGGAACTAGCATGAGACATGTTAGTCCCCTGTTGACCCTGTGATTTCTGGCTTGAGAAAGTCTCTCACTGGTCAATAGAATGAGTCGAGTGGGAGAGCTGGTCTTTACGTCCATTCCTTAAATATTTCCTTAAAGTATCCTCTCAATTTTGTCTTAATTTTGGCATTTCAAAACCCATGAAATAGATGAGCCCTTGGTCTTAGCTGTTACCATGTTCTTTTCAAGTAGAAGAACATGTTCCCACTTGGGGGCAGTTGTCTGTTGCCTGGGAGGAGGGCATCCATCGGTGGTGTGAATGTCCGCCCCAGCCTGGGGCTCCAAGTGTGAGCCACAGACCAAAGGCATCTGTAATTCCCGGAACATTTATTAGTAAAAACCATCTTACCATCTTACCTGAGGAGCCTGTACCAGTTATTAGCTCTTGGGCTGTCTGACTTTTTATGGGCATGTGAGGTCTGGTTTCTTATAATTGTCATCTTTTGAGTCAGAGCAATGATTTCCTGAGGTTCAGGCTGATCTCTCACTGCAAATGCAGCGGGTTCTTCCCTGGAGAGAAAACCTGCTTCGGTACATGTGTTTCCTGCGAACCCTGGGATCAGAATCCGAGGGGTGGTAGACAGTGCTTGAAAGTGTTTTGAGAATGTTTTCATTTTCTTAAAAATCAGACTAATTTTTGTTTTCAAGACTTACTCCAATTTAGGGGCACCTGGGTGGCTCAGTCAGATAAGCCTTGGACTCTTGATTGCCGCTCAGGTTATGAGCTCAAGGTTGTGAGATCGAGCCCCTCCTTGGGCTCTGCACTCAGTGGGGAGTCTGCTTCAGATTCTTTCTCCCTCTCTGAAATAAATCTTAAAAAAAAAAAAAAAAGGAAAAGGAAAAGACAAGACTTACTCCAATTTAAAACTTGCTTGCTTCCTCTTAGTTTTCCACTTGCTACTGCCTTTGACCTGTACTATCTTTCTGGGACTGTTGGCCTTGAGGATTTTTGACACGGTGACATTTTTGCCTGCTCTCAGTTCCTCGTTGCTGTGTCATTTGGGTTCGTCCTGCTGACGGGGCCTGGGAAGGAGAATTACGTAAAAGGCTAGCAGAGTGGTTGTAACTGGTTCAATACTGATGTTCTCTGCAGCTTTGAATTAGGAAGTTTCTAGTATCGTTTTGAACTTCCCCATTTTTTTATGCTTCGTCTCAATTTCCTACTCCTGTGGTTGGCTTAAGAGTTCATACTAAAGCAAACCTCATGTGTAGAACAGACCTAATCACAGCAAATGGTTGAAGAACTCCTCTATTTGCTCTCCAGCCTGATTCCTGAATGGCGTTCTTCCAGTGGTACCATCTTGAAGAGGACTTTTCAGCAAGTGCCATAAAGCAAAAAAAACTCTCAGTTCCACCCAGCACTGAACACTCTGGCAGCTGGAAAGTCTAATTATAGGCTGGGAAGCCCCTTAGGAATTACATAAAGTGTTAGCAGAAGGACTGCATGTAAATGACAGCTGTTTGCCTTGGGCACCAGGGAACCAAAGTGCATATAGAATAAAAATAAAGTGTCCTGTCCAGCATCTGTTGGTTTTAGATACTTGTAAAAATCACCGTACTTAGTAATAATAAATTGATGGCCAATTACTTTAATAGTGTTGGCTTAAAAAGTCCTATGAGGAAGAGAACACATATATTCCTTTTGTAGATCACAGTCATGTGTTTGAAAAATCTGACCCTTTAGTGCATGTTGACATAAAGATAGTGCAGAAATGAAATGTTGTATACCTGTAATTTGGGCTGTCAGAATATTCTGGGGGCAGTTGTGCCCTGTCTGGACTAATGGATTCTAGGACCAAGGAAATCCCATCTTCTTGTCTAAAACATAAGGCATGAGAAATAGTTTGTCTGTTTTAAAAAACAACAACAAAAAACAAAAACCAACCCTCAAGCACCAAAGTAATACCAGGGAAATGCTAATGATTCCTCTGAATCTACTTCTCAGATAGCATTTTTCATAAGTTCATTAGAAAATATACTGTTTGCATTTAACTTTCATGAATATTTTGACATTTCATGATAAAAATACATGAATTGTGTATTTTATTACTACGTGCATTAATAGTATTCAGTGCAATAAAGCGAGGTGTGTGAGCCTGTCTTTGGAAGAGGCAGAAATGACTTCCGAAATAAATGATACGTATTTACAAATGGACTATAATGCTTATGAATAAATGGAAGAGAAAAATCTATTTCAAGAGTAATCCTTATAACCTAGATTTTCACCACTCACATCACGTGATGTCTTAGTTTGGTTGTATTTTCAAATTACTCTTCTAAAGAAAGCAAAAACATGTATGCCATTCATAATTGGCATCGTATATAAAAATGTGTATCGGGTTTTTTGTTGTTGCTTTATCCTGTAAAGAGAAGCTGGACCTCACACCATAATCAATGGTGGGGATTACACAATAGTAACAGCTGTTTCAGCAAGGTTAGGGCCGGAAGGAAGAAGTGCTCCATACTGAAATAATCATTACGTAAGGGTGGATGTCAGCTATGTTGCTGTTGAGAGTTGTAATTTAATACGTAAGACATACTGAGGAAAATGTTCATTTTCTTCTACTTTTGTAACCTTATAATTATGCTTTTGCCTGTGTTAACCAAAGTCATTATTATTTTTTATTGAAGTGAATTTCAAGTTTAAAAGGCAGCTTGAGCTCTGCTTTATCGTTTTTATCATCAGATTTCTGTTAGGAAACACGGGAAAATTACCGTGATTTTCTACTTTGGATAACCTGCTATGACTATGAGTTGATATATCCTATACACATTGGGTCTAGGAATCTGAATATATGTGAATAATAGCTAATGTCTGTGTACTTAATATGTGTTTATATGTGCCAGACTATAAATTATATGAATTATTTTATTTAATCTCCCTAACCTGGTGGGAAAACTCTGAGAGGTTAAATAACTTACCCAGACTTACACAGCTGATGCATCATGGCCAGCCAAACCTAAGCTCGGATTCCTGTATAGGGTTTATGCTCTTACCCTCTCTTGTACTGTGTCCCTCATAGAGGGAGACCAATGAATGGTGTGAGCAGTTTCCTGACATAGTCGCAGAAGAGATACTCCATAAATATTTAAATGAGAGAAAAGTCTGTCCATTATCTAGGTTGCCACCTTCAGTTTAGTCTGGTCATCCTACCCTTATCTTTTTTCCAGGCCCTTCAAACACAGCCCAAACATACCAGGCTTTCTTGTCTCTCATTACACTAGGCATGGGGCCTTTCCAGCTCAGTCAATTAGGATAGACAAGGTTATGCTGTTTTCACCCCCATCTCTGTGGTTTAAAACAGCAAAGCTTGGCACACCTGGGTGGCTCAGTGGCTTAAAGCCTCTGCGTTCAGCTCAGGTCATGATCCCAGAGTTCTGGGATCGAGCCCCATATCGGGCCCTCTCCTCCATGGAGAGCCTGCTTCCTCCTCTCTCTCTGCCTGCCTCTCTGCCTACTTGTTATCTCTGTCTGTCAAATAAATAAACTCTTAAAAAAACAAACACAGTAAAGTTTCACTTCTTGCTTGAGCCGTATGTGCTCTGTGGTTTAGCAAGGGCTCTTTACTCATGGTGCTAACTGAGGGACGCAGACTAACAAGGACACGTGAACCTACTATGCGCCTAGGACTAGGAGAAGCAGACATACTTGGGAGAGACCACTGTTAACTCGTCAGGCACTAGACATGTTCCCTGACCAGGAGAACTTCCTACACCGCCCTCTCATGCCCAGGCACCCTGCTTAATGCCCTTGCGGTCCACCCACGGCCGTCAGTGGAGCCCCTCTCTGTGGAGTGCACCCTTGGCCCTTTGCTGTCTGCTCTGGCATTTTGTTTGGGTGGATCACGGCCCAGTGGGCTGTTTGGGAATGGGGAACGAGAAGATCTGTCTGGTATCTGCACTTGCACAGCTGGCCATTTTTAACTTATTTTTTGGCACAGGGAGAGGTGGTTTATGGTGGAAGTCAAAACCGATGGAGATAATGGGGGAGAGCCCCCTTCTCCCTGTGTTTCAACCCCTGGTCTCCTCCTCAAACCATTGTCACCTCTCTAGCCACTGCAGTGTGTCTAAAATACGTTACTACTCCAAGTCTTAGAAACCTCTAAATTGTCCTCCGTTGCTCCTGACATATATTGAATTCCCTTCTTGATTGGATCCCTACTTGCCCCATTAGCCTCCTCTGACATACTGTCCCCAAACCCAGATACTCTTATCTCCACCTTGCTATCTTCTTGGGGCCTTAAATGTTTCTTACTCTTGAAAGGAATCCCTGGTCTGCACAGTCAAAGCTGAGTGCCCCTTCTCTCCATCTCCCAGCATCTAGGACTTCACACCTCCTGGCACATCTCAGCTGTTTCTGAACTAGTTGCTTATCTGTGGTCTCTCTAGACCACAAGATCTTTGAGGGTGGGGATTTATGTCCATGACTTTGTGTGATTCCATCCCTAGCGTTAACACATTGTGCTGTGTTAGTTGAAGGAACAGCCAATAAGGCAATAGAATCTACACTAATGGCCCTGTGGTGGTTCTTCCAAATCTGCACCTGTTTTCTTATGTCGCTGAATTGACCAGAAAGTTCATTCTAACTCTGCCTCATCGCTTTGCCTTATTGAATCTATCCTCAAATATTGCTTCGTTCAGAAAACCTTTTGGAATGATTTAGGATACAGGTGATAGCTTACACATTCTTCATCTCTAGCAAGGTGGTCCTCTGTGATTGCTCAGCTCTGCCCTGGTGTACGTTTCTACCCAGGAGGTGTTCTGTGTATGTCTGGAAGGTTAGGGTGTTGAAGATGCTTGGAAAGTAAGCTCGGGGAATCATCACTTTGATCATTACTCTCAATGTTTTATATGGTAAATGTAGAAAGGAAACCCCCAAAAGCTTCGGTTTAGTATCATGAAATAGAGATTACATATTTGACCAAAAACTATCTTGTTTGAATCACTATTGAAAAAAAATTGTTAGTCTGGTCCAAAGCCAAGTCTCCTCTCTTCAAAGATGAGAGAGCCCAAAATTGGAGCCTTTGATTACCTTTGTAAATAACCGAGTATTGTGCATACGGGCAAGAAGCCACAGCTATTGAAAAGAGCGGGATTCTGATCCTTTAACCATCTCTTAGCATTTTTTTAACTCTGTTTTTCTAAGGAGATATTGGAGGGAGGTCAAATTAATTCACTTGAATTTCATGTGCTTTTTGTTTTTCCTTCCTTATAATGAAGTCCTAAAGTGTGTCAAACTTAACTAAAGGCTCACAGCAGGCAAGAAGAGGGAGGCACATAGATGATAATCTACTGCCTGTCTTTGGGTTTATTGGGAATGAAGGTCTTTGATCAACATAGATTATCCCATTCTTTGTACTTTCATTGTGTAGTGGTATCCCAAAACTTCCGAAATGCTGGCTGCTTTTACTTAAATGAAGTGACAACATTATAAGTATGGTTACTTCAAACACTCTTTCTTTTTGGGGAAATGATGCCTCCAATGAATTTTTCCCCCCTATTGATTCCTCTCCTAAACGAATAGGCCAATGGAACTAGCATTTAAGTAAAAAGTACTGTTAAAAATTTAATTATCTTTATCAGATAAAATGTGAGGGTAACAGGGCATACCATTAAAATATAACTACTAGATACATGTATTCCGTATACATTTGTTGAACAAGTATGTGATCTATGTGCTAGGCACTGGAATACAAAGCCAAGAAACTGCTTGCTCCCTGCAGAAGGAAAACCTGTGGTCAGTTTGGATGGATAACAGCAGGGCAGTGGGGCTCCTGTCTAAGAATGCGAGCACTCATGCTCAGTTGGGGCTCCCTAACTGCCTGAGAATTGGTCTTGGCTTTTTGTTAGGGCTCATGTTCCACCTGGGTCCTTAAGGAAGAGAACTGGCACCTCTGGGCGTTCTTATGACCATGACTAGGCCCAGTGTATCAGACCACACCCCGTTGGACTGCATGACCTGGGGGCCGTTGATAGACCAGATATCCTACAGATGGTAGAGGTTCTCTAGGTCCACAATCCTAGCTCCGTAACAGAGTTATTCAGTACTTGTGTAGTCATGTCACTTTAATGGCTTTCCGGATGTGCCAAAGAGTTGTTTTTCAGAAGTACAAGCCTTCAGGTATCATTTTAAAGCCGATGTTGCAGTACTCGTCTTCCCCGATTTCCGTATTGAAGTAATGCATCTGCAGTATGGCAGGCATATGTGTGTTCTAGGAGGACAGGTGCCTCCCAACCGGGGTCTCCAGGCTGATGTGAGCTGTAAGTCACTCATTTGTTTGTAGTTAGCTACTTTAATAATGACAATGTGTAACATGCTGCTCAGTGGTGAAAATACAAAGTAAGGCCCAATCAAAAGTGAGATATCCGAGTCTCACATCCTCAGGACTCAGCCTGTAGCATATAAAAGTTACTGAATGATGGATCAGATGAATGAATGGTTATGAATCAGGGGTGATTATAAAGAGGAAGATCTGAATACTTCTCTTACATACCAAAACAAAGCAGAATAATGGCAAACTACGAAAATCCTATACGAGACATTTATTTAACAGTGCTTTGGGGGAAGAAAAAGGCAAAGCAGAACAGTTTGAGAAGGATTCCAGTTTTTTTGTGTGAGGTTGAAGCACATTCGGTTCAAGGCCTGCAGACTTAACTTTCTGATCTCCTTCAATGTAACCTTTTAGATCAGTGTGATTCTAAGGTAGCAAACCGTGAAATAGGAAGATTAATGTCTTCACTCTGGCTTCAATTTCCAACCGTTCCTTACTTCCTACCAGGTTTAACTCTCTTCCCTCAGATGGCTGTTGTCCCAGGCAGCTGCCCCTGACTGGTAGAGTCACCAGGAATGGGCGTGGTGGCCCTTTAAGACTGCCCTCAACTCTGGGAGATTATGCTCACCTGGGGAGGTCATGAGGGCGCTGGTCTGGGCCAGTTGAGGACCTGAGCCCACCAGTGCTGCAGGAGACTGCCTCCTTATAGGTTATTCCTAAGTCCCCTTGTGTTAATTTTCTCATCTCAGTATTAAAGCAAATTCTCAGGCAAATGCAAAACCAGTTTAAGTGCTCATGAAGAATTTCACGGCATCATACAATGTCTGATTATGAAAACTGTTGCTTTTTTTTTTTTTTACCTTCCAGTATGTTTACCTAATTGACTCTGAAGTCTGACCTCTTCTAAGTTGGTCTCCATGACCCTAACAGGAGAGATTGCTCAGCACTCCAAAGCTGGTGGCTTTGAGCAGAAGTCTCTAAATATCATGTCTTTGTTCTCACAATTAAACACAGTGTGCTTGGGTGGCTCAGTCGGTTGGACATCTGACTCTGGTTTCGGCTCAGGTTGTGATCTCAGTTTGGGAGATCAAGCCCCCTATGGGGCTCTGGGTGTTGGCATCAGACTTAAGTAATAAACAGATCAAAGAGCTGTGATTTTGATTAGATGCTGTTATGCATAAGAAGCAGAGGCATGGTGAGGGGGAATAAGGGAATATGTGGAGAAAATACAAAATGAAAACAGGAGTGAATAATTTGCAGAAGTTTTAGAATATACAGAAGATACTCTGGTGAGAGGTAGATCTTCTGTACTGGATAATATTAATATAGAAATCTTAAATTGTTGTCTTTTTCCCCATCACCAGAGGAAGAACAGAGTTTGGAAAGTAGAGGTGTTTGTTTTTTGTTTTTTTTTTTAGTCATTTGTTTTATGCCTTTTGAAAGATAAAGAATACAAAATATTTATAGGATCAGATAAGGATTAGGCTGTAGTAATTATGATTTTATACTCGTGGTTCCTTGATCCCCAGAAAACTTATTTTCAGCATCTTCCTGGCTAACCAAGGGCATCATTGTTCCATGTAACCTTTATCTGAACTCTTTTTCCTCATCTCCCTCTTGAGAGAGCCCTGGAATGAGATAATTATCTCACAAGCTCTGATTTTCAACAGAGTTCCCGTAAGCACATTACTGGAAATGGCAAGTCCACGGACGCGGTAGAGGCTGATGTGAGTTTTCTGACAATGTGGCAAGGAGTGAGTGCAACCTACCCCTTGATTTGGTTTATTAAATAGGATCATATTCACACTGGCAGTCCTTAAGGCCAATAAAGCTCTAAAGGAGGAGATAATATTTGATAAGCTTTAGGAACTTTGCCCAAATCCTCACTGGATTTTTATCCTGATGTTTATTTTTTTCCACTAACATTAGAATAAATTCTAGCCAGGAGATAGTAAGGAGAGGGATTGCTCCACTGGTTTAAAAATAATCATGGTCCATTTCTTGATGCCTCCTGTGTGTGCTGTACTCCATTAAATGCTACCCCATGTGCATTACTTTACTTAATTTTCAGCTATCATAAGAGGCATTTGAACTGCATTTTACAATCAATAAAAATTTATTTTCCAAGAGTTTAGGTAACTTCAATTCACGGAAGCTGGTAAGTGACAGCTTAAGTTCAGCACTTTGTAGGAGATGCGTGACTGATAGCTCTTCTTAGTGTCTCTCATAATATCTTTACAAATAATGTCCTTTTGGCTTCGATTGTTAGCCCCCCTTTCAAAAGAGACAAGTCTCATGCCAAATTATTAATGCTCAGTGTAAGCTAGAGAGGTTAACTTAGGCCTCTTGGCTCTTTCGCTGATGTTTTCCCTGTTCCTTGGTTGCCCTCTTATTTGACAAGCTTGGACAAGCTGTAGCAGAACCTCCTCATAAGGGAGACACCGGCAGGCACATCAGGGTCAGGAGAGGGGCTGAAGTCCTTTTCTGGGTAATGGACAGTTTTGCTTTTTTGATTTGATGCCTAATGGAGTGTTCCTCTTAGATCGATGTGGAGTAGATGTGTTCTGCATGAGATTGGGGAGAAGGTAGTGGTGTGTAAGTACTTGGAATTCTGGCTCCACTCCTGGGGTGTGCTTGTGGTCTGGCTGCATTCAGTCCCAGTCCAAACTGCCCAAACTTGCAGGTTCCATGCATTTGAGGGCCATCCTTAGCAGTGAACTTGAGGAGGGTGGTTCACTGTAGTTCTTAGGGCCCACGATCTGGAGACCCTTACTCTCTCAGCTCTGTTCTGGAGAGACCCTAAGCAAATCTATCCCAGTTGAGGAAATATCTGTGACCGAGTGGGTCCGGAGGCTCAGGCATTCATGCCCTGATTGCCAAGGTGTCAGCACTAGATATTAACAGTGACTGCTTTTTCTGGTCAAGGACCTGGATGTGCCTTTTTTGCACAGCAGACCAAGCCCTCTAGATGTTTATTATGTCTTCTGTTTTGTTAAAAAATAGGCCACATTGGGTGATTTCTCAAGAGTGTTCCAAGAAATTAGTAAGGGAGACAATAATAAACAGTGATAAGGATAGTGGTAGTTTATTGGGGATCTGCTGCATGCATGCTGGATGTTTTCTCTGTGTCCTCTCCAGCCCTCCCAAGCAGCCTTCCGAGGTAGATGTTGGCTCATTTAAAGATGAAAAACCTGACACTGGCAAGCTCACACTGTTCAGTTACTAGGTCATAGAGCTAGAATTCTAGCTCACACCTGTCTGACATCAACGCCCAAGCTCATTTCACTAGGTCACGCTGTCTTTCTGGGAGAAGTGATTTTAAGAATTTTAATAAACATGTTGATTGTAGTGCCATTTTGTCTAGAATGATTGTAACAGCACAATTTCAAGTAGCATTTCAAGAATTTAGCAGATGGATGTCCTAATTCAGCAAGCACCATCTAATGAGTGCCTGTTTAGTGCCTGACACTCACTGTTCAAGGGCCTAGAAATCCAAAGCTGAGTCCATACATTCAACAAATATTCACTGAGCACCTGCTGGGTGCCAGACACTCTTCTAGACAATGGGGTTACTGGGGCTTGAAGCCTCCAGTGGAGGACAGCAGATAAAGAGCAATGTAAATCAGTGAAATGTTTCATATAGTAGTTTAGTGATAAATGTTGTGGAGAAGAAAAGAGCAGGAAAGGAGGAGAGGCCGTGGAGGGGGTTAATAGGGAAGGCCTCACTGAGGTGGTAAATTCAAGCGAAGACTTGAATGAGGTGGGGGAATGAGCCACGGGAGAACATTCCAGGTGGAATAGCAGGCCCTGGAGGGGCGTGTCCTACTGTTTCAGTGGAATGATGGAGAGGTCAGCCATTCTGGTCAGAGCAGGTAAGCAGGAGAGAAGTAGAAGACTGGGGCGGAGGGGGGGCACCTGTGGATCATTTTTTAGGTGGGGCATTATGACTGCAATTTACTCTTCCTGAAATGGGGAGTCATTGGAGGAGTTTGAGTGGAGAAGTGACATGATTTGCTTTATAGTCCCAAAGGATCACCCTGGCTCTTGGCAAGTGCAGAGGTAGGGAGACCAGTTAGAAGGATAATGGAGTAACTAACAAGCAAAGATGGTGGTCTGGATGGAGGGCCAGTGGTGTAGGTGAAGATGTGTAGAAGGGGGAGGGTCTGTGGAGGTAGAGCCACAGGATTTACTGAGAGCACTTAATGTGAACATCTTTGGGTGTGCCTGGATGGCTCAGTCATTTGGGCATCTGCCTTCAGCTCAGGTCATGATCCTAGGGCGCTGGGATGGAGTCCCGCATTGGGCTCCTTGTTCGGCAGGGAGCCTGCTTCTCCCTCTGCCTGCCACTCTCCCTGGCAAATAAATAAAATCTTAAAAAAAAAATGTAGACATCTTTGTTAGATTTTTTTTGCAACTGTATTTTCTTTGGCCTGAGACTTCTCAAAAGATAGATTGGCCAGTGGGGTAAGAGTCAGGGACAACGTGGTTCAGGGGAGAAAACTTGGGAGTTCGCTCTTAGACACCTTAGGTTTGAGATCGACTTCTAGTACAGAATGAGAGTAAAAATCATTCCTTGCCTTTCAGACTCGTGTGTCTGGTAGCAGAGACTCTCAGAAGCAAATGTTGCTACCAGACAGGGAGATTCACAGAAAGGTGGGAATGTGCATGAGCACAGTGGTCATCCAGCTGAGACTGTTTCTGGGGACAGGGAGACAGCATCCAAGCTGGGGAGTGGGGTCAGAGCCAAGGTTCAGTAGTGCTTGGGGAAAGTGGGTGGATTGGAAGCTTCTAGGGGCTGTACATTCAAGGGCCTGGGGCTCTTGAAGAACAACAAGCCATTCAGTAGGTCATGATTGCCAAAGCTCATGTTGGGAGGATGAAAGTGAGGTTGGAGGGTCAGGAGGGCTCGGGATGTGGCTGTCCTTAGTGTGACATCAGGGAGAAGAAAGGGATGGGGAGCTATTGAACATACTTGATAGCACAGAAAGAAATAGCCTCTCAAGTCCAAACTTGTAACAACCCAGCCAGGGACAAAGACCAGTGGAAAACATTAGCAAGTAGGTTATAATCTGTGGCCTTATTCTGTTACTATTTTATATGCTTTTCATAAGCAATGTTTCTCAAGCTATAAAAATGCTATGTTCTGAGTTCTTAGCTGGAATAGTAGATCACAGACTGAATTTGGTGAAAGGTGTCTCAGATCTCCTTGAACTCGGTTTTGGCTCTGCTCCTCTCGTCCTCGCTTCCAGGGGGGCCAGGATGAAAAGAATATAGTCACGATATTATCAGAAAAGGATATGACTGTTTGCTTAACATCCAGTGTTGGGTAAATAAGAGGTTTGGCCATGAAGGCTTTAAAAAAAAAAAAAAGATTTTGGTGTATCTGTTACCTCTTGTGTTGGGTGATCAAGACCCTGACTTCACTGGCAAGTGCTCAGCAGTTTTGTGGAATTGTGTTGAAAATGTTAGGTGAGGGGTGCCTGGGTGGCTCAGTGGGTTAAAGCCTCTGCCTTTGGCTCAGGTCATGATCCCGGGGTCCTGGGATCGAGCCCCACACCGGGCTCTCTGCTCAGTGGGGAGCCTGCCCCCCCACCTGCCTCTCTGCCTACTTGTGATCTCTGTCAAATAAATAAATAAAATCTTAAAAAAAAAAAAAAGAAAAAGAAAAAGAAAATGTTGGGTGAGGGCTAGTTGGGTGTCCAGATGGCAAAAACTAAGACAAAAACCGAAGGTGGCCTGTGAATCATAATTAGCAGGGTTTTATTTTCCCTCCTTTCTTCCTCTCTTGCACTATTCTTCCTCTCCATCCCCAACTGTCCTCCCCTTGATGGAAACCTGTTTCATTTTAAAAGTGGTATTTCTTGGAAAGAAGAGCAAATAGGATTTTTTTTTCAACTTTGAGGAAATACAATGTTCTCAACCTCACTTTAGTAATCATCATCCCCGATAGAGGTGAAATAATACTCTTTCCACCAATTATTCCTGAATATTCTGTTGGGAAGAAGATTGAGCAGGACTAAGGCAGAAGTTTATAAGTATTTTCAACTATAGCTGGTAATGAGTATTACAGATTATTAAAGTGAAGACCTTAAAATGCAAAAACATGTAGTCTGCCTACATCTTTTGCATAAACTAGCAAAACCCCCAAATTGTGTGTGTGTGTGTATAGACATGAAATGCAAAAAGCAGCAGAACCGCTGACTTGATTTGGTGGCAGTAACCAAAAGCAGTACACATTGATATAAGCCTTGACCAGTGTCCATGATTTGTTGTTATCTACTTGTCATTTTTGTTTCCAGACAGAGTCGATCCACAGCTTTGGGACTTTTAATTTCCTTACAGAGCAATGGTTAGCAAACTTTAGTGGAAGACTCCCCTGGGTGCTCATTAAAAGTACAGAAATGCTGTCCCTTACTGTTCTTAATCCAGCCCACATTTTAGAGAATCCCAGAGTAACTTTTAACAATTACCTGTGCCTGTGACCTGCCACCAGGGATTCTGGTTGAATAGGTGGGGGTGGAGGCCAGGCATCTGGGTGCCAGAGGTTCTCCACACCTGCAGCTAGGGCTGGGGAATATGCAATTTTACCGGCGCCCCAGGTGATTCTGATCCAAGTGGCCTGAGGGTCCTTCTCGGCAACCTTAAAGCTTCACTGATTTGTTCCATCCACTGAGTGGTGGCACCAAGTCATAGCAGTGGAGCATATCAAGGTGCATTTCAGAAGTGTAATTTTAGAAGTAATCCTTTTTTCCTGTAAAAAAATTTAAGTCAAAACATGGGGAAATCACCCAGCTGAGAGGGTATTTTAAAGAAGTGATAAATAGGTCTTTACGAAGAGAGATGTTGTTGATTTGTTTTCTTCTGCTTCTAAGATCTACTTCTGTAGAAAATCTAAAAAAGGGAGTCGACCACCCAGAAATGATCACTCTTAGTATTTTGGTTTATCACTTAAATTTTGTCTTCTCATGGTGAGTCTGGTCGTTGAATCCACAGCCTTCCACAGTTCATAGTTAGGGCTCCTCTCTCTAGCTGTGTGGCCCCTGTTGATAGTCCCCCGCCCCTTCCATCAGGAAGAATGGCCTCCCTGCTCTCAGGGAATAGTTTAATCTGTCCTCGACTGTCCACTAGCTCAGAACACCGTTGAGTGTCCAGGGAAGCCAACTGCCCTGAATCTTTGAGACCCTTTCCAGGAAGGGAGTTCCCCTGGTCAGCATATCTGGACCAATGTCATCCTCTCTTCTTAGGGGTCTCAAGTTTGCGTTTGCCTCTTGTTTTCATCTTCTCCACCTAACTCTGCTCAGATCCACATTGGGGGAGCAGATGCCCCTCTTCTAGCCTGTTTGAGGACCCCTCTGGGCAGAGAAGTCTGAAAGCAAGGAATTCCTGTGGCTTCTTTACAGAGAAAGCTTTCACCTAGACAGAGTTATCTTGCTTCCATTTTAAATGGACAGGTTAAAGGATTTAAAATGAGTTTCAGGGGCGCCTGGGTGGCTCAGTGGGTTAAAGCCTCTGCCTGCAGCTCAGGTCATGATTCCAGGGTCCTGGGATCGAGCCCCGCATCGGGCTCTCTGCTCAGCGGGGAACCTGCTTCCTCCTCTCTCTCTGCCTGCCTCTCTGCCTACTTGTGATCTCTGTCTGTCAAATAAATAAATTTTTTTAAAAATCTTAAAAAAAATAAAATGAGTTTCATTGTGAGAAGTTTGTAATTAAAAAAAAATTGTCAACATAGGAAGTGAAGTAGGTGTTGCTGTAGTGAAGGCTTAAAAAAAAGAAAGAAGACCTTAGACCATAAAGAACCTGTAAAATTTTTCTTGAGATGAACTGCATTTCAACCTTTCAGTTTTTCTTCAAATTTATTTTTGTCTGTAGGGTTTTAAGTTAATCTCCATTGAACTAGAAATATGTGGATTTAACAATTGAAAGAGCTGTTTATTGGCTTAGTTGCCCATTAGAGAAAAAGAATATAAATAGAACATCACACCTGTAGCAGTTCAGTCATTTTTAGTACATTGTGTGGGAAATTCAACCCTCACAGTAACAATATCCCAAGGCAGCGCCAACCGCCCCTGCATTTTTATCTGCTGAGTCACCTCAGAGGCAGGAGGCAAGAGGCAAGATGGTAGCCGAGCTGGGCTGGAAAGCTTTCATTACACAGAATTTGAGTAGCAAATGGGGAACATTTCAGTGCTTCAGGCAGCCAGTGAACAGCCCCAGAATGAGGAATCCTCTGATTGGCACCTTCAGAGAACGAGCTGAGGCACTGTTCTCAGGCAGCTCATTTGTGTGCCAGTGAGATCTTTTAAGAACATTCTTTGTAGTCTTCCTCCTTTACCAGCCTAAAGATAAAAGCCCATGCATTAAAGTAAAAACAGAATAATTAAATGCTTGGCCTCCCATTTGTATTGAAGGATGAAAAAATTAAGTTTGTCAAAACCCCAAGGTATGGGAGGTTCCAGACTGCTAGAGGAGCTCTATTTCCATATCTGTAGGACTTGGGATAAGAGTCTCTGAATGCTTAATTAATTGCAGGATGGCAGAGATGCCATGCTATCTATCGAACTATGGAAAAAACCAGATTCTGTTAATTTGGTTTTGGAGTACAGCAATGTCCTGGAAAATGTCAAGATTACAAAGGGAAACTGATGAAATCCGGCATCTTCTATGTGGAGAAGCTGAGAGCTACTAACTTAAGGTCATTTCTTTTCAGTGCAGTAGACACAGTACTGCAAAAACAGCCAAGGGCTTTAGGGGTCAGACTGGATTGGGTTTGATTTTCCCAGACCTCATTTGTAGGTTTGTGAATCGGTGCATTTGTGTTGAGTAAAGCTGATGTTTTCAACCATTCATTCATTTATACATTTAATGACTGCTGGGATGCCTATCAAGGTTATTTTGTATGATTTTATAAGTACTAAATGGGAACAATAATAGAAAGAGCCTAGAATTTCCCCATATATTTTATTTCTTTTTCTTAGCAATAGAAATCCCTTTTTTTTCCCCACCCCATATTTCTTTATTGATTTGATCATATGTGATTCCTGTTGTGTGAGTCTTCAGGGCTCATCTGGAGGTGTGTGTTTGTAAAGATACAAATATTTACAGGCCGCCTACCTTTCTGGGTTTTTGAAAAGTCTATTTCCCTCTTTGTTGTTGTTGTTGTTGTTTTTTCTCATACTCACCACATGTCTTTTTGTGACAAGTTTTGGGTGCCTGAGTGAAGCTTGCTGTAAGGAGCAAACCCCAGGGAGAAAAGCCTTGAGTCCCTTCACGCAGTTCTAGAAACTGAACAGGTCAGATCCATGTTCTGCCATTCCTCTGAACTTACAGAACTCCTAGATAGAAGGGAGATGCACGGTTCTGTCTTACATTTCTGAAACTCAGAAATGCAAACTGTTTGTTCATTCACTCTTTGTTTGCCGTCTGTATGCAACAGTTTTTGGACAGATAGGGAATTAATTAGAGGACAGGTTATTTGTTCTTGGGTCATTCTAAGATGGCCATTCTTCTTGCTCTGGCTGTCCTCACCCCCTCTGGCATGGACACCTGTAAAGAGAAACCTACAGTGTGGATTCCTGGCCGGTAGCCCCGGATGTCAGGGGCTCTCTTGCCCCTCATAAGGTGCAAAGGTTGTAAGTTTTTGCCATAACCTTTCCCTTATTATTATTATTATTATTTAAATGAGTGGCTCTGTGGGAGAGAGACCCGTTTCAGGAGGAGTCTGAGAACTGTTTGCTGGTAGATGACTGTATGGAATCTGACTGTTTTAATTTATTCACGTCTATATGGTTCACACTTCATTTCTCACAGATGCAGAGTCAGATGTTGGGTAATAGAAAAATATGCTCCTGCATTAAGTTGCCAAAGATCTCTTTTTGCTAGTACGTTCTTTCCAGAGATAAAATTGGCCAACAGTGCAGAAGAAATACACTATCTCCTTTACTCTCTTTTGATTTTAGGTGTGAAATTCTTGAAAATTTTAAACAGTGGCATTGGACGTTTATACACTTGAAACGTATGTTACTGGCTTCTTGTCAATTTGAGGCCTTCCACCAGCAACACTTGCAAAGTTGAAACAGATTAAAACTTAGGCTTGTCCATTTGAGGCTTAAATTTAGCCACCATCAGTGGAAAGTTATAAATAGTTAGGAATCTAGAGAAGCAGGGTCAGTACCAGTCACATTTTCTCTAGAAATGACAATGATCATTTACTTTTGGCTTTCCAGGAATAAAATGACAACCTGAGACAGAATCCCAAAGGCTCATACTAGATTAGAAACCTCTTCTTATTAAGGAAGACACTAGTACTGTCATTATACGTGTGTGTGTGTGTGTGTGTGTGTGTGTGTATTTAAATATAAGTAGTAGGAAATACATCTTTAAAACAAAATATAATTTTATGGTTTTTTTAGTGTTTGACTTATGTTAAATAGAAGTAAAATAGCATATCAGCAATATGGAATTATAGATGAACATAAAGAATAATAACTATGGAAAGTCCAGTTCTGGAATAAAAAGTTAAGAGCAGATTTTATTGGTGTACCCAATAAACTCATGTGGAAGAAAGAACTTTTGCTCTTAGAGGCAGAAACTCAGATTTAATGCTTGGCTCTGTGTTTATTATTATATGACTTTGGGTGAGGTAGGCACTAACCTCCCTGGGCCCGCCTGTCCTGTGGTCAGAGGTGAGTTTGTGTAAGAAAACCTAAGGAAGGAGCTTAGTACCAGGCACCCGTGGGTGACCTGTGACCAACTTTCCTTACTTTCTCAAGCACTATACCCTGTCAATTTAAAAAAATAAGTAGAAGCACAAAAGGTTTACGAGAGCTTATTTCAGCTGTCAAACTCATGAAGATCCTACATATTTTAGAAAATAAACTCTGCTTTTAGGAAGCCATGTAAGGCAGTCTTTTATAAAATTTGTGGAGTGTTCAGTTGAGAAGAGAAAATGCTGTGTTTGAATTACGATAAACACGTTAAGGACATAATGATAGTTTCTTCCTAAGAAAGAGTAATTTATTTTTTAACGATTTTTTAAAAAGGATTTTATTTATTTATTTGACAGAGATCACAAGTAGGCAGAAAGGCAGGCAGAGAGAGAGGAGGAAGCAGGCTCTCCACGGAGCAGAGGGCCCGATGTGGGGCTCGATCCCAGAACCCTGAGTCCACGACCCGAGCCGAAGGCAGAGGCTTAACCCACTGAGCCACCCAGGTGCCCCAACAATTTTTATTTTTTATTTATTTGAGAGAGAGAGCACAGAGGAGAGGGAGGAGCATACTCTGTGCGGAGCAGGGAACCTTGACGTGGGGCTCGATCCCAGGACCCTGAGATCCTGTCCTGAGCCAAAGGTGATGCTTAACTGACTGACTCACCCAGGCGCCCCCAAAAGAGTGATCTATGTTTAACAGAAAGTGGAGAGAATAGTTCCTATGGTTAGCTTATTCCCTCCCACTGTCTAGGGTTCAGTTTGCCATAAAGGCTGAACACTATGCTCTTTCGTATTTCATTGGTGATCTGAAATTTCAGTTTGGATTTAATTTTTTGCTTGAAACCACAAAATATTATAGTGATGCCTTTGGCTAAGGGAAATGAAGTCATAATCCATTCTGAACTCTCGTTCAGGGTTAGGATATAATAATGAGCTGCTCTAAACACAGCTATCAGGAAACTAAATTCAAGTATCCCTGTTAACTCCTAAAAATAAATAGGTATTTGACCATTTCCTATCCCAGGGACAGCTCTTAGAGTAAATTTGGTGGATATCCAGTAATAAATCAAAATGCTTGTCAGGGGGCACCTAGGTGGCTCAGTCAGTAAAGCGTCGACCTTCAGCTCAGGTCATGATCCCTGGATCCTCTTTCTCTCTCTCAAATAAATAAAATCTTAAAAAAGTGCTTGTCAGAGTGACAAACATGTAATTATGCATGAAACACTGCCCTGTGTTTTGTAAGGCAGCTGTATAACCCAGACCGAGATAGAATTCATGGATGGACAATTTAGAAATTTAAGTAAAATCCTTTGATAGCATCAGCAAGATTCTTGTATAAAGTCTATCAAAACTCTACTGGCATGTCTTCAGGTGCCTGAAAACGACAGCGTCTCAGTGGTATTCATGTTCAAGTTTCATGGAAACTAAAATTCTCTGCCAGATTGTGTGGGAAAATAGCATATAGGTACAAAGGCCATTCAGCCATCAGCTAGGTTCTCCGATCAAGTCTAGAAACCCATTCTGTACCCATAAAGACCAAAGCTTTTGCTGTTCATCTGTTTGCTTTTTTTTTCTTTTTCTTCTTCTTCTTTTTTTTTTTTTTTTTTTTTTTTGAAACTGGAGCTGTCACTTAGACCACGAGAATACATTCAGTTTTAAGTAAAACCAGGCATTGCTTCTCATCTGGATGAGATGTTTTTAAAACTGATTGCTGATGGTATAGGGTTCACACATGATTTCCACTGCTGAAGGTGATGGAGCACCGCTTAGAGGAACCATGACAGACCGACCGGATGGTTGGCGGGCTCCCTCCCTACTGGGGAATACATTCTGTGGGATCTTTACACCTTTAGGGATCCCCGTGTTTCTAAGAGACACAAGGCTCCTAAGAGGGTTTGCCTGCCTGCATAATCCATTCCCCCTGTCTTCTCAAAGCTCCAGTCAGAGCTCTGCCACTAGACGGGTGCCCCTCCTTGCCATCTCCTCTCCTGCTCTCTTGCTGGGACTGTTGCCAGGGCCACTCACTGCTCTCCCTGCTCTCACCCTTTTTTCTTTGTTCAGAGGCCAGAGTGGTCTTTTAAAAGTATCGGTAAGACCTGATCATTCCTCACCTTGAAATGCTCCATTGCATTTAACATAAAATCCAGCCACCTAAACCGGTTTACCGAGACCATCACACTCTGGCCCTCCCTCACAGCTTCTACCACATTCTTCCCTGCACCTGCTGGGTCCCAGCTACCTCCAACTTCTTTTCATTGCTTGACCACACCAAGCTCATTTTGTTCTTCGGACCTGCACACAAGTCTTTCTGGAAGGTATTCTCCAACCCCCGATGACTTCACAGGGCAGATGCTACTTGATGTCAGAATGTCGGCTTAAACACCTCGCCTTGGAGAAGCTCTCCCTAACTGCCCAATGTAAGCAGCCGCCATCTACTTTATTTTTTTTTAATTTTTTTAAAATTTTATTTATTTATTTGACAGACGGAGATCACAAGTAGGCAGAGAGGGAGGCAGAGAAAGAGAGGGGGAAGCAGGCTCCCTGTTGAGCAGAGAGCCTGATGCGGGGCTCGATCCCAGGACTCTGAGATCATGACCTGAGCCGAAGGCAGAGGCTTTAACCCACTGAGCCACCCAGGTGCCCCTGCCATCTACTTTAGATTGGATTCTCGAATAACATCTATGTGTAGCTGACAGTTTTATCCCCCTTCAATTAGAACATAGGCTCCATTAGAGCAGACATCCACTTGTCTTTATCTGATGTATCCCCAGGCCTCAGACTAATTATTTAGGAAATGTTTGTCAAAGGAATGTATTAATGCATGAAGAAATGATGTAGCCGGTATTTCTAAACTGATAAATTTCCCACCAAAAGTAAAGAAACTTGGTGAGGGTGGTATAAATGTACACTTCCCTTTCAAATAGCGGAACAAATCCTCAGACCTGTAAGGTACTCTTCCCCAGCCTCTGGAGTTCAGGAAACCCCATTTGGGAACTCAGCGGCTTTTGTCAGAGTGATCACAATCCAGACGTCCTAGAACAGAGCCTGAATTGGTTCTCTTGCCGCTTGCTCTTACGGATTTAATTTGCAAATGGTTTGTCATCTCGGGAACTTGCCTCTCCTACTAGTGCTGTCCCTGAACTCTGTTCTTCGATAACGTAAGTCCCTCCCCCCCACCATATATATAGCAGTCAGCTGCTGCTTTGGTTTAGTGAAAAGTATTGAGAGGGCTTGTGGGAACGACCAAACATCCTTGGTACTTCAGAGACATGTGGGATTTTATGCTCCGGTGATTGGCGCCCGTTGGATTAGGAAATATGATGACACGTTGACAAGACGGACATCCTCATAATCTCATCTCTGTCTATATTCTAAACGGCATTTGTTAATTTCTTTGCTTCACACATAGCTCTAAATGTTTTTGAGTTGGAAAAGCTGAAAGCTTACCAAAAATAAACCGGGTTGTTCAAAAGTATTCCATAAACGAAGAGTGTTTCCTTCAGCTTTTTCGGATGACCTGGGTATTGCTTCCGTGAGAGAGACGCGTAATTGAGTCGGTTAATGAAGCCTTCAGCTGGGGGTGCAGTGTGGGGAGGCAGGCTTTCTTGCCAGTGCCATGATTGCCTGCCCTAGTTGAGTAATGCCCTGGGGGCCCGTGGGTGAAATCAATATCTGTCCTCCTCCTCTTCTTTTTTTTAAAGATTTTATTTATTTATTTGACAGAGATCACAAGTAGACAAAGCAGCAGGCAGAGGGAGAGAGGGAAGCAGGCTCCCCGCTGAGCAGAGAGCCCGATGCTGTGAGGCTTGATCCAAGGACCCTGAGATCATGACCCGAGCCGAAGGCCGAGCCTTAACCCACTGAGCCACCCAGGCGCCCCTGTCGTCGTTTATTTTAAAGGACAGAATTTTTGTAGATTTCATATTGTTAATACAACAGTACCTCTGGCCCTCAGGAATCCTAGAATTTCAGAATTTTAGAACAGAAGAGAAGACGTATTCCATTGAGGTCACAGAGCATGTGGCCCCCTTGAGGCCAGTTGGTGTCCTCCTGGCCCAGCAGGGTGCCTCTCCTGCACTTTGTTTTATCCCTGATTTCCCTTTATCCTCCTGAAGTAGCCTGTGATTTTTTTACTTGCACCTAACGCTTAAAACTAGTCACTTCACTTCGGACAGAAGGTTTGCGATGATTTTTCTATCAGACGAGGGTTATTTCCCGTGGAAGCCCTCTGTACCCCTGCAGGCTTGTTGACAGCCCCCTTCTCTGGGCTGGCTTCCCACAACCTGGGCGCCGTGGTTGGTCGCTTCTCGGGGTCACCTGTCTGTGTACACTCCTTGAAGCAGGGGACTGTGGTCTTTTTTTTTTAATCTCGTTTTTTAAATTCTCAACTCTGAATTGTAGATGTGCTTTCATGACATTTTTGTCTCCATAAAGATGGATCTTGGTAATCCTGGAAGGTTTGCAGTCATCATGGTGAAAGTAATTTTTGAATGATCGTGTCATCTTCGTAGAAATTCCAGCTTTCTGCTTCTATAATCATAAAGCCAGCCAATAGGAGATCGTACATTGGCTTATAACAGTTGACGTTAGTATGGCCAAAAAGCTTATTTGAGAAAAAGAAAACAAAACAAAACTCTCCATCATCCCTGCTGCTGGTCAGAAACTTTCACTCAGCATCTCAACTCTGTTGTCAAGTTTTTGAAGGTATTTGGTAAGGGCCGGTCCTGAATCCCACTGTTCCGTGCTTTGAGGAGTAACTCATCTCTTGCTGCCCCCATCGAGGCCTCCTTGCTTTATCAAATTGGCCTAATTTTGAGCTGAAACAATGAAAAAGTCCAGCTGACCCCTTCTGATGTTAGTGGTCCTTGTGGCCTCCAGCGTGGTGGTCTAGGCAATGCCACGAAGTCTCTCTGGCCTGATCAGTCAGCCTCGCAGGACCTGACTTCTGCCTGGCTTGTCTCGTCGCCCCTCATCACTCCCCACACACCCCTTATGTTCCAGCCGCAGCAGACCGCATGCTCTCACACAAGTAAGTGCCGCTGATTTTTCACACTGCCCTTGTCTGGTTAGTAACCTCTGGATAGAACTCTCTGCTGTCTTCCTCCTTTGTGCACCACTCCAGAGGTGCAGTTGACTGCATGGGAGTCTACACTGTAGACTGAATTGGGAGTAAGGAGAGGGGGGCTCTTCCATTCTCTAGCATGAGCAGCCGCACAGATGGAAACCCTCTTACTGAAGTGGGGAAGACCGCAGTAGAGCAGAGAGTGTCGGGGCATCAAGGGTTTGGAGGGAAATGTGTTCAGTTCAGGTGCCTCTGAGATAGCCAGGTAAGCGAGGTGGGAAGTCGAATTTTTTTTGTTTGTTTTTTTTGGTTTTTTTTTAATTTATTTATTTGTCAGAGAGAGAGGGAGAGAGAGCGAGCGAGCACAGGCAGACAGAGTGGCAGGCAGAGGCAGAGGGAGAAGCAGGCTCCCTGCCGAACAAGGAGCCCGATGCGGGGCTTGATCCCAGGACCCTGAGATCATGACCTGAGCTGAAGACAGAGGCTTTAACCCACTGAGCCACCCAGGCACCCCGTAGGTTGGTGTCTTTTAATATGACTGAATTTTAGTATCAGCAAGAGAGGGAGGTAAATTTGAATAGAAAAGCTAAGTAAGCAGTCACGTAGTTGGGAGATGGAGATTTTAAAATGCTACTTCTAAAAGTGGAAAAGATGAGGATAAATTGACTTTTTTTCTTCTATGGAATAGAAAATTAGAGCTGAAAAGGAACAAAGGCATGACCAGTTTTTATAGGTGAAACGAACTGGGGATTGGGACTGTGACTTCATTTGTACCTGCGGGGGCGCCCTTGGAAGCTCATCACTATTTCTTAATTTCTTAGTCATTTACTAAATCTCTCCCTGGGAGAGGCGTAATGAATACAGTGCCTCTTTCTTGAAAAGATGTAGGTTTCCTCTTGCCCTCTTACTAGAATACTCGAAGAAAGTCTTTACCTCAACTTTGAGGCTTCAGAGTTTCTAGAAGTCTAAGCCTTTGTTTTTTAGTTGAGGTAGAACCCAGCTGATAATGTAAACTTAGTTTCAAGAAGGGCAGAGTTTAAGCCAAAACATTATGTGTCGTTTCTGTTTAGAATCGCAAGTGATGGTGTTCGCTTCTAGTAACTGAAATCATTGACATCTCCGTTTAATCCAAGGTGAATATATCAGAAGAAGATGGAACATTGGACAGTAGTAGAGTTTAGCAAGCTGGAAAGGGAGGTGTGCGACTTTAAGTGGCAAAGGTCATCCAGGAAAGCGAGGAATGAGCATAAGAAAAGCAAAACAAACAAAAACAAAGCAGTGCAAATATCCTACAAATCTGCTTTAAGAAAATGTTTTGGCATTTGGGTACAAGACTAGTAGAAGTTTCCACTCTAAAATGATGAAAATAATGAGTTAAAGTTAAAAGTGCTATATTTAGATGCTTACACTTTTAATTGTTTGCCATTTAAAAATCAGTTCTTCACTCGCTTGTATCGGCACATGGGTAGGGAAGAAGACCTAAAAGTTTTGGAAACTGGATTTACCGATGTAGTCCGTCGATACTCTTTACCCCTAGGTACAGTATGAACTTACGCCCTTTCAGATGTGTGGAGTCATATATGGATTCTCGTGAGACTCCAGAATGAAAAAGTCTTACATTTTTAAGGTCTATTGCTCTACCATCTCTCAGCCACCATGAACGCTTTATTTTATTACAATTAGTCAAGAAACAGTAATGATTTTCATTCATTATATGATGCATGTAGTGCTGGGGAAAATAATATGCTTCAGAAATATTTGACAAGTGCATTGGTGTTTTTTCAAGGTTTGAGGTTCTGTGACTTATGTGATCTATGACAGGTAAGGTATCATATGGCATGTTTGTAGGTAGAAAATAATGGTAGGTTATTTTATTTATATAGTTGATATATATCAAATATATATATATATATTTTTATATATATATATATATGAATGAATGACCCAGTGGTTGCTGGGTTCTGTTTTGCATTTTTAGTCGGCTTTTGTAGAGTGGGCAATCTGCCTTAGGGACACGTCATGAAATCAAAGAGAAAAGCAGGTCGCAGAATGGTTTCATGACCAGCATAATAACACTAAAACTCGAAATTGGGATGTTTTTGTACTGATCTTTCTCTTTTAGTTCATGTTTATTTATTTATTAAGGTCATGTGTTTAGAAAGATTCCTATTTTAATATGCATTGGACAGCGTTTTAAACTTTGGAGTGCATGGAAACGTCCACCCCAATGAAGTCTGTACTAAAACCACATTTGTGTAAAAACTCCTTATGTTTACGAAGACAAGGAGACTGAAAGAAGGTGATGAAAGAGGTGAGAGACTTCTGTAAGAAGATCTCAAGTTAGGTGTCTTCCACTCCCTTCCCCACACCCATCTCACTCAGTCATCACTAATTTCCAGGCTGAACCCCTTGTTTCATGGAAGAGGAAGCAGGAGACCAAAGAAATTAAGTCTGTCATCCAGCCTAACACATGACAACTCATTTGCTGCTAATTATTTTCACGTATTAGAGCTATAAAGATTGTACATAGATTTTAAAGTGAAATGAACTAAAATGTTCATATTTTGAGATGTGATTCTGGTTTTGCTTCAGTAACCATTTTGACATCTAATTATTAAGTTAGAGCTATTTGCCGAAACACAGATGATAGGGAATCTCAAATATGATATAGAAAATATGAGATATTGAAGAGAGCCAACATTTAAAAAATATGATTCCTATGCAAGAACTGCCCTTTGGGGAAGAAAATTAAACATTTTTTTAAAGTTTTATTTAGTCATGAGAGAGAGAGAGAGAGAGAGAGAAGCAGGCTCCCCATGGAACAGGGAGCCCAACCTGGGATTCCCAGGACCCTGGGATCATGACCTGAGCTGATGGCGGACACCCAACTGACTGAGCCACCCATGGGCCCCTAAGCATCTTTTTAAAATGTACTTTTTTTTAAGTAGTCATTTGAGTTTTATTTTTTTATTTTATGATCGTGTGACTCTTTGGTTACTCTTACAGATATTCTCTAAACCACTTAAATATCTTCTTTTTGATTTTTTGGAAAACCCTTTGACGTGCTGGTAAAAGCATTAGCATGTGATCAGACCGATAGCATCTATTACCTGTAGGGAGATTTCAGCTCTGAAAGTTGTAACTGAGTTCTGTTTTCCATTAAACATAGAAAAACTTTCTTTTTCTCACTTGAGAGATTTTACAGTGGTTAAAGACTATAAGGAACAGTTATTACACATTCATGTATGTAGGTGGATATGATGATAATGGGGTTGTCTTATTAGTTCTTCAAATAATGATTCAAATACCTACGATGGTCCAGGTACTGTGTTGCTACTGGTACCACATGTAGAGTAGCTATGTAAAAAGAGAATGCCTCTCTCAAGCTGCCACTTGAGGAATGGGGAGTTGGCCACTTGAAGAGCAGAGGAAAGAATGGTCTCACAGAGACCACCATGTCTAAAAAACCTAGAGGCAGAAAACCTTGCTGGGCTTTGCCAACTAAATGGAGATCATGTGGCCAGATCATTGTGGGAGAGAAGGGTAGGCAGTGCCACTGGGCGTGGATCCGGTATTGAGGCCTAGGCTTGTGCTGGAAGGCCATGGCAATTAAGAGTTTGGATTTTTCTTCAAGCACATTGGGAAGCTATTAACATGAGTGCTATGACTAGATTTATGTTTTATGAAGATCAGAATAGAGATGGGCAGGAATAGACAGGGAAGAGGAGGTTTATTAGGGAGTTCAGGAAAGAAATGATAGCTTGCCTGTTGGCAGGGGACCAAGTCAAGATATAGTTTGGAGATCTATGTTTTTATATAGGCATTTGTATATGTATGTGCAAAATTATATATTTTGCAAAACTTTATGCCCTATATTAGAGAAAGTAAGGAAAAGAAAGTGTCAGGGCTGATTTCTGGAATTCTGACTTGAAGGAATGGCATTGCCATTTAGTGGAGTGAGGAAGGAGAGGGAAGAGAGGAATGGACTTGGGAGAGAAAAATCTAGAGGTACTTGTGAGCTATCAGTGAGGAATGTCAAGTGGGCAGTTGGATTTTAAACCTCAGAACAGAGGTTCAGAACAGAGGTATGAGTCTGTAAGCAGTTGGCTTCTGGAATTATTTAAAGCCCTGGGAAAGCATAGCATTAGCTGGGAGAAAATATCAAGTGAGAAGAGGAGAGAACCTGAACTGAGTTTTCCAGGAGATTCCCACCTGTAGAGGTTGGATAAGAAGTAGTCTATAAAAGAGAATGAGAAGGTGTAGCCTGAGAGATAGGAGAAAAGCTGGAGGGTGTGGTGTGTTATGAACCCCAAGGGAGGGAAACCTGCTCACAAGGAAGTTCTCATCACCTGGGCCGGGGCTGCTAAGAGGTGAAATGAGATGAGGACAGAAAAGAGTGTGTAGTCCGTGGCACTGTTCAGACTGGAGTTCTTGCAGGGAGAAGGTAAGGGAGGAAGTAGAAGACAGTGAGGTCAACAATAATTTTTTTATTAATTATTTTTATTAACATATAATGTATTATTTGCCCCATGGGTACAGATCTGTGAATCGTCAGGCTTACACACTTCACAGCACTCACCATAGCACATACCCTCCCCAATGTCCATCACCCAGCCACCCTATCCCTCCCCCTCCCAGCAACCCTCAGTTTGTTTTGTGAGATTAACATCTCTTATGGTTTGTCTCCCTCTCGATCCCATCTTGTTTCATTTTTTCCTTCCCTACCCCTCAAACTCCCCTCTCTGCCTCTCAGATTCCTCATATCAGGGAGATCATATGATAATTGTCTTTCTCTGATTGACTTATTTCACTTAGCATAATACCCTCTAGTTCCATCCACGTTGTTGCAAATGGCAAGATTTAATTTCTTTTGATGGCTGCGTAGTATTCCATTGTACATGTATACCTCATCTTCTTTATCCATGCAGTTGAGCTGTGCTCCGTGAGTTTAGCCAGGGTCCCAGGTTGGAAGGGGTGGCCTTGGCATCCTTCTGAATTTGGGGCCTCCATGACTGAGTCTGTGATGACCAGGTCGATCATTTTTTCCTAGCCAATGAGAAAAGGAAACCTCAGGCAAGTGCCCTTGCCTTTATGAAGATGACCTAAACACTGCAGACATATTCTCTGTTTTCTCATTGGTCCAGACCTCATCACCTGACCTCAACGTGCTGTGGTCTCAAGCTGGGTGAAGGAATACCAGCTAAAACAATGTTTAATTACAATAAGGAAGATGGAGAAAATGTGTTGTGAGAAGAGTCCATTTCTTCCACTCCTTGGGGTGAGGAGGGGGGTTGGATTAAAATATATTTACTTCTGTTTTGGAGCATCTGGGTGGTTACTGCCTTTGGCTCGGGTCATGATTTCAGGGTCCTGGGACCAAGTCCTGCATCAGGCTCCCTGTTCAGTGGGGATCCTGCTTCTCCCTCTTCTACTCTCCCTGTTTATGCTGTCTCTGATAAATAAATAAAATCTTAAAAAAGAAAACACACAACCTAAAAACATTTATTTCTGTTTCTAAACCATGGGCTGTTCTTGACTTATATTTGGCACTTAGTTGAGAGTTCAGCAAATTGAATTGACTATTAAAATTGACCCTCTCCCTTCTAAAAGGTTGAATTTGATTATAGGCTCTGGATTACACCATAACACAACCTTTCCTTCTCTCTGTTTTTTTCTGTGGACTTAACACTTACTAGTAAAAGCATATAAAAGGGAATATAATATTTACTTTGAAGATTTGCTTAAAAATCTAAAGCATAAAAGGAAAAAAGAAAATGTGTTCATTTTATTTGGATCACTATCTTGTTCAGTATTTGGTCTTGATATTTACATATGCTTTGGGCAACTGAGCACATGCCAAGTTGATATGTCTTTTAGTCAACAGAAGGGATGGCTGGTGATTGTGAATAGGACTGTAGATTGGAAACATGGATGTAGCATTTAGCTTATGACATAGATTGGTATTTGTATGTTCCCTCTTCTTCAAGTTATTAAACATTCTCCAGCACGTGTTGCAAAAACAGAACTTAATGGTGATTTTGCTGTGGAGTAGTATTTTGCATAATTCTGTATTACACTAACGGGTGTATCATTTGTTTAGAGTGTTACACTAGCCCTTTGTTCCTGATATTTTTACCATAAAATTAGGAAGGGAAATCATAGGACAGTCTGGGATACTTGTTTTTGAAATAGTTACCATCTACCTAAGATAAGAAATTACTTAAAATGACATGGTAGTCACCGGCACAGCTCCTGTCTTGCTGTTTTTAGCAAAAAACTGCTATAAGCATGGTGACATGCCCATTAAGAGGAGGAGGAAGGATCCCCCAGGAAATAAGTTCTTTGGTTATGGTCAGGTTCCATTCCCTCATTTGACACATGTGGAAACTAAGGCACAAAATACTGAAATGTCTTTTTTTTTTTTTTAAAGATTATTTATTTACTTGATAGGAAAAGATCACAAGTAGGCAGAGAGGCAGGCAGAGAGAGAGGAGGAAGCAGACTCCCTGCTGAGCAGAAAGCCCGATGCGAGGCTCGATCCCAGGACTCTGAGATCATGACCTGAGCCCAAGGCAGAGGCTTTAACCCACTGAGCCACCCAGGCGCCCCAATACTGAAGTGTCTTGACTAGCAAACTATTACAAGATGGTGGTTCTATTTTAGAAGGTTTTTTCAGGTGTAAGAGAAGATTATTATATATTAAGGTATGTCAAGAGAATCCCTCATGAGCTGAGACAAACTCCTTTTTGAACTGTCAGGGGAAACAGGAGGAAGTCAGGAAGAAGCTGCGACTTTTCACTGGTGAAGGAGGGAGAGATGAGGCTCCCAGCCTCCCTCCAGCCCCGACAGGGCTTGTCCAGTGTGGGGCCCATTCCACGTCACTAGCGAAGCCTATGTTGTCTTTGTCATTGGTCACTCAAAAAAAGGGCGGGCAGGATTCTGAGAAAGCAGAGGAAGTGCGCTTGCTCATGGAAGGATGGCTGGTTTCAGGGGTTCCGGAGGCAGAGCAGGGGCTCTGGGTAGAGATAGGAAGGGAGAGGGAAAGAGAAAGAATATCCGTTTCTGTTATTAGATTATCCTCCCCAGATATAGATCCAGCTGATGCAGAAGATTCATTTTTCTGAAATTAAATGTGTCTAAGATGTGTAGTTATTAGGCCATTACTTTAATGTCATTTTCTGACCATCTGTGGCAAATATCTAATAGTAAAACCTGGGATCATTAAAAATAAGTCTTGACTTACAGTTAAATGTTGATTTTTGAACCATCTTTGCAGTAAATGGACATTGTCTATTAGGGTTGTGCGATAGGAAGGATCCTGTTGGATTGCCTGCTCGTTTCCCTTTTTTGACTGTGATCCTGTGCAGCCTTTCCCCGTAGCATCCTAGTTTTGTGCCTAGTTTTTGTGAAGGCAGTTACACCAAGTGATGGGACCTTGCCATTCTCTGTTTGCAGAACAATCAACCATGACGACCGAATCTGGCTCAGACTCGGAATCCAAGCCGGAGCAGGAGGCTGAGCCCCAGGAGGCGGCGGGGGCGCAGGGGCACGCGGGGGCGCCGCAGGGGCCGGGGCCCGAACCCAGCGGCGAGGAGCAGCACCAGGCCCTAGAGCAGTTCCAGGCTGCGGCACACAGCACCCCCGTGAGGAAGGAGGTGAGCCCCGGGACCCCGGCTGCCAACCGGGTCCCTCGCACCTGCTGGCGTCACCCAGAAAACCACTTCAGGAATGTTTACTGACCTTTGCCAGGGTCTGGGCTGACCTTGGTCTCCTAGCACTAGGGGGAACTATGAGGGGTCATCTGTTTTCCCCTTCTGGTCCCAGGCAGATAGAAATTTATGCTATTTTAAGACTTTCAGTGAATGACATTCCACAACCTTGCTTGGTAACGCCTTCATTTGATTAAAACACTTAAACCCACACTGAAATCTGGGTGGCAGGTTATTGGTTTTATCTGGGTTTACAGAAAGGTTAGACACCACACCAATGGCTTTAATTAGCCTCCGAATTTTTATTCAGGCATGGGGTTTGAGCTCTTTTGATTCTTCTCAGGGGTCACTCTGATCCTGATGTTGCCAGCTACTTTGAGTGAATGTTCAGGTGGGTCTCCTTTCCCTCCCTCATGTGCGTGTGTGTGTTCAACTCTATGATTGAGGCATAGTTAAGTTGTCACAGGTAATGTGACTATTTCTTTTAGAAGCTTTCATACCAAATAGTGTGGCTTATACTTGGGCTTTGAATGAATCCATATTTAAAGAATTTTGGCTTGAAACTTCAAACCTGAAATCAACATGTTAGGGTATCCACTCATGCTATGGTAAGCAAATCTGGGAGTCCCTGCAAATGAGTGACCTTTTTCTAAGTTGGAAGTATACGTGTCAAGCTAGAAATTATAGAAGACATTGAGAGAAGAGACACGAAATCAGCATGTTAGTGAAATTCTTTGGAAGGCACAACACAGTATTATAACATTAAACTATGTTTACAACCTGATTATTTATTTTCCCCTTGGTATTTATGTTCTGCTTTTAAGCAGTATTAAAAATAACATTTATTTTCATGTTTTATAGATGCTGTGTCTGATCTAAAATGTTTCATGATGGGGAGCTGGAGGTTATCCTTCCAACTTATTAGACAAAATCTAAGGAGCCATTGTTGTCATCATGGTTTTCCTTTACCATTTCTTTTCTTTTTTTTTTTTTTGGAGATAGGATGGTGGTGTTTTGATGTTTTTAAACCTTCAGAAACTTAAAATTACTAGGCTGGGTATTTTTTTCCCCCCGTTCTTTCCTCTTAACTCTGAAATGAAATAAATGTGAGAGTGGGAGATAATTGTTCAGAAGAAAGAATTTCTGGGCCAAGACGTGATACATGTATTTTATTTTCTGGAAGTCAGATGTCTGAAACAAAATGAGAGAAATGATACTAAAGCACTTTGAGGGGAAGGTAGCTAGCTGAGGAGTCCGGAGGACCAGTGACTCCTGCCTCTTTCCTGGGTATTTTCGTTATCTCCGAGATCTCAGAGAATGCAATCAGCCTCTGAGCCTCCGCTTCCTCGTACACAAGATGAAGTGATCAGAAAAGACCATTTTCTCTGGTTCTTCTGCTCTCGGCTTCTTTGATTCATACTAGGATCCCAGTTATGCTGGAGGTGAAATGAAGTACATTTTGGTAGTCCATGACGATGAAAACATGGGCTTGGCCAGATTTGAATTCCAGGCTGTCAGTTTTATGGGGGAATTGTGGAGACTGTGCCCTTGCCCTTTTCTCTCCCATGTGTAAATGAGGGTGAGGAGACCAGGATATCTACCTCCCAGAGCTGTCATGAGGATTCCGTGAAACATAAGAGTTGCCAAAAGCGTTGATACTGATGTTTTTAAATTGTAATGAATTCTATGTGACCATAGTGGTCACATATTTGTGCCCCTGTTTCATTTGAGGTCCTTGATCTCCTCAAGTTGTTGAAAATAGGTGTGTGAGAGGCTCAGTGATGGGTTTGTGCTTTAAGCGTTTTTGGAAACAACACCTCCCTTTGAATGCTGGTGGTTTCAGGGGTGTCTGGAGTTGACCTAAAATTAGCCCAGAAAGCTTTGTCTCATACAGATTTAATTAGAGGAAAAATGAAATTTCATCTTCCCCAATACAGAGAAAAAGTTGATTCCAGGTAGTGAGGTTTAAATAAAAAAGTAGCTTCTGTTGACTTTGCCTGGGATGAGATGAAAATGTGAATTAAAAGTGCAGAAATCTTGGGATGCCTGGGTGGCACAGTTGATAAAACATCTGACTCTTGGTTTCAGCTCAGGTCACGCTCTTAGGGTCCTGAGATCAAGCCCCCCGCACCCCCCCCCACCGTCTTGGAGCTTGAGATTCTCTCTCTCCTTCTCTTTCTGCCCTTCCCCTCACTCATGCTCTCTATCTCACTCTCTCTTATATAAATAAATAAACCTTAAAAAAAAAGTGCTAAAGTCTTATGTAAGTTAGAAGCACTTAGCAAATATATGATATAAAATTCCAAGGTTATTGCGGTACCTGGGTAGCTCGGGTAAGTGGCTGACTCTAGATTTCGGCTCAGGTCATGATGTCAGAGTTGTGACACACAGACATTGAGTTCTGTGTCTAGTTCTGCCCTCGGCAGGGAATCTGCTTGAGATTCTCTTTCTCCTTCTGCCCCTCCCCCCCAAGCTTGCTCATGCTTGCACTCTCTCTAAGTAAAATAAATCTTAAGAAAAAAAATTCCAAGGTTACCAAACTTCTTCAACTAGCTTAAGGCCAAAATTGTTTGACTTTTTTGCAGCACTATTCTAATACTTGGATATGAAAGACTAATAGCCCCCCCAAAAAAACAAAAGTTGGACCAAGTTGGTAGAGCAGGTTTTCTTTTATTTACTTGTTTTAGCTATCTCTAGCCTTCTCAATTATTTTGGCCTTTGAAGTTGCTTTTTCAATTTTTTTCATGGTCTCTTCGCTCAGCAAATTGGTCTTTTTATTCTGAAGAACTTCTCACAACTTTGCTCTGAATTCCTGTGTAAAGTAGTGGAGAAAGGGACTGTATTTATAATCTAGAGGGAAAAACCAGATAGAAAATGCCTTTATAAGCACAGAAATCCATACCTAAAATCCAAAATAAATATATACCAGAAGATAATTCTGTGATTAGAGCATCGTAAAATTGTAGCCACTAATAAGAAAAAAAAGTTGAAGTGATAAATGTAAATAAATGTTTATTGTCAAGATCATGTACTTTTAGCTACTAGGAGGATAGTATGTTTATGAGAAAAGAAAATTCAAGCTCACTCAAGGGGCGTAAACTGAATTTCACAACATGTCTTTCTTTGGTCTGTCAGTGTTCATTTGCAGACTAGTGGAAATGATAGTCTGGCCCATGAGTTGAATTTGCACATTAATACCAATGGTGGTTATTTAATAGAAGAGAGTATTGTATGGTGACAGATGCTAGCTACACTTGTGTTGAGCACAACATAATGCATAGGGTGTTTAATCACTATTTTGTACAAGTGACACTATTTGTAATGTGTCAGTTGTACTTAATGTAATACGTGTATGTAAACACACATAGATTAAAGAAGGGAGGTGTAAAGACGATAGTTGCACAGAGATTTCCAAGCGTATTGATTCAAGGAAGAATTTAACTATTCCTTAGGACATCATCTGCCATTCTGAGTCTAGCCTGGACGACGTTGTTGTGCTTTGAAAGATGATTAAAGCTTTTGGACAGATTTGATCTGCTCTTACACTGGCTCATTACAGTGAGGGGGGAAACAGACAAAAGAGGATTACTTTGTGATGAATTTCAGTGCTGCTAGCTTCATTGAATTGATTTAGAGCTGAATCAAATATTTTAATAGTTGTAAAATCACTGAGAAGATTAATACTTGTAGCTCTCCAGGCCTTAAAGTTTATCAGTTATCTTCTATGTATATGGAGTGATGTGGGTCTACATAGAATGTAGAAGGATCCAGTGAATGAAGGAAATAGAGTGCAGTGGATAAAATCTAAATGATTTAAAGACTGTACTGGCTAATAATGCCTTTTTAAAAAATCAAGAGTCCATTTGCATCCCCCTTTGCTTAGTGAAGTCTTGATGGCATTGCTAACTCCGTGCTTCCAAATTAAACCCTCAAGTCAAACTGAAATGAAGCCCCATTGGTATATTTAAATGGCAAAAGTTATGAGACACCTGGGTGGCTCAGTGGGTTAAAGCCTCTGCCTTCAGGTCAGGTCGTGATCTCAGGTTCCTGGGATCAAGCCCCGCATCAGGCTCTCTGCTCAGCGGGGAGCCTGCTTCCCCCTCTCTCTGTGCCTGCCTCTTTGCCTACTTGTGATCTCTTCCTGTCAAATAAATAAATAAAATCTTAAAAAAAAATGGCAAAAGTTATTTAGGTGAAACCATTAGCATGATAAATATCCGTGTATACATAAATGTCCATTCACAGTCTCCTGATCTAGACATCTCTCCTGCTCTGGGAATTAGGAAAGTCTGTGTCTACGGGGTTCTGCTCTTGCCCAAGCAATGCACTGTTTATTTCCTGTCTTCCAGTGAACTCTGCTCATTGTTTGACCTTCACAGGTCACTGACAAGGAACGGGAGGTCGCTGCTGGGGCTGCAAAACAGCTCGAATATCAGCAACTGGAAGACGATAAACTTTCTCAGAAGTCATCTAGCAGTAAGCTATCTCGATCTCCATTAAAGATTGTCAAAAAGCCTAAAAGCATGCAGTGCAAAGTGATACTTCTGGATGGGTCAGAATACACCTGTGACGTGGAGGTGAGTGCATATTTAAATTTTTTTTTGGGCGGGGGGTCCAAATACTGAGAACTGGAGAATGTTGGTATGAGACATAGAAGATGCATTCTTGTTTTCAGAACCCTGGAAAGTTATTCAGTCCCAGTTTTTCAATACAAAATTCTTTCCAGAGCCTCTAACAGGAAATCAAATTACTAAAAGAACTTATAACATCTACGAAATGTTACAATCAAAAGAAAAATCTTAATTAAAAAATTTCCAATACTTAACACGGTAGGAAAAAAAAATGGGGGCCTTAAAAAATCAAGTTTTTCTTTAATATCTTAGGAGCTATCATTTAAATGAATTTACTTTTTCTACTTGAGTAGTTTTACTTCTTCTATTCAGATAATTTCATTTTTCTATTTTAAGTTATTTAATAACATCTTTTGTACTTCCATCGTTGCAACTTTTAATCCATAGGAACTTGTAAATTTCTGTACATAGCATTGGTATGGTCATTTGGTAGGATCATTTGAACTGTGAATGTCATCCTCTTAGAGTCATTTTTTAAATGTATATCGTGTACAGCCAGAGTGTAAAAGGGTCTACTATCCTTTGTTCTTTTTGTAAAGAACACGAAAATCCCTCTCCGAGAAGGAGCAGTTGAATGAGTTTTGTCAGAGAGGGTTAGCACGCCACGTTAACAGGAGAGCGACACAAACCTTTCCGTAGCAGTGGAGATGGGTGGCTTCTCCCTGTGTCATGGAGAACACATAAAGGGCGTGAACTGAAACCACAGGAGCGGGTCTGGGTGTGAGCGAGCCACGGCACCTTCTCCCCGTGGCTGGAAGGGGACAGCTTGCTCTTTCAGCAAGGTGATTCAGTTTCAGGTTGAATGTTTCCTTTTTCTTTTTATCATGTTCAGTTAGCCACTGTCTGGAGCTTATGCCTCCCGCCTCAGCTGCCTGCCTGCCCTTGGTCATGCGGAGACGTCACACAGCCCTTCCCCCCAGCTCCTCCTATCACGTGTCTACACAGGGCACCTTTTCTGCTCTGTGTGCTCTGAGGCTCTCCAGGGCGCCACAGGCAGTGTACGTGTGTCATCGTGCCTTTCTAGCCCTCCGAAGACCCCGCCAGCCCCAAGCCCACCCGATTTCCCATGCTTCTCTTTCTTTTCTGCTTTCTCTGTCTACACCCCCACATCATTCCTGTTCTGTTTCGTGTAAAGTGGTCCTGCACCCAGTCCTTTTCTTGGATCATAAGATTCAAATCCATTTCATGTTGATCATGTCATTTATGGTAGGATGGGGTTGGTTTACTAATTTGCAGGAACATAGAGGAAAAAAAATTTTTGGAAAGAAATTCTTAGATCAAAAGTTACTGTATCATATATTAATTGATAGAGTTTTTGTCTCCCTGTCACCTGACAAATACTGATGGGCTGTGGCATGGAGTGCAAAGCATGTTCCGAAGGTCCCGTCTAAGGCGTGCCATGCACAGATCCATCTTTAACTTGTTTTTTGGCTTTGACTTTGGCGGATTTCTGACCTCAAAGTGTCCAGTTACTGATTGAGAGCTTTATTCTGGAAATTGGGAGATCCAGTAATGTACTCCCACCTCGGTTTTACTCTGAAGCTTAAAGAACTTTTATAGCCATGAGGGAGATTGTACTTTGCCAGGGTGGATCCACTTTCTGGAAAAATTGATCTAAGTGAAGCTCTTTTCTTAATTTTGAGGTGAGTCTTTCTGTTGATTGTATTATTAATGGAATAAACAGGTTGACCTGGCCATTGTCTAGTCTTGGCTACCAGAGCTTTCCTAAGGAGAATCTATAAGTTTTATAGTGTTTTGTGTGGAGGAATAGATGCCTCAGGGCTGACTGGCATACATGAAGTATTGATCATGTGGCTAAATTTAATTTATAGCCCAAGCTTCAAATGTATTATCGAAGTAATCTGTGTTGTTTCAGAATTTTTATGTTGTAATTAATTTTGGATTCAATTCAGTGTTATTTTTTAAT
This sequence comes from Mellivora capensis, assembly GCA_004024625.1. Classification (NCBI taxonomy): domain Eukaryota; kingdom Metazoa; phylum Chordata; class Mammalia; order Carnivora; family Mustelidae; genus Mellivora; species Mellivora capensis. Next base: position 118,777 of record PISX010000455.1, on the reverse strand, counting down.
GTCACTGTGAACATTTTGAGTGACATGGCAAGGTTGGTCAGTTATTTTCTTTTATAATTTTTTTTTATAAAGTTGAGTTCGTTTGTTTAAGATTTTATTATTTGAGAGAGAGAGAGAAAGTGAGCACAAGTGTGTGTGGGGGCGGTGAGGGAGGGTAGAGGGAGATCAGGCTTCCTGCTGAGCAGGGAGCCCAATGCAGGGCTCCATACCAGGACCTTAGGATCATGACCTGAGCAGAAGGTGGATGCTTAACTGACTGATCCACCAGGTGGCCCTAGAGTTGATAGATTCTTAAGAATTAAGAGGGGTGCCTGGATGGCTCAGTGGGTTAAGCCTCTGCCTTCGGCTCAGGTCATGATCCCAGGGTCCTGGGATCGAGCCCCGCATCACCCCACATCGGGCTCTCTGCTCAACGGGGAGCCTACTTCCTCTTCTCTCTCTGCCTGGCTCTCTGCCTACTTGTGATCTCTCTGTCAAATAAATGAAATCTTTAAAAAAAAAAAAAAAAAGGGACGCCTGGGTGGCTCAGTTGGTTAAGCGACTGCCTTCGGCTCAGGTCATGATCCCAGAGTCCTGGGATCGAGTCCCACATCGGGCTCCTTGCTCGGCAGGGAGCCTGCTTCTCCCTCTGCCTCTGCCTGCCACTCTGTCTGTGCTCGCTCTCTCCCTCTCTGACAAATAAATAAATTTAAAAAAAAAAAAAAAAAAAAGAAAAGAATTAAGAGTAATTCTCTTTTCTCTGGATCACAAAATCCTTGGCCAGCAGAATATTTTCAGTTTCACAACAGACATCGGTGGTAGAGGAAAACATGGTCACTACTGACTGACATACTTGTGGAAAAAAACAGAGAAATTTGGGCACGGTAAAGTGAAATAGATTTCTTTGTAGCTGACTGGTTGAAAAATGGATTGTCAATCAGTGATATTCTCGAAGCGGCAACAAGATATAGCTGAAAACACATATTCAAAGTGACTGTTGATTTTAGACGGGAAATGGGGAACATAAAACCTTGGCTGGCAGGGTGCTTGGGGTATAGTAGGTAAATGGTGTTGAAAAACATTGCCCTAGGGAAGGTGTCCTTCAGTTTTGCTCTCCAGTACACGGAGTTTTCATCAACGTCTTGGATGAAGGCACACGCCTACCAAATAGCTGAACGATATTTTTAAGTGACTACCAGCCCACATGCCAGAATCCGGCTTTCTCATTAAGTGGACAGTGTGTGACAGGGAAGCAAAGTAGCGAGATAATGTTTAGTGGGAATGGAGGCCAGACTTCACTCTGTAAGGATCACGTGCAAAATAGAAACATGTTGGGGGAAGGGGTGGTCAGACTTAATAACAGTTTGGGTGAAACTAATCGTTGGGTTTAAGTCGATTACAAACTCAGCGTTAACCAGTGGTGTGGTATAGCTGTCAGAAACTTCCGTGCGGTCACAGTGGCTTGTGTGGAAGAGCAGCGTGTGGTTTCCCCAGATGTGGCCAGTGCCCAACACCCACCCCACCCCCTCCCGGGTCCCCAGCCCTAGAGATCCCATCCGTGGTATCTTGTTCTCTAATTCATACAGGATAGCACTCTTCAGAGCCCCCAGACACAAGTGTGAAAACAGATTTATCTACTTGTAACCCATGTGATTTCAAGGAACGTTAGCTTTCTGAAGCTTGGTTTCCTCAGAAAAAATGGGGGTGAAAATACTTGGTCAAAAGGCCGTTTTTGAGAAGATTAAAGCAAATGCGTAATTTGACTACTTTCTGCAACATAGCATATTCTTAATAAGTGGTAGCTTTTTTTTTTTTTTAAGTGGTAGCTTTTTAATAATGGGAATAATAATGAACTCTGACTTGAGCTTTTCAGCAGACAGTTATAGGATGGTGAGGGATCTGGAAACCTCTTATGAAGAATGATTAGAGGTAGAATGTGTTGAATAAAGAAAATATTTTCACATGTCCCTTTCCAGATTTGGAGGGGACAGGATGGCTAATTCCAGTTACTTGGAAAAGTTGGCATTGAGTGTCTGTCATAAGATACATAGTTTGTTTAAGGTATAGGAAGTAAAACTAAGGTAGAACTTATGGGAGGTCCAAGTTTTAAGTAAACAGAAAACAAATGTTTTGTATTATTGATGTCACCCTTATGAAAAGTGTTCTGCAAGAGGATTCCAGCAGAAACTGTAGGTGCATTTATGGAAGCCATTAGCCCCTCGGATGCGGTCTCAGACTGGGAAACTTCCAATGCCCCTTCCTAGTCTAAGATTCATGGAGGGAAAAGACTCAAAAATCTGAATCGAAAAAGCATAATTGCCTTCCTAGTTCCTGTGCCCAACATGTACAGTGGTAGGTGAATGAAGAATAGAATGCAGGAGCCAATAACATGTAACTCTTTTGCATTTAATCAGACATCCAAAAAAAATGTAATCTCCATGCCTAAGTGTTTTCCCCCGTGGCCTATTTAATGCCTTCACGACTTCACCATCAAAATCAACAAGGCTCACCTTTGCCATGCCTTCATCATGAGAATATATAGTCACATGTAAAGGACCCCCTGTGAAGAGACACACACACACACACCCCTACCTTGGACTAGCATAGCCCACTTTTCTTTTCTTTGAAACCACAAGGTAGCATTTCCCCTAGCCCCACAGTGCTGCAGTGGGACAGAGCTGGTTCCACTTCCAGAACCTGGAAAAGTGAGATACAGGATTGGTTGCTCTCTGAGCACAATGATTGAACTCTTAAGTTTTTGATTCCTGCCTCCTTATGTTTAGATAGAAGCCTCTTCCAATCTGGCTGCGTTTTTCATACTTCCCTCCAACAGCAGGCTTGGATCATTGTGACATTCAGTGTTTTTCCATTTAACTATTCCCTCAATAATTTTTTCCAACTCTTAAATCTTGATCATCCAAAGTATAAGAAAATTTCATTATGAATAAAACAGGAAAAGATCTTAAGATAGAAGACCATCTTTTAAGCGTCTTGACCATAGATGTTTGGCTAGTGTTTACACACCATCCTATTTTCTTGTATGTCCAGCAGAATTACTCACACTGCCATTCCCCTCTTATTTCTCTTGGACCATTAGAGAACACCAGCAACTCCCTGTAGCCAGTTTCCTATCACAGTTGCTGTTTATTTCTCAGACATGAATTATCCCGTGCATTGAAGGAAATCATGCTCACCACTTCTTAGTTGCATTGCTTCTGTGTTCTTCGGACTCATTTCAGTCTGACTGATTAGCACACAATGTATTTCCTAATGACCATCCAATTACAAATGTTTTCTCTTGTTTGGGCACCATTCTTATCTAGCCTGATTTGGTTTTAGGAAAATAAGGCAGACATGATCTGAAATTTGAGTCCATATTCCATAATACAAGTTTGTTCCTGCTTGTGTAAAATGTTTAATCCATCTTATGGCATACTTTGGTTTGTTTTCCCCAACAGCCTGTTTGGGGGCAGGAGTCTAGTGCATCACTAGAAAAGCTATGGCAGGTTTACCTTGCAGGTGTGACTTTTGAGGAACTTGCTGTGTTTCTCCATGCGTTTGAAAGTCCACCTCCCTCCATTTAGCCCCTAAATATTGCTGATCCAATGGTGAGAGGGACTTAGTGTTTATGGGCCCAGTTAAATTCACACAGAACTGATACCTCCAGGCAACATGCCAATGAATCGGCCACACTAGAGAGAAGTTTCTATCGAGATTGGGGCACATCAAATGGAGCTACTTTGGTGCAACACTGAAGCCATAAAAGCCGGCCCCCAGGTTTGGCTGTGTCCAGGTGTCGCCTGGTTGAATGAGCTCCATGACTATCATTCGGGGCACTCCAGGATGGTTCAGAATCCCAAGCAAGCACAGACACGGGGCAGTCAGCTCCAATAAGCATATCTTGATACCATAGAGATGCTTCTAAGGAACCAGAGAGGGTAAGAAAATTTATGGCACCATGTCCTAAATGTGCTTTTTTTTTTTTTTTAACCTTCTAAGTATTCGTCAGGAAGGGACTGTTTTAAAAATTTCCAAATGCTCTGTCTTGTCCATGATTCCATTAACTGTCCAATTCATTTTTCTATTTCATATTTCCACTTACTGGGATTTGGCTGGAAAAACAAATGCAGTGTCTGATTTTTCTAATTTGTGTAGGTTATGTGATTAAAATACCTGATAGTTGCTTTGGAAGTCCTTGACTGGATAGCAAATAGAATTGCCATAATCCAACAAAGTTGATTAGAGCACCTGTTCCTTTTCATGAATTGTAAGAAATAATAATGAATTGGAAAAGGTAGAAAATAAGGATTTTTTCCAAACCAGTGCAAGTATTGTTCACTCAACACTGCATTAAACCACAGAGTTTTGGAGTCTGTAATTGTGTAAATTCCGCTTTAACCTCTCAGTGGGTCTCTCTGCTCAACTGAACGCCTTACCACCTCGCACCATCTGTCGTGTGCTATCACTGAAGACCTTCAGTCCAGCAGCAGCAGCTCACCTATTCGAAGGCCGATGTCCCTGGGGACTCCTGACGATGGAAGAACTTTAATTAACTTGGTTTCCTTGTGTGATGACTCTTGAGTGCAGTTACAGGAGCATAAGGACTGTCAACACACACACCTTCTCATTTACCTGGCAGAACCAGTACTAAATGGTTCTGTGGTGTTCAGATTTCTCCTCATTAAGGCTTGGGTAAGAAAAACGAACACTTTTTACTAAAATTGTTAAAACTTTTCTCCTGGTTTTCATTTTTTAAAAGTAATAAATTCTCGGGGGCGCCTGAATGGCTCGATCGTTAAGCATCTGCCTTCGGCTCAGGTCATGATCCCAGGGTCCTGGGATCGAGCCCCGCATTGGGCTCCCTGCTCAGCAGGGAGCCTGCTTCTCCCTCTCCCACTCCCCCTGTTTGTGTTCACTCTTTCGCTGTGTCTCTCTCTATCAAATAGTAAATAAAATCGTTAAATAATAAAATTAATAAATTCTCCTAGTCATCATGAGTGTAGACATGATCTGTCAAACCCTCTAAACCATAGCAAGGTTAAAATGAAGAGTATGGATGGGAAGAAATCTAAGCAGTCAAACCCTCCAGTAAGTCACTGGACTGGGTGGGGTTTCAGAAGCTGAGTGAATTTGGGAACCTAAGCATCTGTGTGCATTGAGGGATGGATGCTGTGTCAAAGATAAAAATCACTGGGGAATTCTTTTGGCTTTTACTGCCCATTGTCATTGGCATTAAGGCCTGATGGGAGATGGTTTTGCACATGTCCACAGGCTAACATTGTGTGGCTGAAGTGCTAGCTTTGCTTTTTGACATTACCGCTCCTCTCTTCACGTTCCCACTGTTTTCCGACCCCCTTGTGTTGATTTGATGAAATGGGCTTGGCTGCTCCGCGTGCGGGCAGGTGGGAGTCACCAGCAAAACGAGCTGTTCACCTGCCCTGGCGAGCAGTCTTGTGTGTCTTGTGGCCACTTACCACACAGTGGTTGATTTCAACAAAGATGTCCCTTCCCTGTTTGTATAATGAAGGAAACAGCCTTTCAGATTGGAAAATAATCCTGGTTTCTACTTCTCAACAGCCCGATTAGAATTTCAGATTATAGTTCATGTTTTTGTATCTAGTTTGCTTGCTTTAAATGTCACCTCCTTCAGAGTCTTCCCGCAGTTTTATCTCTAAGAGTTGTCACATGTGCTCTGGATAGAATCTTTTAAATTCCTTTACTCTGTTTGTGGCCTTATGCCCACAGACCCTTATGAGATGGTAGGTCAACCACTTACACCTTTCTCTGAGCTCAGGAGAAGGTTTCATCTCTCAGCTGCTTCTCCAGAAATAATTCCCCTTAGCACACTAGGTTTAGGCTTAATTTGATGTGTAAGGCAAGACCATGTAAAAGAAAGAATATTTGTTACTTAAAGTGCCATTCTTGGGTGTGACAGACCGACAGCCATCCCACCTAGCATCCAACCTGCTTCTGCATGCTGAGTGTGGCTCATGCCCCCTGTAACTCTGTCCTAGCCCTGAAGGCCAAGAAAGTGCTTCCCTACGTTAGACCAAGACATTGCTCATTTCTCTCAGGAAAAGTCTCCCAACATGGCGGACCATCAGTCCCTTGTGTGGTGACCACAACCTCGCATTCACACAGGTTGAACTGGCCTAGTTGTTCCGGGGGTCTTCCTAGCCGTGGACCTATATTACAGTTTCAACACATTGCTTAGTCACCTCATTAAAATCATTGTATTTTCCAGAATACATTGATCAGTATGTACAGAGTAGGCACTGAAGTATTTTTTTAAACAGGAAAGTGAGTCATTCGAGTTTTAATTATTATTTGCCTTAATGCAAATGCTTTTTTCTGTTTGTTTATAACCATTTCAATCTGTAGAACTAACACCATACTATGTACAGAACCCCCCAGGGAGCTTTATTAATTTTTCAGAGTTTTCCATATGAAGTATTTCTTGAGGGCCTGTTAAGTTCCAGGCACTGGAAACCAAATGATTCAGACTTGAAGCTTAACAGGGGATTGTCTTACTCATAGTGTCACACAATCTTAAATCTGAAAGGGACCTTGGAAATAACTTTGTCTTCTACCTCATTTCACTGATGAGGAAATAGGCCCAGAGCAGTTCTTGGTGTGCCCGAGGACCCCCAGCCTGGAACAGGTAGAGAAGGCCAAGAACCCAGATCTCCTGCCCTCTGCTCCAGAGGTCTCTTTATTGGGGCTTCAAAAATATTCCAAGTCTATAGCTGCAAAAGAAACAAACCAAAACATAGCATTTATCCCCAGCTTGGACTTATGAAATAGTGGGATGAAAAAAGGAAAAGATGGAGAAAGATCTACTTTTCAAATTATTTAATGATACATCAGATTCTTAAATATCTCTTTGCAATTCTGTAAGCTTTTGGCCTCAAAATCGATTTTTCTTAATTTTGTAGGTAGTGTATATGGTTTTGGTGTAAGTAAGGAAAGAAGACCACCAAAGTGTCTCCTCTGTTCACTTTCTTGTCTCCCCCTTCCCTCCCCTCTGGTGGTGGCTGGAAGGCTTTGAAACCTCATAGAAACACATCTGTAAGAGACACTCTTAATAAGTATCTCCTTTTAATAAACTGGCAACTTGGCTTTAGGCCTGGAGTGGATTAATTAATTAGGCCTCCCTGGGAACAAAAGGGCTCTGAGGTTATGAACAGATCCTGTCCGAGAGAGACTGGTCAAGTCTATGGAAAGAATGTCATTCTTTCAAAACTTCTTAAACCTAATTTCTGGAAATGACTGCCAAGCCTTTGCTTCTGGTTATACTATCATGAGATAAGATACAATGTGAAGAGTAGGACTTAGAAACAACATTGTTTCATTTTGAAGAAAGAGGAAAAGAGTTGGAGATACAGTACAGAGCTCTTCAAATTGGTATATGGAACAAAGTTCAGGCTTGGCTCAGCTCTTTGCCTTAATATAGAATAATTTTGGGCAAGTTCTACAGTTACCACAGCCCAGCTCAAAGTGAAAAGGCCAGTTGAAACTGAAGACCCTAGCCGTCCCTTCTGGAAAGAAGCAGTTTTCATTCTACTGGGATTTTTGTTTCACTTTTCCTGATCAATTGCCAGTTCATTTTATAATTATAGCATTTCCTCCATGAAAGACAGGTTATAATTTTCAAGATTATAGCTCATCTCCCCTTAGTTAGCATTTAAATTGATGCCTTTCTTTTCATGGAAATAGTCTTGGCCCTAAAGGAAGTTTAGGAGGGAGACTACTGGTATCAGCCACAAGATTAGAAAATCTTTTCATAGATGGCTAATAACCTGGGACCATTTCTACATGATGTGATAGTCGTTTGAATTTGATACCACTTTGCTGGATTACCTTCACTTTCAGAGGCAGGTGTCTTTTGACTTGTCTCCTAGGTCAGAGGCCCAAGAACAGCCCCTGTGTCCTATTTTTGAATTCAGAGTTGAAGTCTAGTAGAATCCTAGGTTCTGAGCAGGAGGAGAACATGAACTTGAGTTCAGTGCCCCAGAATGTGAGTGTGTGCACATGTGTGTGCCCATCCACATTTCCAACAAAATACAGAAGTAGGTTCAGGAAAGGCCGGTGTACAGTATGAGAATGAAGGTCCTATTTTAGGGACAGGGTAAAATATTTACAACGAGCTAGTTTTCACATGACCCCTGGTGTCTACACACTGGCTGATCCAGTCGGAAAATGAAGCACATGGTCAGGCTCTCCTTGGCGTCAGGGTTGGGCTGGTACATGTGTGTTACAGCCCAGTGTCGTGTGAAGGGAAGTAAGTATGGCGCCTTGTTACTTTGGAGAATATTTTCAACTCAAAAGGGAAGGGAAAGTCTCACAGTAGTATTTCAGCTCAATCATATTTGCTGTTTGGATATGGCAATTAAATAATTTGGTAGGAGATGAGAAAAATAATGAGATAGAAAGCTCCACTAAGATGTTTCATAGTGATATTGAATACATGCCTTATTTTTTTGTTGTTGTCAGTGACATACTCTGTGGCCAATCTTTATTGCAGCCACAATTAATAATAAATACAGCAGCCAATCTGGGCACTTATTTCAAGGCTAATAGTGTATTTAGCTTTGAATGTAAGCCTCCTTTGGGGCTACCAATACGCAAAAAACAAATTGTCATTCTTGCCAAGGTTTTATATTTTTCTCACATTTACTCATTCTCTCAAGTTTTCCGTATCAGACAGACATGCTCAGGGTTCTAGGACAAGTTGGCGAATTTATTCGCCAACAAATAGCCATTTGAAAATTCTTATGTGAATGGAAAAATTAGGTTCAGCTTTGACAAATTTCAACTTACTTAAGTAGCCGGGGACTTTTGCTGAGGAACTTGCCCTGTCCGTGTTTATGCTGTACTTCTCAAAACATGAGGGTTCATTAAAGATAGAATGGTAGAAATGTTGAACTATAATTTTCCTTTGAATCCATTCACTGAGTAGTGGAACCAACAGATCAGTGAAAAGGATCACTTTCATGCAGCTTTTTTTTTTTTAAGATTTTATGTATTTATTTGAGAGAATGAGAGAGAGAGCATGAGAGGGGAAAGGAGGTCAGAGGGAGAAGCAGACCCTCTGCTGAGCAGGGAGCCCAATGCGGGATTCGATCCTGGGACTCCAGGATCATTACCTGAACTGAAGGCAGTCACTCAACCAACTGAGCCACCCTGGCTCCCAATGCAGGCTTTTAGAAGTATGTTGGTGAAATGCATAATGTGTAGGCCTATGTATTGAACATATGAATATCTAGGGAAGTATCAAATCACTTATTATGTATCAAATCAATTACTATGGAAGTAATCACATCCAACTGCAGGATTGTGGTACCATATAATAAGTTTTCACAATTGACTGTCCAAAGAATGGAATATGGAGCCCACGGGTATCAAACTTGGGGAAGCACCATATCATAGTAGCTAGCAGTAGACTGTGCCATCTTGGCTTTGCCATTTGTTTGTAAGTCACTCATCCCCAGAAGTCCTCCATTTTCTCATCTGCAAACCAGAACTCTCAGGGTGGTCGAGAGTGGTAATGAATGGATGTTGACTGCTTGTAGGTTTCAGGGACCCTGTTGGGACTATAGTAGCCAGCAGTTTCGAAAGCTTCCCTAACTTTATGGAACTTCCATCTGCCCCCCAATCATAAAGTATATCCTTCTAGGCCTTGTTTATAGGATTATAAATAAAAATACTCTGTAGGGAAGTAGTTACTTTAATATAAAAAAGGGAACCTAGCCTCCATACTGTTTAGAGATTTGCTTTTGTCCTTCAGTAGGTGAATGGATAAACACACGGTGTTGTAATCCAGACAATGGAATATTATTCAGTGCTATGGAAGCAAGCTATCATGCCCAGAAAAGACATGGAGGAACCTTAAATGCATTTTGCTAAATGAAAGGAGCCATTCAAAAGATGATGAGACTCTGGAAAAGGCAAAATTATAAGAAAGTAAAAGATGAGTGTTTGCATGAGGATGGGCTGGGGTGCGGGGCCCATAGAGGGATGAACGGGCAGAGCACAAAGGACAGAGTATTTCTCCTGATACGTCACCGTACATTTGTCCAGACCCACAGGAGGAACAACACCAAGAGTGAACCCCAGTGTAAGGTGTAGACGGGGTGATGATAATGAATCAGTTCAGGCTCATCAGTTGAAAGAAACAAGCCATTCATATGGGGGAATCTTACTAGTGGGGGAGGCTGTGCCTGTGTAGGGCAGGGAGTAGTGGGAAATCATTGTACCTGCCTCTCAATTTTGTTGTGAATCTAAAACCACTCTTAAAAAAAGCCAGTCTTAAAGAACAACAAGAACAACTAAACTAGTGTCCTAGAAGCTTGTGAGGCTTGAGAAATGACCTGGAAAACAGGAAATTTGCTTTTTCTCCCACTGCCCAGTTTGAACCTGCTGAGAACAGACAGAAGACACAGCTAAGGTGCTATTACTGTGGTGTCAGAAATCAGTAGGTGTTTAACAAGCCTGAATATGTTCTGAAAATAATTATACAGACTCCATTTCGGACTTTCTGTGCTAGTCTCTTATCCTGAACTGACTCATCACGTTTTATGGCGAACAAGTGGGGTAGTGTTCCTTGGCTTTGATAATGACCTCCCTCAAATCAGGCAGGAAAGTCTATTATGGAAGGGGCCTGACAACATCACGCTCTTCTTCCTTCATCTCTAGTCCCTGTGCAAGTTGGTGCAGAGCATTCTTTCTAGTTCAACTAAGCGTCGTCTCACTGTATTTTCTGATTTCCTACCTAGTGACCCTGAGTGATGTATTTCAAGAGGCTTTTTCACTGTTCAGTTATATTTTAAGTGTTTTTAAAATTCAGGTCATCACTGCACCTGGGTGGCTCAGTCAGTTAAGCGTCTGCCTTTGGCTCAGGTCATGATTCCAAGGTCCTGGGATCAAGCCCCACGTCTGGCTCCCTGCACAGCGGAGAGTCTGCTTCTCCTTTTCCCTCTGCCTGCCATTCTACTTGTGCTCTTTATCTCACTATCAAATAAATAAAGTCTTTGGGGGGAAAAAAAATTCAGGTACTCCTTTCTTTGCCCTTCTGGAGCAAGTATAAGATATGAGAGGGCAGGGGCGCCTGGGTGGCTCAGTGGGTTAAAGCCTCTGCTTTCGGCTCAGGTCATGATCCCTGGGTCATGGGATCGAGCTCCACATCGGGCTCTCTGCTCCGCAGAGAGCCTGCTTCCTCCTCTCTCTCCCTGCCTGCCTCTCTTGCCTACTTGTAATCCATGTCTGTCGAATAAATAAATAAAATCTTTAAAAAAAAAAAAAAAGATATGAGAGGGTTTTTTGTTTGTTTGTTTGCTTCTTATTGTTTTAGGAATTCTGTGCTATGCTGGGTCTTAATTAAATAGCTAAGGATGCCATAGAAGAAGCCAGGAAGAAGGAAAGAGATGGGAGCTTACCTATCTCACTTCCTTTTCATGTTGGGACAGATCCTTTACTAAACGGAGAACTTCTCTCTTGCTTGAAAAAATTGGGGGTGGCTGTTTAAGGCATGTTTCCTGGGCTCTTCTTTCTCTTTCAGGATCTAGGTTTTGAAACAGGGCTAATGATAAAAAGCAAACCTACAAACATTTAGCTGGTTTTAAATGCTTCCTTTGAAGTTAAATCGTTCTAGGTGCTGGTTCATATAAAAAATGGTAAGCATGTGTGTCACTATTTGGCAGGTAGATACTAATTACTAGAGAACATTGGCGGACCGTCCCTTCGGTGGTATTGTAAGGCAACTGAAAGACCAACGGCATTCATGGGTTTTATCTTACTTATTTTTGAATTTCTAGAGTAATTCTAACTATGCTCAGGATAGTTACATAATTCTGGTTAGAGCCGGAGCAGGTAAGGAAATGTGAAGAACGAGCATTGACTATAGTTGGAACATCAAGGGCACAGGAGACAGATAAGGCTGGGAAGGAAGGTCAAAGACCCATCAGGTTGGATGGGTTTGATGTGCTACCTGAGTTGGGTATTGTTTAGATATTTTGATTTTCTCTTGCTGAGTCACAAATTACTATAAACTTAGCAACTTACAACAACACATATTTATCACCCGCATTTTTTGGCTGGTTCTCTGCTCTAGGTCTCATAAAACAGAAATCACGTTATTCACTGATGGCATCTACATCTGGAGGCTGAGTGAAGGTATAGCCACCTTCATGCTCCTTCGAGCTCTCGGCAAAATTCTTTTTCTCCTGGTTGCAGGCCTGGGGTCCCCACTGTCTCACTGGCTGTCAGCTGGGGACCGCTCTTAGCTGCAGAGTCTGCTCTTGGGTCCTTGCAATGAGGCCTCCTTGTCTCAGCAACAGAGAACCTCCCTCGCTTTGAATCCCAGATCTTCAAATCCGTCTTCCTTCCCCTTATGTTACCAGCTTGAGAAAACTCTGCCTTTAGGGACTCACACAGTTTGGTCAGGCCCACCCAGATCATGTCCCTATCTTAAGGTCAACTGTGTCACATAGCATAACCTAATCATGGGAATGAGACCTACTCTATTCACGGTCCCAGGGATGGTGCAATGTGTATACACCCGAGAGACAGGGAATCTTGGGGCCATCTTAGAATTCTGCCTTTCACAAGAGGTGATAGGGTTTCTGGGGCTTTAAATAGGGGAGCTATTTGGCCATTTGTGTTTTATTTTTATTTTTTTTTAAGATTTTATTTATTTATTTGACAGAGATCACAAGTAGAGAAGCAGGCAGAGAGAGAGAGAGAGAGGAGGAAGCAGGTTCCCTGCTGAGCAGAGAGCCTGATGTGGGGCTCGATCCCAGGACCCTGGGATCATGACCTGAGCCAAAAGCAGAGGCTTTAACCCACTGATCCACCCAGGCATCCCGCCATTTGTGTTTTTAAAAGCTACTTCTATGAAATAGTAATTGAAGAGGAAAAGACTTGAAACATGGGCACTGGTTGGCTTTTGCAGCAAACCAGGCAAGAGATGCTAAGGACCCAAACTAAGGCAGTGGCAGTGGGATACAGGGGAGGGGATGGATTTTAAAAAACTATCCTGAAAATGAGCAGAGTTGATTAATTGGTATAGGTTGGGGATATGGATAGTGGTAAGAGACAATAACTTTTTTAAAAAAATATTTTATTTATTTATTTATTTGGCACAGAGAGATCACAAGGAGGCAGAGAAGCAGACAGAGAGAGAGAGAGGAGGAAGTAGGCTCCCTGCCGAGCAGAGAGCCCGATGCAGGACTCGATCCCAGGACCCTGAGATCATGACCTGAGCTGAAGGCAGAGGCTTAACCCACTGAGCCACCCAGGTGCCCAAGAGACAATAACTTATAATGACTTCCAAATTTCTGGGTTGAGTGACTATATAGGCAGATGTGGAATCCTGGAAGAAAAGTGTATAGGGAAAGATAATGAATTTAATTCAGAACTATTGTATTTAAAGTGCCTGGAATGAAAGTAGCAGTCTGCTATTGCAATTGGACATATCATTCAGCATTTGGAAGAGAAGGCAGACTGGTAGGCTTTGTGAGAGCCATTGCCTTTTATACTAATTTAGATACGGGACTGAATGAGATTGTATGGATAGTCAATGAAAGAGTAAGAAGAGCATGAATAGCAGAGTCCTAGGGAATACTGGGGAACATTTAAAGTTGGGAATGGGGAGAGCAGTCTGTTTAGGAAAGCAATTCTTTCTTTCTTTTCTTTTTTTTTTTTAAGATTTATTTATTAACAGAGATCACAAGTAGGCAGAGAGGCAGGCAGAGAGAGGAGGTGGGGAAGCAGGCTCCCTGCTGAGCAGAAGCCCGGATGTGGGGCTCCATCCCAGGACACTGAGATCGTGATCTGAGCCAAAGGCAGAAGCTTTAACCCACTGAGACACCCACACGCCCCATAGGAAAACATTTCTGATACCATTTTCTAAATGCCACTAAGTCATTGGTTGCCGTATTGGATATAGAAAACAGGAAGCTGGAGACCATCTAAGGTACCATCCCTTAAGAGAAAATTCAGATTGTCATTCATTGTGATTGATTCTTATGACTTCCTGCAGTTTGTTGTCAATTTCTCTTTTAGTTCTTTAATTTGGCTTTGGCTGCCTTTTATACTGTAGACCTTCCGTTAACACAAAGTGCTAAGAACCCTAACTCTACATTTCTTCTAAAGAATGACTGAGCCCTGATTTCTGTGAACAACTTAACAGCTAATAGGAGACATTTTCCCCTGTCATGCTGAATAGTTGTGGTTTTTGAGGGACCATAATTCTACTATAAACTGTGAAGCAGTGGTGTCATTCAGAAAGCTCTCTTAAAATTTGTATCTCAAATTAGAAAAAAAAAAACCATTATGCATAGCCTCCAGGAGTTTTCCAGTTTGGGACTATGGGGATGCCCTGCTCCATATTCAGCTACTACCCCCGACCCCGATTCCCCCTCCCTCCTGGTCCAGGGAAGAAGGGCCTCTAGTGCTGAACTTGGGGTTCACTTCCCTCTCTTTACAGCAGAGAAGCAAAGGATTCTTTTCCTCTCCAACCTCTGGGTTGTGTTGACCAACCAGGACACTTGAAGCTTTTTGTTTGTTTTTCTAGAAGAGGTCATGGATTCCAAGTTGTGGGAGCTTTTTGTTGGAACACATACCATTTCCATCAAAAGAGTTAGCTTCCTATAGCTTGCTGGTATGATTTCCCTTATGCACTGACTATTATGAGTATTTTATTTCTAGATAAATGAAATGTAGGTCTTTCTCTTGCTTCTCCTGCCAAGGCTGCTCTGTTTTGTTAGTGTTGCCTGGTGACTGTTTCCTGAAATCTTGGTCCAGGATGTCTCTACAAATAGCACACTAAAATGGCCAGATTAGATATTAATTCATGAAATGCTTTGATCAGCAGAGATTTCTTCTTTTCAACAAATAAGACATCCTTGCTGTGTGGGAATGTATTTTTTTTTCCTCCTTGTAACAGACAGCTGTGTTTAACTGGTATGTACATTTAGAGTCATTTTCTAATAAGAGTGAAAGAAAATCCTATCTCTCAGTCCTATTGCCACTTAGGAATGCTCCTCATTTTCCCTGCTGCTGCTTCTAGAAATGAGTGATGGTGTATAGATGTGCAGCCAGCACAAGGAATTGCTTCTTATGGTGTTTGGAAAACTGGAAAGAATAAAGGGACTTGTTATTTCTTATGGAATGCCATGGTGACAGCAAATAAAGTCACCAAAGAGCCACCACATTCTTCAGGGAAATGCCATTGGACTGAGCGTGTCAAGCTTATGAATGGTTTTAAACGATCACCCCTAGCAGAATGCTTCAGTTAATGTGTCCGCTGATTCCTTTAGGGGGAAAAAAAAAAACAAAAACCTATCCAGACTGTCATGATCTGCAGGCCTTTTTTAATAGTACAATGGTGTAGAATTCATTATAAGGAGAAAAAAAAACCCACCAAAATTAGAAATGTAATTTTTCTTTCCCAAAAATACATTTTACTTGAGGCTTCTATTATTTATCCCCTGCCATGTTCTAATAGGGACTTAAGGTGTTTTGTGTAAATGCAGAGAATGTAAGAAGAAGAAAATAAATTCACAGAAAGCAGCACCGAGAGAAAATGGAAGAAGCCAGGAAGGAGGTTAGTCCAGAAACACGTGTTCTGAGCTCTCTAACAGGCCTTGGGAAGGAAACCTGGATGCTCCGTGTCTGTACAATAGAAACACCCCAGTTTCAAAAGTTTCCAAAGAAGGATGTTTTTTTTCCGAGTCCAGTTTTTCAAGAGAAATGCTCTCCGGCAACTCTCTGCGGGCTTTTTCCAGGAGTCGATGATGAAGTCGTAATGATTGTTACTTCTCTTGATCTCACCTTCAATAAGCACTAAGTAATGATTGGTCGGTTTGAGATTATGCTTCTCACTAATCTTAGATTCGGTGCCTTTTATGTTGTCAGTTTATTACAGAACTGTATTTTTAGTAGCAGGCCTAGGGATGAGAGTGACATCGCTCAGGAGAGGTGAGAGCTTCATAAACACGTTCGCAAAGAGGGTATGACCCTCCTTCTGCAAGGACGTGGGCCATGGAAGTACCTGAGGTTAAGGAAATATTTGAGGTTAATATTGGATCTAGGCCATCATAGAGTCAAAAAAGATGCTCCAGGCCCCCAACACTGCTTTATAGAGCATGATTTCAATGGTTTCAGCTCAGAAAAACCTTTAGAGCATCAAGAATTTCTTACTCACTCTTCAGGACAACCTCAAAGCTGACTGTGTGCCCAGCTACGTAAATACTCATCATCCCCTTTATTGGAGTATTAGCTTTGAGCCTATTAAATATTGCGGTTGCCCCAAAAATACAGACTTCACTTCTAGAACAGTTTTTAGATGGCAAGACCAACTACACACTGAAGAGTGAGCTCTCTGCAGTCGGCAGCTTACGTTTTCTCTGTCTCCTATCGTTAGATGAGGGAGAAGAAACTAACCTTCCTACATTTTCAAGAAGTTAAAATAAAATTTTAAAAAGAGAATCCAGAACACACCCCTGTACGGTGCCTGGACTGCTGTCCACATTCGTCGCGAGACCATGCCTCCTGTGCACGTGCTGTTTGTCTCAACAGGTTTGTTGAGAGATGGAAGGTCAGGCTGATCTAATCAGTGGAGTCAGGGAGGTCCCCAGAAACCACAGTCCAGCCTTAATGTTTTTCTGTTTCAGAGCGAGGGGTAAATATCAAATGAAAGGGATGGACTGGAACCACAGCACCTTGAGGAAAACTTGAGAAATGTATTAGCAAGTTAACCTGCAACATTTGTAGAGGCTTTCTAAAAATTAATAGGTTTGCCATTTGTGGGGATAAAGCACTGCCTTCATGCAAAAATAGGAGGGGAAAAAAAATCTAAGACTCTAGATCTGGCCGGAGTAGATGATGCCCACATGGTCGAAAAATATAAATAAATTGGTCATGAACAAATTTCAAAAATGAGAGCAGTTTTTGAAGAATTTTGAAACAAGAAATCAACCCCAGATGCTTTTATTTCACTTGATTTTCTTTGCTATTGAGAAAAAATTAATTCTGCTTCGTGCTGGGTGCCATTATACATGCAGGGAATCCAGTCATGAGGTAAAGCTGCTTCCCTGGGAGGCTAACATTGACATGACTCAAATCATGGAGGAACCAATGGACAGCTGTAGCCCTGACCCAGGCGGAGCAAGAGCTGGGTGAGCATGTCTGCTGGCATTTGAGCGAGTCCTAGAGGTCAGGGAGAAGGGCTGCTTGAGAAGAGAACTAAAAGACTGGCGCGTAGAACATTCCAAGGCACAAAGATGGCTTGTGCAGACTTCGTTGGGCAAGAGGAAGCCTGAGAGGAGGGGGAGCTGAGGGAAGACTGTATGAAGGAGTTGGGGGGGTGGGCAGCGCGCTTTGTGGTGGGGAAGCTGAAGAGGCAGATGGCATTCCAAGCTGTGGTGGGGTCCTACCAACTTCATACTTGGGCTGGCTGTGTCCCAGACCATCTCTCCCTCCTGAATCTGAGAGTCAGCTGGTGGTCTCTATGTAAACCCATCCTCCCTGAGATTTTTAATGTAAAAACAAGTTGAAATAAATGTGATAACATCTCCGGGGGTGAGCTCTTTGGAATTTGACTTCACATCCTACAATGCATCGTGGATCACAGGCATTTTGCTGCCCGTCTATCCTTGTTAAGCCCAGGGAGAGTAGGTGGGCTGGCTTAGAGTACCAACAGTAAAAGAAGAGGGAACAGCATCGAGTGAGCCCCTGGGAACATCTCGAAGTCTCTCGGGCCCAGACCTCCCAGTTCAACCCCTAGTGCAGTTAAGTGCCAGAAAAGATAGCTGCTTTCTCGTGAGTTCAAGAAAAAGCAGAACAAGCATGTACTATTTTACTCGTTGCTTTACTACAATGTTTTTCATTTTCCTATGAAAAGAAAAAAGTTATAGTTGCTTGTTAGAGCAAAAGCCTGTACATACCTACTCTAAAAGCAAATTTTCTTGATTCAATTTGCTGGATCATTTCAGTTTTTATGTGATCGTTATTTACTACCATTTGCTAATACCCTTTCTTTTTTAAACCCCAAAGCTTAAATAATCATCATCGTTTCAGTGAACAGCAGTGACTAGCATTCTTTGGAGGTTAAACGAGCACTAAGAACTGCTGCAGTGAGAGCAACCTCCTGCCCTTCTAGCTTTTCCTAACTCTGCAGACCTGAGGAGACAGGCTCTGTCTGGTCTGGTTCTAGAATTAGGACCAGGTTTCCCTTCTTAGCTGGGCTGAGCAGGCTTCTCCCCACCCCCATGCACAGGAGTGCCCACTGACACACAAAGAGGATTAGTGCTGGCTTTTCCGGATTGTGAGCTCAGGCAGTATTAAATCATGTTGCCCCCACAGAGTGTCAGAAAACAGGACTGACCGTTGACCCATAGAGCCAGCTGTACCCCAGAGTGCTGCATACGAGATATTACACGTGTCAGAAATAGTTGAAGGAAATGTATATAAACTCAAGATACTTAAAAAAATAAATAATTAATTAAATAAAATAAAGATACTTAATGATTGAAAAATATCCGCCCCCCCCATCTACTGGCTTTTAAGTACTAATCCAAATTACATGCGCACATGAAGACAAGACTGCTCTAAGTATCACTTGCAGCGAAATCACCTGTTTTTTTCCAGCGGTATGTTTGTAGTTCGTTATAAGTCTTTCAGACATTGTAAGAGCATTTTAATTTATAAGCTAATATTTAACTGGTAAAATGATGTGATTATATTTTAAAAGTATGTGATTAGCTTATATAACAAGGCTGATATCCTTCCTCTTCCTGCATCCAGCCTTGCCCTCTGAACAGGCTAAAATAGTTGACAGAAAGGACAGAGGTTCTCTCACTACCTATTTGTTGAAAGCAATGACAGTATTATTCTTAGGTTGTTTTGATCATTGATGCCTTCTGGATTGGAAAGTTAGTGACCGGGCCGCACATGTATACTCATTACATTGATATTATTAAAACTCGTGTTTTCATTGTCAACATTAACATTTCCTAGGGCTTTTTATTTGACCACGTGAATTATAAATCATGATATGGGTTTTGGTTTGATTCCCCCCTCCCCCAAAAAAATTGTCTTAAGAAAGAGATTAAGGACTTCTCGCAGGAAGGAATTTTCAGAGTTCCTCACCATTCAGAATTAGACCCTATGGTTATTTTACATGACTCAGATTTGTTTCTCTTTCAGACATTCCTCTTTCTTAGGCCTCCTTTGCTTCATTCATTTCGCACACTTTGGCTTAGTGACCTGAATCCTTACCCAATTAACAGCAGGAAATGTTGTCTGATAGTTCACCGCCAACATCTCATATGGGTGATGTGAAACTCTTTGTAAAAAAACCGAGCCTGATGTCTTTGCCGGCCAAGGAGACGCATGCTTCACCGGAAAGCTATTATCTACCACAGTGCATGTCTCTGAGCACAAAAGTCTGGATTTCAAATAGAGGCTGAAATTGCTTTCACAAATGAAGGCAGAAACAGATTGTGGCTGAGTTGAAAAAAGCCTCTTTTTAAAAAAGTGGAGAGGCTTCCCGTTCAGGAAGGGACTCCTGTCACCAGTGTATCGTGCACTGAATCTCAGTCAAAACATAGGACAGCTCTGTTGCATTGGAAAAATTCATTCTGGTCTTGCCAGGACTGTATGCCATATGTAGGATTATATACAACTACCTTGTGTTTCGGCCTAGCATCTACCAAAATATGCCAGCATACCCAATATATATTAAACATTTTGTGTGCACGCGTGTGTGTGTGTAAATGATTGAATGTACACCCAGTTTATGAATAATGATACCATTTTTCAACAACTCCTCGGTTTTACCTAGATGGTGAGATTTGTCTTTCACAAGAAAAGCGGGATGATTTCACTGCAGAAAGAATACGCTTCCAACAGCATGTCAGTCTCCACACCAGCTCTCAGCATGAGAAACCCCAAGTGTACTGGGCTCCCTATCAAAAGGGCCTGGTCATGGTCACCAGCATTTATTGGCTATGGCTTTCCATGAGCTGGGTGATACGCTTTCCTGTGTTCTAGCTGAAGTATCGGTATTCTTTCCCTTTTATGATGGAAGCAGTGAAGCTCAGAAAGATTAACTAACTTGTCTAACCTTCAAGGGCCAACCTCTGTAGAACCAGGGGTCCGGCCTCAGGGCTGACTTGTACAGCCCTGTACAAGAACGGTGAGAAAAGAAATTTGAATAGGTTAGGGACGCCCATGCTAAAGATGTTTCAATACTGCCCGATGAATTCTAATCTCTGGACAACTGAGACAAGGAAGAAAATCACTGTTTTGTTTAAAAACTTCCCAAGACCAGGAAAGAGTTTCAATATTCCTCTTTTAACAGGACACGGCAGGTCATCGCTGCTAACTTAACTGAGTGTAAATGTGGCAGAAAAATGACTGATGATGGGTTGGTTGTGATACGGGCATTGAGAAACGTTGGTATGAATGAGATGACCCTCATGGCTTGCTGAGAAAACCTAACCGCTCGTGGGTTTAAAGAAGGGCTGGAAATATATGCAGCATCTGGACCGAAGAAATTTTGTGTCTGCCTCTTGGTACCGCTCTCTGAGAACACTGCCTGGATCACATGTGGGATCAGTACAAAGGCTGGAAGATCCCATTAAATCCTGCCCCTGTAGGAATAGATGAGGGCAGCGGCAGTGTGGATAATACTGAACTAATTACCAAACTGGGCACTGAATGTACATGTAAGCCAGAAGCCTAAAAAGGAAGTAGACGCATGAGGCAGCTGCTGCCATAGCTTTCTACTTAGACCTTCTCAGCCACAGATCTCTGGAAAGGGTTTATGGACTGTTGTCACTGAACACACACCATAATCTTTTTATTCCTGCATTGACTGCAGCCACTTGGTATTTTCCAGGTGTGGATTAAAAAAAAAAAAAATCCATTCTCCACTTAAACTTCAGGGCAGACGGCGTTAGAGTGTTTTTCTATCAAGAATCCAAAAGAGAAAAAGGAAAATCCAGGAAAAGCTGACTTACATAGCGTCCAGGTGTCTGATTTGGGCTCACGATCTGGCCTAGTTGCCTGAGCATTTCAGACAGTCCTGAACGCCGGGTAAGTTGTGACGCGATCAGAATTAAAGAGGATTCTAATTGACCTTTGGAAGGAAGGGAAATAGAAAAGCATTCAGTGCAGAAAAATGCAATTAGGGAAGGAAGCATGAAAAAAAATGATGGCATTTTGCTTCAAGATTTAGTCCAAGATAATGTGAGGAAAGATTATTCAGACTCATGCCATTAACACTTATCAGGCATGTATGTTGAATGCCTGCTGTATCGGGGAACGGTGTATCAGGAGCACTGAAAAGATGGACAGTTTGCTGTATTTGGGAGCGGAAATACAAGTTCACAACATATAACAATACATGGAAGTATTTAATTTCCAAAAGAAAATCCGCAGTCCATTTGAGGAAGATGTATGACAGAAAGAATAAAGTACTTCTAGCATTGACACATCTTCAAACTTCAAAATAGCTAAAATGAAGTACAAAAGTGTCACTTTTCCTAAAAGTTCTCAGTAGCAGACATTTTCCTTTATATTAACACAAGTGGTTTTAAACCTAAGCCAATATAACAAGAGGGTCACCCCCCGCCCCCGTTTTTCAGTGTGGTAGTTTAAAGAAATGCATATATAAATTCTGAAGAGACTTAAAAGTGCTACGCACACACGCACACTCTGGTGCCAGTTTTGGTCCCCGTCCCCTTCCTGAGAAAGAGAGACTGATGATGAGCTCCTGTTCTCAGGCAAAGCTGCTTGATCTGCCTCATTTTCTTCGTGATTGTGCAGCTTCGGAGAGATAATAACTGTAACCATCTTCCCGAGCAAGGAGATCATATTTGACTTCACAAATTTCTCTAATTTCAGCATTTAGCCTTCGCTGGAGGAGAGCGTCCCTCAGGCCGATTCACAGGTTTGGGAGACTGAAGCCCAAACCAAGTCCTCTTGTTAAGTCTCGTGCGGATACTTAGTCTGTGCTGCGGTCTCAAGCACAGGTTAAGAACTGACTTCTGGGGGCGCCTGGGTGGCTCAGTGGGTTAAGCCTCTGCCTTCGGCTCAGGTCATGATCTCAGGGTCCTGGGATCAAGTCCCACATCGGGCTCTCTGGTCGGCGGGGAGCCTGCTTCCTCCTCTCTCTCTCTCTCTCTCTCTGCCTGCGTCTCTGCCTACTTGTGATCTCTCTCTGTCAAATAAATAAATAAAATCTTAAAAAAAAAAAAACAACTGACTTCTGAAGATGGGAGCGTCACCGCCATGCTCATTTCAGGGAACACCTGCGGAGGTGGCTCATTCCAGGTCTCCTGAAGTCATGTGTGAGGAGCTCCTCGCTTGGCCTTCCCCGAGCTCAGGGCTGTGTGTTTGCTCCTCCCAGGCACCACCCTGACCTGCTAGGGAAGCCAGTAGCGCCTCTGCTGTATTGCAAAAGGGGAAACCAAGATCTTTATCGACCTATCTAGGCTTATTCTTTAGTAATTAAGCAGTTCTTAAGTAAAAGTCTATATTTAGCTCTACAAAGGAAGAAAATGCCATCCCTTAAAAAATGAAAAACTCAAACATTTCTAGTTTGCATATTTTATGCATAGCTTAAAATGCAAGTTTTCTTAATGGTTTTGTGGTCGATCATTTCTCATTTGCATCATTTTATTTCAGCATTTGGCTGGTTTGTCATTTCTTTTTTTCTTCTTTTTCTTTTTTTTTGGTTTTTTGCTTCTTGGGAACTTACATTTCTTAAGAAAATGTGTTGGATTAGATTTTAGTCATGTGTGTATATATGTAAATTTTATCATAATGGAGCTATATGAGTGTTGGTACAAGAGGCCTAGAAGAAACTGCTTGGGGGCTAAGCTCAATTACACATTTTCTCAAAAAAAGAAAAATTGCTGTAGAGTCCTCATATTAAGGGTTTCAAGTCATAAAAATAATTTAACTTAAAGTGAACATTTCAGCGATGATTATCTGAATTGCCTGGGAATCTTGAAGACACGTAAATGCCTTGGGCCCAGCTTCAGAAATTCTGGTTTGATGAGATGAGTTTCTGGGCATTGGTGTTTTTTAAATACTCCCAGGATCCATGGTTGAAAACCATGAGTTTAAAATATTGCCTCTATGACATTGGTTATAATATGCTAGTCAGAAAATTTTTTCATGGAGTTTTATCAAGTTACCTTTTTTTAAAAAAAAAAAGATTTATTGAGAGAGTGAGAGGGAGTGCATGAGAGGGGAGAGGGTCAGAGGGAGAAGCAGACTCCCTGATGAGCCGGGAGCCTGATGTGGGATTCCATCCTGGGACTCCAGGATCATGACCTGAGCTGAAGGTAGTCGCTTAACCAACTGAACCACCCAGGTGTCCCTCGAGTTATCTTTTTAATTTCTTAATGGTATTTGACCAAAATTAAACTCCACAAAAGGAACATACAGGAAGCATGATGCCTCTAGGGACTGTCTTTATAGTCAGTAGGGATGTAAGGTACACGTACAGAGAGACAGCAGGATATGGAAAGTGCCCTCTTTGTGCTATATAATGCCATAATGCCCAAAGGAGAGAGAAAGAGAAATCACATGAGGTTGGGAGGACAGGAAATGCTTTAAAGAAGTGGCCCTGGAGAAGCCTCATGAAGATGAGTGACACGTGACCAGCAGGAGCCAAAGTATAGCAGATGGGGACATTTAGAGCATCAAAATGCGGAGTGGCTGCAATGGATTGAAACCCATCAAACCTGTTTAAATCCATGAGTTCATAGTGATCATCTAAAACAAAATTTCTAGTTGTTGGCTTTGGAAGGATGATACTGGAAGGAGGATCTTGTTATCTTAAAATTGGACAAAGGAGAAAAGGAGTGATCATTGATCATGACTTTCATCATCAAACTGCGTTTATGCAACAAGTAATACTGACAAAAAGAAGTGTCTCCTCATAGACAAACTCCAAGTAGTAAATGCAGGAGGCATGATTAGGATTCAGATATGCTCATCTCTCAACCTCACACTAATGGATCTAGGGCAGTAATCATCGGTGACTGCCAATATCACGAAAAAAAGGCAAGAGTCGTTTGATGCCTCTTGATGAAATTACATAGCATCACTCAGTGGAAAGCAGTCAAACCAGAATTGGATCAGGCTTCTAGATATGACTGCCAGGTTTCAGGAAATACAGGAGACAGAGGAACACATTAAATTATACCATGGAGATGCAGACAGAAAGGTCTAGACTGAGGGGCCTCTGCAGGCAATTGACCTGGTCTCTTAAATTAATTTCAAGGATAAAGCGAAGATAAATTGAGAACTTGCAGACGGAGGCTAGAGAGTACATCAGCTGAGGACTTCTTCTGAGTTTGGATCTTCTCTTAGGCTAATGACTTGCCCACGATGCTGGGCACAGGCAGCCGGGCCAGCATGAGGGTAAACAGCCCATACACTTACATACAGCCATTCTGCTGTGTCCATGCAGCCATTCTGGTTGTCACTTTAACCATCTCACGGAACCAATCTCACGGAACTGAGATAATGCAATACTGGATTATAGAATAGGCTTAGCGTTAGATGATTTTGCCCAACTCTAGGCTCATGTGAGTGTTCTGAGCACATGTAAGGTGAGTCTGAGCTATGATGTTTCATAGGTTAGATGCATTAAGTGCATTTTTATTATTATTTTTTTATTTTTTAGATTTTATTTATTTATTTGACAAAGACACAGCAAGAGAGGGAACACAGCAGGGGGAGTGAGAGAGGGAGAAGCAGGCTTCTCGCCAATCAGGGAGCCCAATGTCAGGCTTGATCCCAGGACCCCGGGATCATGACCCAAGCCAAAAGTAGACGCTTAATGACTGAGCCACCCAGGCACCCCTTAAGTACATTTTTAACTTGAGATATTTTCTTTTTTTTTTTTTTTTAAACTTAGGATATTTCTTTTTCTTTTTTTACATTCAAGTTTATAGGGTGCAGCTTCACTGTAAACCGAGGAAGATCTGTACTGATTAGATATTTGATGATAAAGACTGCTAATTTTGTTTAGATGTGATAAAGGTATTGAGATTACATTTTTTTGTAGAGTGTGGGGAGGAGCAAAGGGGGAAGGATGGGGACAAGCAGGCTCCCTGCTAAGCTTGGAGCCCAACTCCGGGCTCGATCTCAGGACCCTGAGATCATGACCTGAGCCAAACCTGAGAGTCAGGCGGCTCAAAACTGAGCCACCCAGGCACCCCAAGATTACATTTAAAAAAAAAAAAGTAGGGTTACATTCTAAGACAGAAAGTGATAAAATTATTTGCTGAAATGCTTCAGAATAGCCAGGGGAAGGATGAATTGGGTGGAACTCTAAATGACCCAAAGTTGTCCTCAGAAGGCATTTGTTAAAACTGGGTGACACATTTGCAGAGCTTCATTATATCGTCCTCTCCACTTTGGTATATGTTTGAAACCCCCCATACTAAAGTCTTTGAAATTAATTTTTTAAAATTACTCTTATAACAGACCATCAAAATGAGCAGATGTTATTACAGACTTGCCAAGTGATAATGGTTGATGAGCAGTACATTGAAAACCAATGTTTTACAGACTGTACTGTTGACGATACTGAATGACCTTGACCTTTGACTTGGTGGGAAGTTTCACTGATGCTACAGAAGAGCTTAATTCATTTGCTGTATTTGAGTGGTGATGGTGGATGGATGGATCCTCTTGAATTTAGTGCCCAAAGCAAGCAGAGCTTCTGAACCTCAGCTGTTTCATGATCTTGTTGCTTATAGTTTGGATTCCCTAGTTGAGTGATGTTCAGCCTGAGCAACCACTTCGATCCGTCACCCAGCTTCTGCTTGTTACCAGATCATGGTGGGTTCTCTTGCAGGGGTTCCTGGTGTGTAGGTACATAGGATGAGAAGCATGGCACCTTTTCCTGGAATGATTTTACTTTGACCATTGGTATGTGTTGCAACTAAAGTTTTTGATGTCTCTCGAATGTTTACATTCAATAAAAACTTTAAGTTTTCATTTACTCCTGGTAAAATCATTTGGAGCTTAACTCTGTTAACTTTTTTAGGTTTTAATAAATTATTAACAATTTAAAATAAGATAATTATACAGTAAACACTATACATTAAAAAGTACATTAAGTATTTTTTACAAGGTAATCCTCTTTTTTTGAGCAGTTTTAGGTTTACAGAAAAATTTAGCAAAAAGTAGAGACTTCTCATATAACCCCCTCAAACTTCCTTCTCCCCGCCTTCCATATTTTCAACATTTTATATCTGTCTGCCACATTTATTATAATTACTGAAACGATGTTGAGCTGTTATTATTCAGTAGAGCCCATAATGTAATTAAGGTTCACTCTTTGTACATTCCATGGGTTTGGACAAATGTATGATGACATGTATCCACCATATAGTACCATTCAGGATAGTTTTGTTGCCCTGACAATCTTTTGTGCTTCACCTACTTGCCTCTCTCTCTTCCCTAATCTCTGGCAACCGCTGATCTTTTTACCGTCTTCATTGTTTTGCTTTTCCAAAATGTCATATAGCTGGAATCATACCTACAGCCTTTTCAGAGTGTCTTCTCTCACTTAATAGTAGGTCTTTGAGGTTCCTCCATGTCTCCTCATGGCCCGATAGTTTGTTTCCTTTTAGTGCTGAATAATATCCCATTGTCTGGATTGTAACACAGTTTGTTTATCCGTTCACCTACCGAGGGACATCTTGGTTGCTTCCAAGTTTTGGCAGTGTTGAATAAAGCTGCTAAAAGTATCTACGTGGTTTTTGTTTATACATAAATTTTCACCTCCTTTGTATAAGTACTAAGGAGTATGATGTTTGGATCATATGTTAAGAATATGTTTAGTTTTGTAAGTAAGTGCTAGACTGACTGGGCTCCTGAGTGGTTCAGTTGGTTAAGCGACTACCTTCAGCTCAGGTCATGATCCCAGAGTCCTGGTATCAGGCTCCCTGCTCAGCAGGGAGTCTGCTTCTCCTTCTGACCCTTTCCTTTCTCGTGCTCTCTCAAATAAAAAACAACAAAAACAACAACAACAAAAAAAAGCAAAAACTGCTAAACTGTCTTCCAAAGTGGCTCTGCCATTTTGGATTTCTACCTGCAAGGAATAAGACTTCCTATTGTTCCACATCTTTCCCAGCTATTAGTTTTGTTTGCGTTTTGAATTTTAGCCTCTCTAATAGGTGGATAGTGGTGTCTTGTTCTTTTAATTTGCAATTCTCTAATGGTGTTTGATGAACATCTCTCCACGTGCTTTTTTGACACCTGTATGTCTTCGGTGAAGTAACCGTTTAGATCTTTTGCACAGTTCGTAGTTTGGTTGTTTTCTTATTGTTGAATTTAAGAGTTCTTTGTGTGTGATATCCTTTATCAGATACGTCTTTGCAAAGACATATCTTTGCATTTTGTCCCATTCTGAGGTTTGTCCTTTCATTCTCTTCAAGTTTTTCTCTTTTGACACACTTCGAACATTCAACACTTCATGAGTCAAAATGGCAAATTTTTAAATTAAAATAGTTAAGAAGGAAAGTTGTTCATATTACTTGGGGTTTTACTATTCTTTAGATATTTAAAGTTTTTGACTGCTGGGCTGTAATATCTCCATTTACTTTATCAGAAACAGAAACCTAATTTTTTAGTGGAGAAAAGAGGACAGAAAGAATGCAGTCTACCATTAGTTTATTACTCTAGGAAATCAAAATTGAATTTTCTGGATGTTCAGGGATTGATAGTGAATGGTATACATGAACTATGAATGTCCTTGAGTCAGAGACATGACTTACCTCACATGAAACAGCAAATAAGACTAAAAACTATTGTCTTCTCTAGGTAAATTATCTGTTAATTTAGAAAAACCTTTGTCAACATTGCTTACTCAATTCTTGACTCACTATGGCTATATTTAAACAAGCCAATGACAGTAAAGTACTTAGATCTGATCACTTAAGGAATATCATGTCTTCAGCAACCAAATATTAAAGGTAAATTCTTTAAATTCAGTCTAATCGTTGAGTTTTAGTCAAATATGTTAGATGTTGTTACCTAAACATACACGGATGTCAATAAGTAGAAATACTAGCCTTGAAAAGTTGAATGGTGTGCAAAATAATAATCTGAGTTAGAAGAATCAAGGATTTAGGAGAGTTAGGAGTGAGGCTACCTAGGGCTAGAAAATCAGTCCAGCTCCAACCACTGGCATTCTTTCTCATTTGGTGTGTGAAAGGATGCCAAAGCCACAGCCAGGCTCCATGAGAGAGAGCTTTGTAATCATTTGTAATTTTGCCGTGACACAGGGGACCCAATCATAGCCTGAAGCCCATGACAGCCTTGCTCCATAGAATCTTACATCCTCACTCCAGGGTGAGAAAATGAAGACCCAAGTAATTTAAAAGGCTTTTCCAGTGTCACCACCTAGCTGGTGGCTGTGATATTTAGCAGGTAGGAATTTTACTATTTATGTATAACCATCTATGGTAGAGCCTCAACTACTGATCTTGGTTCTTAGGGGGGAAAAAACAAACAAACAAACTCCAGTGTTAAGAACGGACCGCTATGTAATTGTCTTAAGAACGATGGTGTTCAAAATATGTATAAAATATTCAGTAAGAAAAAAATCTGGTCTATCCAAGAGAGAGCTATGAATCATTAGTAGAAATCAAATTGTGAGAAGCCAGAAAAATAAGATCAAGTTAGTATAGCAGTCTGTGCTTGAGCTAATGCATGCCACCTGTTAGACAAAGGCAAGAACACAGCAGCCAGAAGACAGCTAATTAAAACAATGCCCAAGGCAGCCTGCAGCATATTCAGAAATAATTCTACAATTGAGGGGCTGCTGGGTCAGAGAATAGAGGAGGCTCTGTATAGAAGAGTTTATTTATTTGTATTTGTATTTGTTTTGTTTTACTTTTACTCATTGAGAAAGTACTTGGGCCAGACACTGGTGTGTGTTTTAGTATGTATGGGGGTTGTTGTATGTGTGTGTAAATATTGTGGTCTAGCTAAAGCAGTTAGGTAGTAAGCAGGTAATTAACATCTAAAGAAAGAGCAGGATCTGTTACTACTGAACTACTTATTGGCACCATGAAGAGTTGTATATTTGCTCCAAGAGCAAAAGTGCATACAGGGTAAGTTCTACATTACGGATCCTGCTACTTGTTGGTCACTTGGGCTACAATAGCTAATGTTTATGGAATACTTGATATGTGCCACCACTGGGCCCAAGTTTGAATACTTTGTTTTATGTTAATGTCATCCATTCCAAAGAAGGAAGTAGTACCATACCCATTTTACGGAGGGAAAAACAGGTTCACACAGCTGCAAAGAACATAATGAAGATTCAAACCCAGGTTAATCTGCTAAAACCACTACTGGCAATTGCATAATACTGCCCCTCTCATAGAACTTCTTTGAAACTCTGTGTTCTGATCTGTCAACAGAAGAGAATACCAGTAGAAGCCATTGGAAGAGCCAATTTTTTTTTATGAAAACTTTATAATCTGTTAAACATTATTCAGATGTGATAAGCTGTTATTTATAAATAAAAGATTTAAACCAGTGAGCAGCATTTCATTGTCCTACCACTTATTCATATCCATTGAACAATGTTATTATGTAGTTTTGCTAATATGTAATTTATTTTCATGCATTATTAAACTTTTTACAAACACATCATTGATTATTTAGCTAAACACAATTTAGGCTTTCCTTTTCTATCATAGATTTATCTTTTTTCCTAAATAGTCATGCTTCAGGGGGCTGAGCAGTTAACTTCCAATATAATTACATTTGCATAGTAATACACAGCACTTAAAGGTTTCTGAATACTTACTATTTTGGCATGCACATTGTCTATCAATTTTTACATTTCTCATTGTTATTACATTAAATCTTAAAGGCAGATATGCTTAATGCATTAGGTATGAAGTGTTGATGAGATACAAACAAAACATGGTTTAGTTTAACTGTTGCCATTCCATCCATCTCAGTCTCCAAGGCCAGGTTGAAAGACCTTTGAAGGATTCCATGAAAATGTGATACTGAGTATCACAGTAAATTAAGCTGATAGATTTTTTTAATAAAGATATAATGTATTATTAGCCCCAGGGGTACAGGTTTGTGAATCACCAGGTTTACACACTTCACAGCACTCCCCATAGCACATACCCTCCCCAATGTCCATAACTCCACCACCCCCTCCCACTGGCAATCCTCAGTTTGTTTTGTGAGATTAAGAGTCTCTTACGGTTTGTCTCCCTCTGGAGCCCATCTTGTTTCATTAATTCTTTTCCTACCCCCCAAACTCCCGACATTGCATCTCCACTTCCTCTTATCAGGGAGATCATATGATAGTTGTCTTTCTCCGATTGACTTATTTCACAAAGCATAATACCCTCTAGTTCTATCCATGTCCTCGCAAATGGCAAGATTTCTTTTCTTTTGATGGCTGCATAGTATTCCGTTGTATATATATACCACCTCTTCTTGATCCATTTATCTGTTGATAGACATCTAGGTTCTTTTCATAGTTTGGCTATTATGGACATTGCTGCTATAAACATTCGGGTGCATGTGCCCCTTTGGATCACTACGTTTGTATCTTAGGGTAAATACCCAGTAGTGCAATTGCTGGATCATAGGGTAGCTCTATTTTCAACTTTTTGAGGAACCTCCATGCTGTTTTCCAGAGTGGTTGCACCAGCTTGCATTCCCACCAACAGTGTAGGAGGGTTCCCCTTTCTTCACATCTTCACCTAAGCTGATAGATTTTTATTCCTCAGAAGATTACCTTTCTCCTTTCTGCAAATGACAGCGTCATGCTAAAAAATGTAGCATAAATATCTATATCTCATATTTATAAATAATAACTAAAATCTTTAAACTTAACATTTTATGTCTAATAGGAAGGATTTCTCAAGAAGAAATTAAGAGAAAGTAGAACACTAATGCAAAACTGAAATTTGTGACACACACACACAATAATAAACTAGTGAAGGTAACAGAATTTCTAAGTAAGGGTTGGACTCTAAAGTCTTCAGGGAAAGTCTGCCTAAGATAAGGAATAGGCTTGATTCTTCCCAGGCTCCAAATCTGGTCGCGTCAGGACTGAGTTAGGACATTCTGAAACATAGCTTTCGTGTTGGTCCTTTGTATTCTTTGACTCTCAAGATTTTTATATTTCACAAGATGTTTCAGACTTCCAAGCCCCACATCATTTCCCCAGCTACTTCTGTTTAGAAATCATCCACTTGGGCCCCCTGGGTGGCTCAGTTGTTACACATCTACTTAATACTCAGGTCATGATTCCAGGGTCCTGCAATCCAATCCCGCAATGGGCTCCTTGCTCCGCGGGGAGCCTGCTTCTCCCTCTCCCTCTGCTGCTCCTCCTGCTTGTGTTTTCTCTCTCTCAAATAAATAAATAAAATATTTAAAAATAAAAAATTTAGAAAATCATCCATGGGTTACTGTCCTTAGTGGCACAGGTGAATTTCGGTTTTGTCTATTGGTTGTAGGGACACGGTTTTGTGGGTGTCGACTCACTTTATTGAACCTTTTCACTAGTTAAAGATGACATAGTGATCACACGTGGGCGTCACATAAGTTGCAGCAAGCAGTATGTTAAATTTTACCCATTTTTAATCCATGGCAATTGAGAGAACTTTATGTGTGTTGATTTGTTCTGTTTTGTTTTTCACAGAAACGTTCCAGAGGCCAGGTGCTGTTTGATAAAGTATGTGAACATCTGAATTTGCTAGAAAAAGACTATTTTGGGCTTACGTATCGAGATGCTGAAAACCAAAAGGTGAGTGATTAAAAGCAATACAAAACGTATGTCTCGAACTGCTCGTTACTGTAAGAAAGGGAAGGAAAACTAAATTGGTAAATCGCTCTGCTTCCACTCCTCTGTTTACTCCTTTGAGTCCCTAAATGCTGTTAATTGCCTTATTTCTTTATGAAAGATATTATTGATGACTACCTTTAATCTTGAATATTCTGGAAAGAGAAATTCCGTTTTTCATGCCTGAGTTATTTATGGTTCTAGGAAAGCATTTTATATGGTACTTTTTTGGGGTGATGTATTTCAGTGAATTTGAGCCCATGAAAATCAAATACGTTGATTCTTACATAGAAAACATGTTCCCTGACTGCTGTCCTGTTGCTAATTCATCTTAGTATGCTTCCATATTCTTACAAAATCGGAATATGACATGGGTCGTTTGCTGACTGGAGTCTTGTCTAATGTATTCAGCAGGTATTTAATGTTTAATTTAATACTTCTATAGACTCTTACACCTGAGTAATGCAGTCTGTTCGGGGCTTTGCCTCACTAATTCCCACAACCACCTGAAAAATAAAGAAGAGGAAACTGTTCCTTTGTGTTTGTGTGAAGAACTAAGTCAAAGAAATTTTGCTCATAGATGTTATTTGTTTTGATGTTGTGCAATGAATCATACTTAATGCCTACCCAATTCACTGAACAATGTCTAACTTCGTTATTGAACATCTGAGTTTTCTGATGAGGAAAATAAGAAATCTCAAGCAGGTGTTTGTTTGTTAGGCAAGTGCCTAAGAATCAATAACCGTGGAAGTCACTTTGTGGGCCTGAATGGCCAGGACATCAGTGGACATTGTGTATCTTTAATTTATTCTAGTAACTTCTTTGAACACTGAATCCACTATTTTTTTTTCCTCCTCTGTTGCTGTACCAGCTCGAATGTTTGAAGGTAGTGTTGTAAAAGAAAGGGATTTTGTCACGCATGAATTGTGCATGCGCACACACATTTTCTCATTAGGTTTGTTCCTGGGCCCTCACAGGGCCTGGTGAAGAGCACCAGCTGTGGGGGAAAGGACCCAGGTTGGAGGGCCTGCCAGTAACCATGCACTTTGAAATATGCTTAGTGCGTGATCATCATCAAGTTGCTTTTATTCTTCTCCAGTTCAAATTCAAACTGTCATTTCCTTTTCAGAATTGGCTGGACCCTGCTAAGGAAATAAAAAAACAGATTCGAAGTAAGTTCTTTTGGATTATTTTACATGGTGATGTGAAGATTTTCAGAGAGCAGGCTTGTCTGAATTGGTGGCCCATACCCACAACGGCTAGTGTGAATACAGTATTTTTTAAAAGACAGATTAAGATCTCAGATTTTATCTCTGACAGGTTGGTCTAGCTTAAATACCCATTTTTAATCATCACAGCTTGGGAATTAAATGACTGTGACATTTGACCTATTCCCCTGCATGTTCCCAGAATGTGCAATACGATTTAATCAAGTGATGCTCCAGTTGGCAATTAACCATTTAAAAGCTCCCAACTTAATTATTAATGTTAAATTAAGCCTAACTGCCACAAAAGTAGAATAGTTAAAGGTGGTAGTTAGTGAATGGCTTAGAAATGGAATAACAAGTAAGATAGAAATTTACTATCTGGTAACAACCTCTTTCCTTGGTCCCTAAAGGCAAGTTAAGAAATCCATGTTTCCAGCAGTTGCAAGGGCAACCCACAAAACTGAAACACAGGTAGCTAGTAAGTACAAGTCAAGTTACTGAATCTTACTAACCATTCAGTGCACATTAAAACAAGATACCGTTTTTCACTTATTCAGGTTAACAGAGATTTAAAAATCTATTAATGCACTGCACTAGCAACTATGGACACAGCTGATAGAAGGATAAATTGATACAACCCTTTGAGAGTTTCAGTATTAAATATTTGTTAATTTAATATTTTATGTGTTATTTGTTTAGTATATATTGTAATTTAATATTAATAATATTCAGTCTTTTTAAAATTTAAAATGTGCTTATTCTTTGACCCTTAATTTTATTTGTACAGATTCATCCAGCATATGTATAAGAGGGGAGAATGTACATATGTGTACATGCATGAAAATTTGTTATAATATTGTTTGCAATAGCAGAAAACTAGAAGCAACTTAAATATCCGTTTATAAAGAATGGATTAAATCAGTCATGGAATAACCATACCCTGAAATACTAAGCAACTATTAATAGAATGAGGTTGAATGTGTTTTAGTTCTCATTAGTGAGACAAGTGAAATCTGTTTAAAAGAAGTTATGCATATATATACACAAATATATAT
Source organism: Mellivora capensis (assembly GCA_004024625.1). Lineage (NCBI taxonomy): Eukaryota > Metazoa > Chordata > Mammalia > Carnivora > Mustelidae > Mellivora > Mellivora capensis. The sequence continues at coordinate 84,671 of PISX010000455.1, read as the reverse complement.
ATATATATATATATATATATATATATATACACACACATACATACATATACATGGATATGTATATATGTAATAAATTTTGGAAGAGCACAAAAGCTGTCAGTAGTAAGTACCTCCAGAAGTGGTACCTCAGTATAAGGAGTTAGGAAAGAGGAAATATTTTTTTTTATTTTAACCCTTTTCTGTAGCTCTTTTACTGTAGACATGGATAATCTTTATAACTGTAAATAACTAGTTAATTTTTAAAGCGATTTTTTTTTCAATAAACTTGATAAATTTTTCAAACAACTAAATCTAGTTGAAGAATAAATTTAAGAGCAATACCTTAATGAGAATGTCATGCCCATGGAAGTTTTCAACAATTTCCTATTAAAAAAAGAGTAAGTATTTCCATTGCCTTTGAATGTGTTGAAACATCAAAACACATCAAGTACTAATAACAAGTGGTAGTGAGCATTTTGAAATGGCTTAATAGAAGATAGTATCTAAAAAAAAAAACTCTCCTTCTAGATATTACAGAAACTGATGGTTATGTATACAGCTAAAACATCTTTACCACATTTTTGAGAGAAATTTGATAATCAAGTTAGATAGAAATAAATTGGAATTGAAACCAGGGACAGCTCCAGATGTGAAAACACTCCTTTTTGTTCCAAGAGTCCTAATAAAAAAATGTTTAAGATGATGTATATGTTCTAAGAATCCTTCTATGGATTTACTCAAAGCAGATATGGTGAATATATATCCTATCTTGTTGTGTGCATAAAGTTCTCTGTAGTCACCTAATAAATGAAATGCTGTTTCTTACTTAGGTGACTGATAATTGCAATTTCTTTGAAAATATAAATATCTGGGATAAATCACAATATTGGCAGAAGAAAAGCTATATAAATGTTGGTTTTCTTATCTGTTGTTAATGGAATTATTTTTTTTCCCTTCACTTCCCATTTATCCTATCTCCCACCTTCTGTGGGCCCGATCTCACCACCCTGAAATCATGACCTGAGCTGAAACCAAGAGTAGGACGCTTAATCCACTGAGCCATCCAGGTGTCCCTCCTACCTTCTTTTCTAAGAGAAGAAAGAGGACAATCAGAACATGAGATTTAAAGGATATTTTCATCATGTAGATTAGGCTAACTATAACATAAAGAGAACTAAGTGACAGTCCTGAAGATAAAGGAGGAAGCAAGGACAATTGCAATTTTTTAATTGAATTTGGTATTTTTATCTGTATGCCTTATTGTTTCCCATGGACCCAAATGCCCTCTTTCTGTAAAATTTACGGCAGAGAACTATTATCCTATCTAACAGAATTATTGTACCATCACCTCCTTTTCCTAAATATAAATGATAACAGGGAAACACAGATCAAAACCACAATGAGATATCACCTCACCCCGTCAGAAAGGCTAAAATCAAAAAGACAATAGGAGGGTCTGGGTGGCTCAGTCTGTTAAGTGTCCATCTCTCTATTTTTGGCTCCGGTCACAATCTCAGGGTCATGAGATTGAGTCCTGAGGGGTGGAGCCTGCTTTAATTTTCTCTCTCCCTCTCCTCCTGTTCCTTCCCCATCCACTACCAACAGACAAGTGTTGGTGAGGATGTGGAGAAAAGGAACCTGTTGGTGGGAATGTAAGTTGGTCTACCCACTATGGAAAACAGTATGGAGATTCCTCAAAAAATTAAAAACGGAAATACCGTATGATCTCGTAATTCTACCACTGGGTATTTACCCAAAGAAAATCAAAATAGTAATTTAAAAAGATGTATACACCCCTGTGTTTATTGCAGCATTATTTACAATAACCAAGATAATGGAAGCAGCCAAAGTATCAATAGATGAATGGATGAAGAAGCTGTGGCGGAATACTACTCAGCCATAAAAAAAGAATGAGATTTGCCATTTGCAACAACATGGACTGACCTAGAGTGTACTGTGCTGAGTGAAATAAAGCAGAGAGAGAAAGATATTCTCTTTATATAGAAAATATTCTATGATTTCGCTTATGTGTGGAATCTGAGAAACAAAACAAACAAAAGCAGAAACAGATCCACAAATACAAAGAACAAACTTATAGCTGCCGGGGATTGGTGGGGGAGGGATGGGCATAGATGGGTGAAAAGGGGAGTGGAAGATACAAGACTTCCAGTTATGGAATGAGTAAGTCACAGAGATGAAAGATAGAGCTTGAGGAATATAGTCAATGGTATTTTAATAGTGTTGTGTGGTGACACATGGCAGCTATGCTTGTGAGCACAGCATAATGTCTGGAGTTGTCAAATCACTATGTTGTACACCGGAAACTAGTATAACATTGAGTGTCAACTCTACTTCCATTGATATGTGTGTGTATATTTAGACACACTTGTATAAATGATTAAAGGATGTTTCCATTCTTTTCCTGCTGTTGGTGCATAGAATGTCTCTAGAATGAGATCTTTAAGAGAATGGCAATCAACCTGATAAAGCTTTTAAGTTGAAAACTGATGAGAAATAGAAAATTCTGAAACTGAAGAGTTTGCTCTTACGAGAAAAAATTATAATTCTAGTCATTTTTTATGCAGACTCAGATGTTTAAATTTCTAAATATACTGTATTTTAATATAAATATATTTATGATATAATTTCATAATATGGAGTATATGATCCATATACTGTATATAATAATTTATAGTAATTTTATGCTGCAAATGCAGCATACTTAAAGTTTCCAAGATTTGGCAGCCATACAATACTAAAATTAGAATTTTTTTATAAGAATGGACTCTCTTCAGTTTCATAGTTTTCCATCATAAATTTGTGACTCGAAATCCTATATCGACATATAGGAATATCATTTTAATGCATTCAGGTGGTTTCATTTCCTGTGTCCATCCAGGGCCACCATCTGAGCAGATTCGGGCTTGCAAACCCATTCATTACATAACCATGCCTTCCCACTCAATCTGTTTCTATCAGATTCTTTATGGGGATATACATTTGAACTTTAATCTGCCTCTCATTAATTTCAAATCTTACGCCTTATTTAACTAGATTTCTTCCTCTTGATTAGGGTGTAGACTATAGTTTTTGAAACTTCCCACTCTTTAAAAATAATACCCCATAAAACCTTGCAGTTGTTTGGGGTATAACCTCATGAAAATGGATTTCTTGGGACTAGTGATTTTCATAGTGTGGTTCCCAAGCCCACCTGTACTCAAACCACAAGGGAGTTGATTAAAACTACAATTCCTAGGCCATATTTCCCAATCTCTGGAATAAAAGTCTCTCGGGTGGAGCCTAGAAATTGACACTTTTAGCAAGTACCTCAGATTCTTAAACCAACTATAGTTTGAAATTCCTTTTCCTGCCCTGAGGATTTTGCTTTGAACTATCTTTCTTATACCCCCCCCCCCTTTTTAAAGAATTTTATTTATTTGGGGCAGCTGGGTGGCTCAGTCGTTAAGCGGCTACCTTCACCTCAGGTCATGATCCCAGAGTCCTGGGATCGAGCCCCATGTCGGGCTCCCTGCTCAGTGGGAAGCCTGTTTCTCCCTCTCCTACTCCCTTGCCTGTGTTCCCTTTCTCTCTCTCTCTATCAAATAAATAAAATCTTTTTTAAAAAAGTTATTTATTTTAGAGACAGAAAGTGTGCACATGCAAACGAGTGGAGCAGCAGATGGGGGAAGGAGAGAAAAATCTGAAGCCTATCCAGCCCTAAGCACAGATCTGGATTTGGGGCTCGAACCTACCACTGGGAGATCATTACCTGAGCCAAAACCAAGAGTCCGACACTTAACCAACTGAGCCACCCGGGCACCCCTCTTTCTTATACTTTTATTATGTCAACGTTTATCTTGAATTTATTATGAGATTGTTTAATTACATTGATCAACCACTCACTGGGTTCAGGGCATACTTTGAAATGGATAAAAATGACAAAAGAGCAATAAATCCATTTCCCATAACTAATCCGTTAATTTTCATTCCAGTTACTTGGGGGGAACGCCCACTCTCATTTATGAACCTCCCCATCGGCAAGAAGTAAAGGGATCCATATTAGCAGGAAGTGCCTAGGAATCAATAGGAAAATAAAACGAGATCAGACCATTTTTTGATTAACAAAAGGACCTGGAAAAATCATCACTAGAAATATATGGGCTTGAGGGATAACTTATAATTCTTAAAGCCTATGTTTCAGGGATATTTTCTGAGTGATTTAAAAATGATAGCAAGCAACCAGTAATATGTGGCTTTATGCCAGTTCTTTATAAGCTACCTCAGGCAGTGATCCTGCCATGCGGAATTTTAAGTGAATTATGAATAGTCGTGCTGAGAATAAACTAGACTAATAAATGTAACTGTGCTGCTTATGACAGAAATACAGGTAACCTGTGCAGCTAAGTATTTGCCTCATACTCAAGAGAATAGCCCAAAGAAAGAAGCTGGTACTTAGAATTCTACCCCTTTCTTCTGAATGTTTGCAAATGACTCATGGAGCAAATGGAGTTTCCAGAAGTCATTTAATGGGGAGGAGGGAATGTTGGGCATCTTAGGAGGATAGTTGAGGCATAAGGGCTGGAGTGTGAAGTCACAGAATCACGGAGAGAAAGGAAGAGGCTACAGCTTCTGGTATAGATGAAAGGCCTTCCAAATACAAACAGCTCAACGCTGTAGCACTTTCCTGGTCATTGTGTGGGGAAAACAAACGTCCCGCGAAGGAACACCCAGACTCAAATGAGTTACTGCCTTAAAAGCCCAGAAAAAAAGAACAGAGTATGATGAGTTCAAGGAGTGATCAGGTGGAGAGAGAGTAAATGTAGAAAAGAAGAAAATGTTTCTCCATATTTATAGTGATAAACCATCCACCAATAGAGACCGTATTAATAAAGTGGAGAGCTTCATGAGGCTTCAGGTGGAAGTGTGGGCGGCACGGAGAGCAGGTGACTGTCTGCTGCCCCCTGCTTGATTGTTTTCCTTGTGGGAGAAGAGGCTGTAAGGAGAGGCCATGGGATCAAGAACAGCAACACGTCAAGAGCACCCGTCCGAGTCCTGGGCTCATAAGGAGGTGGGGGCATTTGGGGAATCACCCTTCATGTCTTCAGGCATCTCTTGAATCAACAGTTTCGCCGAGGAAGAAAAGAATTTTCAGCAGCCTGGAGAGCCAGCTCACTTAAATATTCACGACAACAAACCTTCCCAGAAAACAAAAATATCCTGAAACTTTCCTTGACATGTATTATAGTGCGATTTGACCTGTAATAACAAAGCAGAAAGGACAAAGCAAGCGGGATTATGTCTGTACCGTTGGTATGTGAGCTATCCCGAATTTCAGAGCAGTAGAGCCAGTCAGCTCAGGACTTGTCTGCACGCATTATCTCTGTCATTCACATATGTTCCCCCTCTTCTGACGGCGTACCTTTGTCCCTGAGAAAGGGAGGAAATGTAATCAACTTCCAGGCTAGTTAGAAGCACCAATAATGGATTTGGGGAAAAGATTAAGGACTAGTTGACGTTTCAGACATATCTGGATTTCGTTGAACTTGAGACTTTCCCGTTTTCCACGGAGGAGCCAATGTTGCTTGGGAGTTAGTACTTGGAGTTAAGGCGGTTCTCACTATCAGAATAATAAGTACAAAGGGATTTTCTGAGTTTTGATCCTAATTTTTCTCTCCTCTCTGCAGGTGGTGCTTGGCACTTTTCATTTAATGTGAAATTTTACCCACCAGACCCCGCCCAGCTTTCTGAAGATATCACCAGGTATTTGAAAGTTGGCTCTGAAAAAGGCAGGCTTTTCTTTATCCTCTGGGGAAGAGCATGCTTACATCTGGGAACCTTTCAGTCATCCACGCCAGAAATGGCAAACCAAAGGCAACGGAGCGAGAGCAAACATCTGATGAGAAGATTTGCCAAATCATATCTGTTCACAGTTGAATCTTTGGTGCTAAGCTGATACTTCGTCTGTCTGACCTTGGAGGGAAAACTTGCAGAATTGAGATACTGTCATCCACCCACCACCGTCAGATTGGATGGGATTCAGCCTTACGGGATACGGCAGTTCCTAGTGCTCCTGCTCTAAAACTCAGAGTAAAAATGTGTCTTTGGATGCTTCTGCTGTTTATATAACCAGTCTGATACACGACAGCTATTTTAAAAAATCAGGCACCAAATGCACACAGAGGAGAGTTTACTTTATCTGCCCTGTGTGTACAGGAAAAATGATTCATTCATTTGGGGGAAGGAAGACTGAAGAAAGAAAACTAATGTAAAAATATCCTGGTGCAGTGACTTGAGCTTTGGGTGTGCGAGGAGATCCCTTTAGGAGGCTATCCTGGGTTTGCCATGTGTTCTAGGTTCCTTCACTTTGGAACTGCTGACTCTCTCGCCCTGCTTGGTAGTAAGTTTACAGCCAATCAGAGTGACATTGTGCATTGCGTACCGAATTTTCTGCGTAAGCCTCACAAGCTTCTTGGAGGGCTTTTCAGAAAAGGGGAATTATTCCAAACAGCTCCAGTCACTGGCTAGGAGTAAAAATAGTTCCAGCAGACATATTAGGCAAAGAGTAAAAGAAATAGTTACAGAGGATTTCTTTTATATTTTTATTAAATCAAGGAAAATGGATGACTTCTTATTTAAAGATACTTTTAATAATATTGAAGAACCACTTAATTGTGGCTAATTTATTGGTTATAGAGGCACATATACCTGACATGCGATGCATGGTTCCTTTCTATTTGTGCAATGTTTGCAGAGCCTGTGGAATGTGTAGAAACTTCTGTATCTGTATTACATGGAGTTTTTTTATATCAGCTTAAAATCGCATTTGAAGGGGGCTTAAGACTTTAATCATTGTCTTCATCTTCAGCAGATTAACAATTTATTTCTTATATGAGCGGTGCAAGGATATTTTATTATTATACCTATATCTTGGGGCATGAAGGGTTTTGTTTTTTTTTTTTAAGATTTTACTTAGTTATTTGACAGAGAGAGAGAGATCACAAGTAGGCAGGGAGGCAGGCTCCCTGCTGAGCAGAGAGCCCGATGTGGGGCTCGATTCCAGGACCCTGAGACCATGACCTGAGCCGAGGGCAGAGGCTTAACCCACTGAGCCACCCAGGCGCCCCTATAAAGGGTATTATTAAGAGTTATCAACATTAGCACTTACCTTGGAGTCTCCTGCAGTTAGTCGTCTATCTGTAAATCTTGAAAGCAAGAAGCAGAGAAGAGAAGTCAGCTATCAGTGGCGAGATCTGTATATCTTGGCCACATTAAATGGAAAATACCTCTTACTCTTTGAGTATAAAGCTGTTTACTTGTAGGAATGAGGTGCTCAGATTTTAAAGTAGTAATTCTTCAGAGTTAGTCTTCATATCAGTTGGATTCTAGGAAGTTCTCTAAATAAAAAAATGAGGACTGGAAACGGGAGCAGTTGTTTGTTACTATGATGAGACCATGGCATCAGGGGGGCAGGAGTAAGTGCAGTTGGTGGTGGTGTAGCCAGTAAGTTAGCTGAGATCGGCCTTGCTCACATGGCAGGACGCTTCCTTTAAGGCTGGCAGACACTTAGTAATTGCATTTAGCTGCACCATTGTTATATGATAATTCCCCCAACCAGAGATTTCAGGGAGTGTATTGGGGGGAATCAGTGATTTGGATTTTAAATGTTAGTTATTTTAAAAGATGTTAAAGAAATAGGCCTTGAGGTTTCTTCTACTCAGTGCCATTAATAAATAAATTTATTTTTAATAAATAAAATTTTCAATTTTATCTTTAATAATTAATAACAATGATACTTTATTAATAAATAAAAATTATTATGAGCGTTGACTTGCCTCAAGATGCCCTTTAATATTGTATTTTATAAGCAAGTATTTTCCCCTTACATCTAAAGCAAAGTAGAGATGCTAGAAAATTTGTCCTAGTGCGATCATTCCCCAGGAAGGAATGCTTACAGCGCAATTTGTACCAAGTGGCCTGCTTTTCTCCTGTCCTCATGCTGGAATTTTGCTTTGTCTTTTGGCTCCTGGAAGGTACTACCTCTGCCTACAGCTGCGAGACGACATCGTGTCTGGAAGGCTGCCCTGCTCCTTTGTCACCCTGGCCCTGCTGGGCTCCTACACCGTCCAGTCCGAACTTGGAGACTACGACCCAGATGAATGTGGGAATGATTACATTAGTGAGTTCCGCTTTGCGCCAAACCACACGAAGGAACTGGAAGATAAAGTGATCGAGCTGCACAAGAGCCACAGGTTAGTGGCAGAAAGCCTGAGAACATTCGTTTTGCTTGTGCCTTGATGGGTGAGCGTCCCTCGTATTACCACCTCTTACCAGGCTGCGTTTCAGGGGCATGAAGGCTGGGACCGTAGCAGACTGAGGTTCTGTATTTTGTATGGTTCTGGGGTAGTTACGCTCTCCCTCTGGTATTCTGGTTGTTCTTGTTTAGAGAGAGAGAATGAGGAGAGGGGAGTGGGGGGAGGGTAGATGGAGAGTGAAAGAGAATCTTAAGCAGGCTCTACACTCACTGCAGGGCCTGACATGGGGCTTGACCTCATGACCCTGAGATCATGACCTCAGCCGAAATCCAGAGTCAGACACTTAACTGAGTCACCCAGTGACTTTAAAAGCCATTTTCCTTGGGGCACCTGGGTGGTTCAGTCAGCTAAGCGGCTGCCTTCAGCTCAGGTCATGATCCCAGGGTCCTGGGATCCAGCCCCTGTCAGGCTTCTCCTTGGTGGAAAGCCTGGTTCTCCCTCTCCCTCTGCTGCTCTGCTGCTTATGTGCTTGCTCTCTCTCTCTCTCTCTCCCCACCTCTCTGTCAAATAAACAAAAATCTTTAAAAAAAAAAATGAAAGCCATTGTTCTTGTTATTCTCCGCCACCCCCTTCAGAGCATGAATCTGCTGGTAACTCTGTGGGGTTTACTTATGAGATAGCAAGGCTAAGTGGGAATATTGCAGTCCTGCCAGGTAAAAGAAAAGCAGCATTGTGACTTTTTTTTTCCCCCCTTATCAGAGGAATGACGCCAGCAGAAGCAGAGATGCATTTCTTGGAAAATGCCAAAAAACTGTCCATGTATGGGGTTGATTTACATCATGCCAAGGTATGCATTTTTTAAACCCCTAACTTCCTATTTAATTTTCTTTAATGCAGTGTTGTTATTACTATAAGCTGATGATTTTTTAATTCCATCATTTAAAACTTTGGGGATCCAAATCTGTGTATGCTTTAAGGCCCACTCAATGATAAGGCAAATTCAGCTCTCTGAGATTTTACTGAAGGGTTTGCTCTGCATGTCTCAGACTCCCATAGCTCGTGGCCTCAGCTGCTGAAAGCCCTAGGTAGGCAAAGCCTCAGTTTGCCCATTGGTTCAGTTAGAAATTTATCTTCACATAACAAGCTCCTATCACAGCCTCCTTCCCTGTCACAGTTTTATTTCCCACTTTGTGCCAACACGTGCCCTTTGCTTCTGCCAGATCCTGTCTCTGCCTCTTCCCTGAATATGCCCGTCCTTGCCTGAGCTGTCCTTCTCCTTTCTGTCTACCTGCCCCAACCGTGGCCAGTTGTCCAGGACCCAGCTGTCACATCTCTTATGTGCCAAGTACTGTTGGATGCCTCTGTTCTGGATGCTTCCCCGGGCACTCAGCAAATTCACATCAACTCTAAATAGCTCTCTCTAGAACTTAGGTTCTCTGACACATCATCAGTGCTTTGAAATAAGGTTGTCATTTTAGTTCAACTAAAATTAGGCCCCAAAGCTAAGGATTGCCTCGTTGATTGGTGATGAGCGAAATGTCAAAGCTGTATCTTGGCCACAGAGTCTTTTGAAGTTGGAACTGGACTGTAGGAGGGTTGAGGTGGTGAGACCGCATAAAACATTTGATTCCAGGTTGCACTTTCCCAGAATCTCTGTTTTTCCGGAGTGAGAGAGTGAGTATATGGACTGTTCGTCTGGTATTTGAGCAGCTGTGAATAAAAGTACTGTAGAAGCACAGACAAGCCTTCTGAAAACTTCCATCCAAAACATACGAAATTTGTTACGATCTTAGGGATGGATTCTGGTCTTTCAGTAACATTAAAAAAAAAAAAAAAAAAAATCAGTGCTTGAAGTTCAAGGGCCATTCCTTCTGATTTTGGCTATCAAGAGACTATCACTCCTGTATAGGAACATGCCCTTATTTCTGATGGACCGAACAGTCACCATTGTCATGGTTTGGGACCTGAAAGAACATGCAGGTAATAGGTTTTGAGGCATGCGAGTATCTGACACAGTCAAGGTTGGGGCCAAGAAATGAGGAGAATTTCAGCTGGCTCTGTTCAAGCAGACATCTTGAGGACCCATGGGAGGGAAATCTGTGGTCTGTAGGCTCCATTGACGCTGCCAGTGGGGCCACTCCCTGGTTGGCTCTTAGAGAGCAGACTGATCCACCCTGTGTTTGGACAAGAAAATGGCGGCCATCAAACACATATGAGTTGGATGGGTTGTCTGTGGATCATTTTGTACATCATACAGGGTGAGCACGTTCAACACCTGAAGGCCTGGACACAAGCAAAATCTCGGAGACTTGGCTGGGACATCCTGGGGATGTGCCGGGACATTGACTGCCAAGCTTTTTGACATTTGTGTGTAATTACAACAGCAGGTGTAGCTCTGTTTACTTGCCAGTTCATTATTCTATTTTTTTTTCACTTATTTTTCACTTGGATAAGAAAGTGTTTTATATTGTATGCTGTATAAGGTAGGAAGAGGATTTAAAAAAGAAAACGAAAACACACACGAAGATTGTTTTTCTCTTCGAGTTTTTCCCTAGGTGGCTAACAGATAAGGGAACAAGAAGGAAATGAAGGTCACCTGAAAATTTGAGTGAATTGAAAGCTATTTCTGAAGTTAGGTTACACACGATGATTCACTTACTGCCTGGGAAGAATAAACAAATAAAAGATTGGGGCTTACGTTTGGGAAGGGCAACTCAGGATTTATCATGTTCCTATCAGTACAAATAAAATCACTTAACATTGCTAAATGAAAATAGATCGCTGCTTTTTCATTCACTAATATGATTTGAAATCATGCCAATTAAAAAGAAGGAATTAAGGAAGCACAAACACAGCCTATTTTCGGATTTCATCTGAATATTAAGTATAACGAATGTTCAGTTGTGTACTCCCATTTTCTCCGGCAGCCACAGTCCATCATTTCAAGAAGGAAATTTACTGAATTAAATTAGAGCCAATTTCCGGTTGTAAGTGAGAGGATTCTCTTCCGTGGATGGTATGAAAGGCCCTGAGCTTTAGGGCCCATTTAGAAATTCTGAATTGTGATCTTGGACTCTGTGGCTCTGTATAAAGAATAAACAACATATATGAGATGAAGCTCCCTTGTTTTGGAAAACCTATCCTACATGCCTCGTTTTTTTTTTTTTTTTTTCCTTAGGAAGACTGTCTCTGCTCGTTTGTCACTTAATGTCAGCCTGAGTAGGCTCAGTCAGAGTCATTTACCTCATATGAGATTCTGAGATGTAGATAGGTAGGTCTAAATCCTTGCTGGATATCCCACGGACCGAGTGATAAGTGAATGACAGTGAAGTTGGAACAGTGGTTTTAAATTAAGGGACTAGTCCACTCGTTTATTTTAATTATGACAGGCTGAGACTATCCAGATCTTCCTTCCGTGTTCCCCACTAAAGGGAGCATTAAATGTGTCGATATATTGATAGGGAAACACACACGTCCCCAAGAAAGGCCGCCGTGACAGCTTTCAGTACAAAAGACATATCAAGGGACACCTGGGTGGCTCAGTCATTAAGCAGCTGCCTTCAGCTCAGGTCATGATCCCAGGGTCCTGGGTTCGAGCCCTGCATCGGGCTGCCTGCTTGGCGGGAGGCCTGCTTCTCCTCCCATTCCCTCTGCTTGCGTTCCCTCTCTCACTGTGTTTCTCTCTGTCAAAAAAAAATAAAATCTTTAAAAAAAAAAAAAAAAAAAATATAGGTTGGAAATTTAGATCTACACAAAGAAATGACATGCATTAGAAATAGAAGGAATGAAGGCAAAGTAAAATATTACAAAAAAAAACACAAAAAAAACGTATCAAGCCAACGTCAGGACTGCAGGCTGTGGCAGAAGACTGGATATCCGAAGTATTTTTTTTGTCATTGCTGTGGATTAATGAAGTGGAAACGTTCATCCAGTTTAAAACCCCACATATTCCTGACATTTTCTGTCTTCATCTGCCCTCTCTTCTAACATGGAACGGCTGCTCAAAAGCAGCGTCCAGTCCGGAGCATGAGAAAGTGGGTGTTCACTGCCGCCCCACTTGCTTGGGGTGCGCAGCTGATGACAACAATATGGGGGACACGCAGATGTGTGTGGTGGCGGTGAGCCCGAGACAAGTGGGCAGCGGGGGTTTCCTGCTCTTCCCCGTGAAGGATGCTGTCTTCTCATTATCCGGAGACACTAATGGATGATTTTAAAATAGATACTAGCGCAAGAGGCTTTAACTCTGTATTTATCAGATACAACAGAAAGCGAGTCAAAGAGCTTTTACTCCCAATAGTCCTCCCTCCATGCCTGCATTTTTGCTCATGGTGCAGGGGGGTCTCTGAGCAGCCCCTGGGACAGATTACGCGGTTCCGAAGGATCAGTAGTGCCCGCTACACGTCGGCCTCGGGCTCTAGCTCTTCCTTTGCTCTTTCAGATTAAAACCCTTGATCAATGGTCGGCAGTTTCTGGTCTTTGAATTCTCCTCAAATTTAATTATGCCGTAATATCCTGCCATCAAGTATTTCCACTTTTGTAGAGTAATTTCGTATCTAATGGAGTAATCCATTTCCCCGGTGAAATATTTCATTTTAATCCAGTTAGATCGTATTTGTGGACTTGCATTTCCCAGAGATGGACTGAAATATTTATTTTTGTTTCTGGAAATATTAGTTTTATGCCTTGCACTGACAAGATTTAGGAAGTAAATTCCCACAATATGGGTGAGTCAGAATCTCCTGTTCGGATGCTTCCATTTTCCCGTCCCCTCATCGCCGCTACAGAGGGATTCAGTGCCAGGGACAGTCGTGACGATTAATGTGACAAAAGACCTCAGCTTTGCCTCTTAGGTGCCCCCTGCTTCCGACATCCAGGAAGACCAGGATGTAGAGATTGAGTCTCACACACAGTCCCGTCTTCTGTCCTTTATCCTTCCTATGCAGGGTCACTGCATATGTTCCTTTTACCCCAATTTCACCCAAATACAGCATTTAGGAGGCATTGGATATCCATGCAATGTCTCCTGAGCTTTAGATGACCTCTCCGATGACCTCCGAGATTTCTCATCCCACATCCCTAGAAAACGACCTAAAGATGAAACGTGCACGTAGCAGACAATCCTGTTATAAATATAGCGTGCTCCCACTTAAAAAAGAAAACTAGAGAGATAAAGAGAATGTGTCTCTGTTTATGTATGTGACTCAGTTCCCATTACAACTGGGCAGTGTGTGTGTTAGAGACATGTTGGGGAAGTATGTTCCTACTTGAAAAGCCTATTTTATATTTGAATTTCTGACCTTAATGGTGTATTAAAAAAAGATCAAGGCTCTTTTTTAATGGAACAAATTCCAAAATACTCATTAGAAAGGACAGGGCCTCTCCATTAGTATACGTAGGAGTCGAAAGCCCTGCCTCTGGAACCAGGCTATCCATAAATTCAGCTGGGGTGGGCAGTTAACCTCAACACGCTTTAAAAGTTTCCTCATCTGAGTGAAATAAGTCAAGCAGAGAAAGTCAGTTATCATGGTGTGGAGCATAAGGAATAACACGGAGGACATGGGGAGATGGAGAGGAGAAGTGAGTTGGGGGAAATCGGAGAGGGAGATGAATCATGAGAGACTGTGGACTCTGAGAAACAGACTGAGGGTTTTGGAGGGGAGGGCGTGGGGGTTGGGTGAGCCTGGTGGTGGGTATTATGGAGGGCACGTATTGAATGGAGCACTGGGAGTGGTGCATAAACAATGAATCTTGGAACACTGAAAAAAAATTTTTTTAAAAGTTTCCTCATCTGTAAAGTAGGAAGAGTCCTAGGAACTATCTCAGAGTCTCCTAGTGAAGATTAAAGGAGTTAACATTACATACGTGTGCACTGGTGAGAGCCTTGCCTGGCGCTTGGTCGTGAGACCTGCCTCTCTCGTTCGTACCGTGATCAGCATGTCCTGCGGACGGTGTCCTCTCTGTGCAATACTTATGTCATGAGCCATTGGTAAGCCATTTCTACACTGCCATGTCTCCACAGTGATCAAGATCTTCATTAACAGCCAATTATTTAGGGGCAACATATTAAAAAAAAAAAAACGATGGGGGTATTTTTCTTATTGAAATTAGAGCCGTTGGCAGTCAATTGCAAATTCCTTCACAGAACGCTGTGGTGTGTTAAATGCCACCCTCATCCCACATGGAAACCCGTGAAATACTGATCTAATGTTTCTTGATGCTGTTTTCCAGGATTCTGAAGGAGTAGAAATTATGTTAGGAGTTTGTGCGAGTGGTCTGTTGATATATCGTGACCGCCTGAGGATCAACAGATTTGCCTGGCCTAAGGTCCTAAAAATTTCATACAAACGGAACAACTTTTACATTAAGATCCGGCCAGGAGAGGTAAGTCACTGCCCCGCAGTTGGCGTGTACATTGGAAAGAAAGGTACCCAGTGGCAAACAGAAATGTAAATTGCCAGCTCCCAGGTTCTGAGCATCATGGTGATTTATGTGTCCATGCCTACGAGAATTTTTTGTAGTTTTGTTTGATACATAGCAATAAGTAAAATATTCTCTTCTTCATGGCCTGGTTCTAACTTTGTCCCACTGCATAGATGGAAAAGTTTTTATTTTTGCAGGTTTTAGCGTAACCTCAAGATACATGGATAATGATAATGTTCCATATATCTCAGTCCAAGGTATAAAAGAAACTCTGAGGTACTAAACCTTTTGTGAATAAAGAACAGATTTCTTCCCGTCTGTCCCAGTTTTATGCGCTCGTGCCCTTTCGTACTCCAAATCTGCTGGCACGCTAGCACGAATAGCATTGAGACAATATGATCAAAGTACAAGAAAGATTAGAGGAGGAGACACCAAGGGTAAATGATTCATATGTCTCATAGCCTAGTACATTTCTGCCTTTTTCTTTTATTCAGAAAGACTGATGGAAAAAAAGTAAAAGTTGTTGACTAACCACATTCATAGTGGTTTACACATAATAAGTGGTAAATATTTCCTATTATCTGTGTAACAGATGATAAATAAATATACCCAGTTTCTGATGAGCATAGGTATTCTAATGGAGGCAGTCAGAGCTCTAAGGTTGCAACTCACCTGTGTCTCTGAACATTTTCTGGTACAATACAGAATTATTCTGTCTTCAAAATCAGCCTCTCTGTTGGTGGAAAGTGTAATTTAAAAATCAGGTTATATGGGATGTAATGAACAGCATGGTGACTATAGTTATAATACTGTATTATATCTGAAAGTTACTAAGAGAGTGGTCTTAAAAGTTCTCATCACAAGAAAAAAAAACCTGGTGATGGATGTTAGACTTACTGTGATCATTTCACTGTGTATTTAAACATCAAATCATTATGTTATACACTTGAAACTAATAGGTTATATGTCAGTTATACCACAATTTAAAAAATTTTTTTAAATCACACTATAGAGCAAAGAATCATGTTTATGATTCCCTGTAAATATAAAGTCAAACTTGTCTGTGAAGACTGAAATAATCTGTAAGCTTTTCATGGACATATATGAAATAATTTTTTATATTCACTAAAATTGCATATAAAACTTAAAACCAATATATATTCAATTCATCAAATATTTACAAGTGAGCATCTGTTTATTGTCAGGCACCATGGTGGGCATTAGAAATAGGTAAATATGACCTTGTTCCTATACTTAAGGGACTTTCTGTTGAGCAAAAAACAGTCTCATGTACTTAGAATTATGTCATCATGATACATTTTGCACATATAATACTGTGCAGACATGGGGCAAGCGTGCTGTGGTGAGGGCCCAGATGGGAAAGCTGGAGAAACACATCAGGAAACAATACTGAGCCATGGAAGGTTTTACAGAGGGTATGATATGCTAGACGAATCATTTGGAATGAAACTTAGCAGCTTTGTGATGAGATGTGCTAAGATCTCAACCAAGGCAGAGGCCATGGGAATAGAACGGAAGGAGCAAATGCGAGAGAGGTTTCAGAAACTGAGCCTGTAGGCCTTGGACACGGGATGGAGGAAGGGGCTGAAGGGTGGAGGGAATCCCGGACAATGGGAGGTCTTTGGTTGGCAAGAATGAAGTTGATGCACATGATATTACTAGACGAGGGGAGAAAACAGGGAGAATTTCAGAAAAAAAAAATTCTTTTGAGATATATTTTCATGGGGTGATTCTTGCATAGTAAGAGATAGAGGTCTGAAGGAGTCATTAGCTTCATCCATTCTCCTCAGGGCCTTGGGCATGAGATATATTACCCAAAGAATAAGGCAAGTTAAAGGAAAAGAGAGACTCTAAAACAGAAACTCTGTTTTGAGGGAGGGGGTAGGCAGAAGACCACAGGCCGATGAACCAAAGCAGCCAGAGAAAGAAGAGAAGGGACAAGAGCCATCACGAATGACAAGGAGATGAGATTTTGAGTATGTGGTAAACTAGCCTGGCCAAATGTTACAGAGAAGGCATGTGGGCTGAGAACTAAGAAAAGTGCATCAGACTTGACAGATCCCATTGTGACATTGAAGAGTTCAAGCGGGTTGTAGGAGCACCTTATGTGGTGTATAAGGTCGCGATGAGGTGGGGAGGGAAGTAGCCAAAGCTGCTCCTTCCTGACATTTGTCAAGGAGCGAGATGGGGCTGTGGTTCAGGCAGAAGCAGTCTCAAAGAAAGTTGGGCTTTCTCCCCCTCTTTTTTGGCAGTCATTCATATATATATATATATATATATATATATATATATATGGGCTTGAGAAGAATGAGAAAAAATTTTCGGTGGCACGAAGGCTTTGAAGAGGTCGAGACATGGGTACAAAGCACAGAGAGATAGATGAACATTCAGAACTTGCAGGAGCCTCTGTCATCTTTGGTCTAAGGAGGATAGCAGCAAGAAAATATTCCCAGCTTTTTGCAGCAGAGAGGAAGTTGATTGTTCTTTTTTTTTTTCCTTAAGATTTTATTTATTTGACACAGAGAGATACAGCCAGAGAGAGAATACAAGCGGGGGTAGTGAGAGAGGGAGAAGCAGATTCCTCACTGAGCAGGGAGCCCAATGCAGGGCTCGATCCCAGGACCCCAGGATCATGACCTGAGCTGGAGGCAGACACGTAACAACTGAGCCACCCAGGCACCCCAAGCTGATTGTTCTTTAAAACCCCTGGCTTTAGCATAGCGTGTGGTCCTTATTAGATGCAAGATGAATAAATGGAGGACGGGTTAGTCGCAATCCATAATGCCCTGGCTTGTTGACTGACTGGGGCTCTTGGCCAATAGTGATTGTTAACCACTACCACTACATGTGAACATCCAGAGTGAGCACAAAATTGGGAACGGCAGTTGTAGTTGGAATAGCTTGTGATATATTTCCCATTCTCCCCTCCAACCCCACCCGCCCCTAGTCCCACTCAAATACGAAGCAGAAGGCAAGCATAGTTATCTCTCATATGCCATGCATAGCGCCCCCCCCCCGCCCCCGCCCCGGTTCTTTGCTACATGAATTACTTTTTTTCTATTGACTGTATCAGTAGCCTGGTTGTTTTATGTTCCTTTGGAAAGCTTTTACTGTTTAAAAGGGTTGCCCTCTGGTGGCCTGATGCATACTCTCTTCAGAAAATAAAAAATCCCAAACATTTGCAATAATGATATTAAAATATATTACTCAGGAAGTCAGATATTTCACTTTGAGAAAGCAAATGGCTGATAGATAGTCATCTGAGTTGTACATGCTGAGAGATATGAAACTGTCCTCCCAGTCTGTGATCGTACATACACTATCAAAAGATGTTAGTGTTGAGCATGGTAATCCAGAGGGGAATGCAGAAATAGAATCAGCAGTATCTGATACCAGGTCATCAAACACCTAGGAGGTATACCTATTCTCTGACCAGATCCTGAGAGAAAAAGTCAGCCTGAGAATGCTGCAAACATTTTGCTCATTCCCGTACATTCCAGTTGAAGGCATGATGTCACAGAGACATCATGAAAATAAGGCTTAAAAATGAGATCAGGACAAATTGGTCTCTGGAAGGAATCCAGATATCCTCTTTCTTTTTTCATTTAGTTTTCATAAAATCCATACTTGTCCATAAAACATTTACTACACGCATTATGTGGTTGTCTATGTCTGTAGCATTTTAAAGAGAATAGATACAAGGTGGTGGTTTTTAATGAGGGAAGTCGTAGAGCGAGAATTCTGCATATAGCCCTTGATTTGGTGAATAAAGGAAACTTTATTTTCCTTGGGGGGTATGATTTTGCAAATTATTTGCTTTTATGTTATTTATAATTGCAAACTTGACTTTACTCTTCGATGTTTCTTTAAATTTAGTTTGAACAATTTGAAAGCACCATTGGGTTTAAGCTGCCAAACCATCGAGCTGCCAAGCGCTTGTGGAAAGTGTGTGTTGAACACCATACATTTTTCAGGTGGGTAAAGGTGACTTTTTTTTCTTCCTAAAGAAGAATTAGTATGTCAAGCAGAGAAAGTCCATTATCATATAGTTTCACTTACTTGTGGAGCATAAGGAATAACACAGAGGACATTAGGAAAAGGAAAGGAAAAGTAAATTGGGGGAAATCGGAGGGGGAGATGAAGTATGAGAGACTGTGGACTCCGAGAAAGAAACTGAGGGTTTTGGAGGGGAGGCGGGTGGGGGGATGGGTGAGCCTGGTGGTGGGTGTTAAGGGGAGTGAGTATTGCATGGAGCACTGGGTGTGGTGCATAAACAGTGAATATCAGAACACTGAAAAGAAATAAGTTGTTAACAAATTTTGATCAACTTTAATGGGAAAAAAAGAATCAGAATGATTGAAATCACTTATATTGTAGAAATCTGTTAGGAAGGAGAATGTGGAAGCATATCCTTTCTTTTCCTTCCAGTTCATGGTCACCAGATTTTTTGATAAGAAATCCTAAAAACTTCGGACTGAAGGATCTTCCTTAATTTGTCTTATGTTTATATGCCTTAGGTCCACTTTCTTTATTACCTTTAGTGTCTTTTTCATTTTTATAAGATGTCCACTTCAAGGATTTAGCCCATTCCTTACTATTTCAGTCATTTCTCAAAACCCTGGACTCCTTAAGTAACTCCTTACTTACTCAGACAATCAGATTTGGGTCTATAAAATAACAAGTTATTGCTCTTCTGCTTCACTAAAGTCAGCTCATTAACTGCTCTTCAGGTTTGTAGAACCATACGCTCCCCAGTTGTGTGAGATGAACTCCAGTGCATGTAGTCCCCATTGTGCATTCGACCCCCCTCGTATGTATAGCCTCTCTCTGCAGCTCCCTGCTTGACACATACTGTGGGAACTGATTTTTTTCCCCTGTAAAATCACATTCTTCGAATATGTGATATGTTAAACCTTTAGCACACAAAGCACTTTACCGTTGACTAAAAAAAGTGAAGGTAGCCTTCTCTCTGTTTGACTGAAGGGTCTCTCTGGTATTTTTTCTTTAATATCTCTAGACTGTTGTTACCAGAAGCACCTCCAAAGAAGTTCCTGACCTTGGGCTCCAAGTTTCGTTATAGCGGCAGGACACAAGCCCAAACAAGAAGAGCCAGTGCGTTGATAGACCGCCCTGCCCCTTACTTCGAACGCTCATCCAGCAAACGCTATACCATGTCTCGCAGCTTGGATGGAGGTAGGCCTTACTTACGAGCCCTTAGTAATAAGAATCCCAAATGGCTACCCAGAAATAGTGTGAAACCATCACAAGAATTCAGTGAACACAGATCTTCTTGAACAGTATGACATGAAAGGCACTCACCGGTCCATGGCTGAGTGGCAGGTTTTAACCCCCACCCTCACAAAAAAAAGTGCCTTGGTGAGTCTAATGTCTGTTATTGATAGACTTCTATAAAATTCCATAAAAGAATGGTACTAAGGGAATGAAGAGCATAGCTTTCGTAAGCCGGCACCCTGAATTCGGAGAGAGATGCTCTCATCTTGAATATAGTTGTCATGTTCTCTGTAAGTAATTTGGTTCACTTGCTGGCAGATCTGAAATGATCATCGGGCTTGTTTTAGTCAGTTTGTTTTCAGAAGGAGGACTGTGTCTGTTTCTACAAAATTTTTATGGATAAAACGTGACTGTTACTAGTCAGTGCATGATAGCTGATAGAAAGGGTGACATTCAGATAATTATAGATCCAAGGGCTCCAAGTTGAATCCTCCTGGTTAATATTAATTACTACCGCGGGTGGACTGGGAGAGCATTGCCATGTAAATGTTCTCCACTATGAAGTCAAGTGTGGAAGTTCAGCAAGAATTACTGAAATAACAGTTCTAAGGAATGACATAAGTGTGAGTCCCGTGGATTTTCGTCATATGTGACAGTTTCATGTTACTGTCTGTAGTTACGCACACTACAAACACGGCAGTTGTACTACTGCTACTACTACTACTAATATAATAATAATACTTCGAAAATGAGCCATGGCCAAGTCTCTGTTTTCTCATTCTAAGCACCTAGAGATTAGTTGTTTTATAGAAGACCTATTCCGTGGATTTAAAAGGAATTAGACGTTTCTAGCATGTGTGTACAATTTGAATAATTAAAAACCTAAAATTAAAATAACAAAAACATGAAAAATAATGAAAAGTTACAAATATGTGGGATCACATTCTTCCTTACCTTTTTTGCCACCACGCCTCGTAATCCCATTTCTCTCTTCCTTTCACCATACGCCACTGTGGCTCCTGGAGTGACATGCTCCCTGAATCTCCTATTTGAGAAGTTTGTATTTTTCTAATGAAATATTTTGAAACAGTCTGTAGAAGAAGTCAAAATTGTATCATTAGAGCTGAATCACGTATGTTACTAGTGACGTGAACACATACTTCCCTGGTAGGTAAATCCGGACTGAAGTCTACCTGTGTAGTGGTTAGAAAATGGTTTAGACTCCCCAGATCTCAGTTTTAGTCATCACCTATAAAATGGGAGCAAAGCCACTTGCAAACAGTAAATGAGACAGGTGTGACAGCATTCTTGATAGGTTTCATAATAATTATATTCATAATTATTCTTCTAGGCTTTTGTGAGCTGGCCTAGGAATTTGATTACCATTCTGTATCTTCCAGTAGTTGCTTCTTTTTGAAATATCTAACTTGGAGCCAAACTTTTGGAATAAAATGTTTATTAGGACCATTTCGGGTTGAAGATGCTGAAATACTGTAACATTGAAGCTTTTCTTAGTACTTCATTCCATTTACTCTTCTTTCTGCTTTGGAGAATCACTGTAAACTGTGTGTTCTATAAGGCAGTGTTGGGGGGAACGTTTGTAAAATCACACTTTTTTTTTTCCTCTGGGACATCATCTACTTTGTTCAGTGATGTGTATCCAAGGGAACACATTTGTCATGAATGTCATTTTCCTCATGCCCTTTTGTGTGATAATGATTGTTGACAAGACAGAAGACAATTGTGAAATAAATGTACTAATCCCATGCTGTCTCTTCCTCCCTGCCCAAAAGTGATGTTAGTATGTGTTGTCTCTCACTCTTTGGGGTCCTGCCAATTCTAGTATGTTCTCTGTGCTGCTGAGCTGGGCGCTGTGGCTGCATGTTGGAACACAGTTGCTTTTTGCAAAGTTGCATCTTACACAGAGCAGCCTTACTGGCCCCTTGGGGACTTGCTTCTCCTGGCAGCTTTTTCATCAATATAAGGAAATACAAAATATCTTAGTGAAGCTATCTTCGTCAAACAGTTTAGCTAATATAGGAGGATTTCGAAATATTTTCCTACATTTACATTTTAAACTTCCTAAACTGTGAAGCTGATTCTCTTTTGCCCGCGATTAGCTACTGTGTATTTGAAAAGCATCATTTGTAAGTTTAAATCCCTTGTATATATCTAAAACCAAAAGTAATGCTTACCCGGCTTTAAAAATGTAACCGAATTAAGCATCTTTCACTAAGACATTTTAGCTGGGATGGAGGGCTGTGTCTTATATCTTTTATGTTTGCATGCTTTACATTTGCATGAATTTCATTAGCACCATTTGTCTTATCGTCCCAAAATATCAGAGATGAATAAGTCTATGCGTATCATGGTAGTCTGTTGAAAGTGCAGTAGAAATTAAAACATTTCTGCACTTCAGCTGAAAGGAGTTGCCATCCAGACTGTACAGTCTTTCCAAAGAAAGATTGTAGGAGTGATGGACTCCTTAACCATTATTAATAACAGTAATTGAAAAACCCAATTCAGTGCTCCTTGGTGAATGGCACTTCCCAAAGATATGTTCAAAGTCAAGTGGATGGGAGCAGTTGTCCACTGCAAATTCCGCTGTTGTGGGACTGGCCACTAGTGCTTGGCACCGGCATCCAGCCAGTTACTCTACGGGGTGACAGGCTGGCAGGAGCCCAGCCTTCCACCCCTCCACCACATCTGCCCTCACACTCCGCCTCACCAGGGAGCCCCAGAGTTATTCTGGCAGCTTCCAGCAAGCAGCCTTTAAGTCATTTGAAAACACTGGTCAAGAAGCTTCTGAGAGGCAAGTCTCTGCCTGTGCTTAGATGCAGGTACCTGCAGCGCTGACTGGCCTTTTCCGACAGACGTGGGTAGGGTCCTTTTTTCCATAACGGGACAACCGGTGGTGTTCTTCTGCCTCCTGCCTTAACTATTTCAGACGTTTTTCTTCCATTGTATTTGCTTTTAGCATCAGTGAATGAAAACCATGAAATATACATGAAGGATTCTGTGTCTGCTGCAGAGGTTGGTACTGGCCAGTACGCCACAACAAAGGGCATCTCTCAGACCAACTTGATCACCACTGTGACTCCCGAGAAAAAGACTGAGGAGGAACGGGACGAGGAAGAGGACAGACGGAAAAAGGCGGAAGAAGTCACGCCAGTCACGGCAGTACGGCACGAGGGAAAGGTACATCTCCCAGGCTCCCTCCTACTGCTTGCTTAGAAGAACTAATAATTCCGAGGATATAAACCAGGAAAGTGTTAAGACTTAGGGTAATTGCTTAGACCTTGAACAGCTAATAATTCTGAGGATATAAACCAGAAATGTGTTAAAACTTAAGGTAATTCAGGGTGCCTGGGTGGTTCAGTTGGTTAAGCAGCTAACTTGATCTCAGCTCAGGTCTTGATCTCAGAGTCATGAGTTTGGGCCCCACATTGGGCTCCACTCTGGGCGCAGAGCCTACTTACAAAAAAAAAAAAAAAACAACCAACTTAGGGTAGTTCATATTTCAGCATTAGTCACATTCATATTATCAATTTATAAATTCTGATTTCCTTTTGTCGCCATTTTTCTTCTGAAAAATTCTTTCTTAACTTGAAAATTTTTATTTTAACTGATGTGCCGTGTAAGACTTTCAACAGCTGTCCTGTCTGTATATCTTAAAAATGCATTTAGTGCCATATGACACTTTTCTGTTTGGGCTCACATTTCAGAACTATCAGTAAAACTGTTTTCTTTGTTTCTGGCCCCATTCTCCTCCCCAAGTACTGTATATTTTTCTAGATATACAGTAATCACGTTGCCATTCTTCTGACTGAAAGACTGAGTGACCATAGCCTGTGTATTTATATACTATTTCCTCTCTTAGTCTAGGCTTATAATCTAATCATCAAAGTAGCGAGCAGACATGTTTTGAAAAGATATATTAAAGCAGAACATCACAAGGGAAGATGGAAAGTGAGTTTGGCAGCAATTTCTCCAAGGTGTTTATTCATCAAATTTTTAAGCTCCATTTCATCCCAGTATTTATTTTTACAGTATGTTTATTTTTGGTAATATGGCAATATAAAGCAACTTTTCAGAAAAATGGAAGTAGGAAAAGGCATAGACAGCTTACTTCTGGTACAGGGTTTTATAAGTAGCACAGCAGCTCCCTAAAAGTAAAAAAAAAAAAAAAAAGAAAAAAAAAACTATATTGGGAGGTGAATGTGTGATGATAATGGAAAAAACAGAGTGGCTCCTGGAATGTACAGAGTAAAAAGAAATACCGGAATAAAAATGCTACAAAACTCACTGGTTATGCTAAAACTTGCCTAGATTTGACTCAATGTGTTATTTGTATATTTCCTATATCAGTATTATTTCTTAAATATAGATTTATGTGGCAAGGACTTACCTGCGGCTCAAAATAAAAATGCTCCTTTTGATAAGAGCTATGCAGTGAAGGGTGGCTCCACAACACAGTGTAGTTACGCCCGAACATTCCACATAAAACGCTACCCACCGTGTTGTGAGAACATCATTAATTTGCCAAACACAAGAACAGAGTAGGACATGCCAGCAAGGATATTTGAATCATTTTTGCTGGGAAAACATGACTTTGTTCTGAATTTTGTTTTTACACTCTTATTTTCCAGTTAAGGCAGCTTTTAAATAGGAAATAAGGAAAAGTGTTGTCTGCCTGAAAAGCAAATGATTTCCACACTTTCCTGAAATCACCCATGCCCACCGACAGTTCTCATGGATGCGTAACTGTGATTAAAGTGGCACGTTAAAGGAAATGGCTTTTAGTTGGCTCAAAAAATAGACCTAGGAAGTCTCTCTTTAATTTGAAAAGCCTCCCACTTATCTAAAATATAGCGCTAAACCAGCATCACTTTTGCCACTTATGGCATGGGAAAATAAAAAGACAAAAAACCCTGACTCTCATCGTCTGAATCTCTGAGAAGCCAGCTCTTTGACCCAGATGCCTGCAGAAGGGCTGTGGCCCAGCCCTGGCCCAGGTAGGGCCGATGGCTGGCTTCGTTTTACACAGTACACAGCTGTCTTTTAAAAACCACTTGAATAAGCAGCATGGAAAATTAAACCTTCATTTTATTCTCCTCCATCTTCAAAAAGTAACAAAGGGTACTCATTTTTTAACCAAAATGAAATTGTATCACTGAAAATAGGTCTTAAAAGACTGGTCCCCTAGATTCCTCTGAGAGAGGAGGCCTGTTTCCCAGGTTAATGATCACCCCAGGTGACTGTGCAGCCATCCACCACCAGGGAAACAAGAGCGTGCACGCAGGAGTCAGCTTGTAACTTTTATATTATTCTCCGTTGAATGAGATGTGTGCAGGGTCACATGTAAAACACAATGCTTACTGTCAAATGCGAGGATGGAGAAGAGACATACTTGCCTAAGACCTAAAAAGAGACACTCCTAAATTCTAGCATATCCACAATACTGTTTTCTCTGTGCATGTTCTAACCCTCTGTCTTTATATTTAACAAGTCAGGATTGAGAGCTACAAAGCAGGGTGGGGGGAATTTCCACACTAGCAAGTCTCTAGGCAAACCACGCGTGTACGTGCTCACGCACGCACATACTCACATCACCCATGCAGCGGGTCCCAGAGAGCCGGGCAAGTCTATCTTCACACTCTGTGTGACCTTGAATTGAACTCCTGAGGCTGCAGCAGCTTCCGAGCTGTGCCACGTCCTGTTTGGAGCTTGCTGCCTTCCCTTCTTCCCCTCGTGCTCAGCAACCCTCCACCACCCGAAAAGGAAACTGGCTGTGGTCAGAGAGGCTGCCAGGGCCAGAGAGGATGGAAAGAACCTCTCTTTCCCTCCAGAAGCCTGAGCTCACCAGGAGCACTTTTGTGGCGATGGCTGCCTTCATCATTCTGTGATGGCTTCAAACCAGGAGAGTTAAATATGGTGATTACTTGCTCAGAAAAACCAGGAGACTGGGAAATTGTACCTATTATTTATGGACCGCAAATAATACAAACTAAATGCGTACAAGCCATATCATAAGAAAGCACATTCTTTTTGCTAGTTAGCTTGTTGAAACCCTTATTTGAGTTAGGGTTTACATCATGGAGAAAAGAGCCAAAGTAGACGTTTTCAAAGGAACCTCAATTCTTCAGGAAGCTGAGTTCCTAAATGCTAGTTGTGGACTTCCCTTAGTGGCACAGCTTATCAGATGGGAGTGGGGCCAGAAACTTCTTGATTCGGAAACTCACCTGTTTTGGATATAATTGACTAAGCGAGGAAAGGTAACGCTAAACTTTTTTTTAATAATCAAAATTTGGATCCATTTTTATTTTTTAATCCAACCAAACTAGAGTAATAGATCTGTTAGCTGGAGATCAGGAGATGTTATTGAAAGTCTTGATTTTAAGTTCTCAGAGGGTTCTCTTTGCTCTCAAAACCCTACAACTTTCTGGAGTTGTTAGTCTAAACAAACTTGTTAGATGGTGTGAAACATGTAGATTTTGAGATTGCCCACCGCGATCTTCTGTTCTGACTCTATAAAAAAAAAAAAAAAAGCCCACCCTGTATTTGACAATCTAATGGGAAAATGGTATCCGTTCGTGGCAGCCTTGGCATGCAGCTTGAATACTTTAAGTACGAGCAACCCTAGAGCTAAAATTCTTGTTTTACAATTTTATGTTGATACCCATAAGAAAATTAACTAATTGCAGTTTTCTTTTTGTCCTTTTGCACCTCTGTTTGCTGCTTTCTGTCTCTCTCTGTCTCTTTCACATCAGTCACCTGGGCTTGGCACTGACTCATGTCCCCTGTCCCTGTCCCCCCCATCAGCCCATTGTCCCCCCGCATCCCCCCCAGAGCTCCGCAGGAGGTGTAAGGAGAATGAGCACCAAGCCCCGGGCTTGGAGGCTGCCAGAGGCAATGTGCGTGTGCTCGGAGAGCCCGCCATGGACTCTGACCCCAAAGGGAAGCCATCCTTAGGGGACCAAGATGTGGCTTTTAGCTACAAACAGCAAACTGGCAAAGGGACCACCCTGTTTTCCTTCTCCTTGCAGCTCCCGGAGTCATTCCCATCTCTTCTCGATGACGATGGGTACCTCTCTTTCCCCAACCTGTCGGAAACCAACCTCCTCCCCCAGAGCCTGCAGCATTACCTCCCGATCCGCTCGCCCTCCCTTGTGCCCTGTTTCCTCTTCATCTTTTTCTTTCTGCTCTCCGCCTCCTTCTCAGTGCCATATGCCCTCACTCTCTCCTTCCCTCTGGCTTTGTGCCTCTGCTACCTGGAGCCCAAGGCGGCCTCCTTGAGTGCCTCACTAGACAATGACCCGAGTGACAGTTCAGAGGAAGAGGTGTGTACCTCGGCATAGAACACACTTCCCTGTCGTGGTCGGGGCTTTGGTCCGAAACAATGTTAGGCGCCTACTGCCATAGTGGTCCTACTTTCAGAGCCTCATTTATTGTCTGTGCCGACATGTGAGAGGTTTCTGTGTGTTGGGGAGTCATTCCCCCCACCCCGGCCCCCGGGTTAGGCACAACACCATGTGGACAGAGCAGGCTGCATCCAGCCCGCTGAATTCTACACGTGATGAAGGACTCGGAAGTCTGTTTTAAAGAACCCGTTAGCTGCGTTAAAAATCAGGGTTAGGTTGAAGGTCTGGTCAGTCACTGGTTCCTAAAGGAAAGGGACATAGAAGACCAAGAAAAAAGTTTGACCCAGACTGATGGCGTGTTCCCAAAATGCATCCTGGCGTCCTGGTACATCTGTAGCGCTGATACCAGTGGGTCAACGACCCTCACGGCAAGGTGGGAATGACCAGCCGAAGGAGGTGTGTCTCCATCATGTGGGTAGCTTCCCCCGACTCTCGATGCCTCTCTTCCCTGGAGATCATGAAATGTCCCCAGACTGTCTCTGTTACTCGTGGAGGTGAGCCAGATGCCAAGAATGTGTTGGGTCAGAAAAAATGCTTGAGTAGATGAACAGGCCCACGTGACCCCAGTCATTGGAAGGGCCCCAGAGAGGACCAGAAGTAACGGCAGTCTTCAAACGCAGTCGGGGAAAGGCTCCCAGAAGATGTCTGCCTGCTGTAAAAATGGGCTAGAAGTTCATCAGTCCTGACAGGGCTAACGCATATACTGGATGACGGGGATCCTTTCAACTCCAGCACGAGCCAAAAAATCCACACACTCACAGTCTGGCAAGGTCAGGGGAGCTGTGCTCAGTGGAGAAGGGATGGGGCCGTCAGCCTCTTTCTGAGAAGACATGCCACCTGTCCACCTCCCGTCCCTCATCTGAGCCAGTGGGTGAGTTGACATGGTAGTTGGTGGCTTTTCCTCTTAACTGCTCTCCTTTCACACCAATCCCCTGATGTGTGAACAGCCCAGCAGTTCCCTTCAGACAGAGCGCAGGGGAAAAGAACAGAAGCAGCCAACAAAGGGCCTGGTTGTTGCCTTCCCTCCTGTCTACAAACTCCCCAGGCCCTTCCAGCTCTTCTGTTCTCACAAAACAAGGCTTTTTGTGGCAGGAGACGAGCCCAGTACTTCCAGCATTGGGAAAAAAAAAAAAAAGTGACAAAGTCAAAGCAACACTAAAGAAAAAAAGGAAAAGTCTATTCATGTTTTCAACTCAGCCAGGAATCATAATTTGAGCTGCACCTATGGGTGTATAGAATTGTGAGGGTGTATCTGTATTTAGTGAGATTATGACCATTTCTTAGCAGCAGAAGGAAGAAAAATGGGAATGGTCTTGCAGATGTTTCAAATAAAAGTTTGCCTTTTCAATTTGATATTGCATTAAAGCCCTTTTCAAGGTTCTTGGGTCGTATGACTTCGCTCCAAAGTCTGTGTGATTATATATTTACTATAAAACTATTCTCATACATGAAAAATATTTTAAGAGAATGAATCCTAGGCTTTAATATCGCCATTTCTCACAAGAGCAATGTGATCAAATAATGTGGGACTAGAACGTACAACCTGAAGAACACAAGATTATCTACAAAGACCGTAGTATTAGCTGGTTTCCAACCTGGACGTCTAGTTTTCCTTTAGCAGTGGAGTTCGTCATCTAGCCAACATAAAGCAAAAAGATTGCCATTTTCTGCTTTTCTGAATTCTAAATAACTGAACTTTTCTGTAGCAAACCACACAGATCTTGTGCCTAATCCAGGGTATACATCTTGTTGTAATCAGTGCATGAAAATTAATGTTAAATTTGGGCATGTCTGCATTACATCAGCAAAACAAATCACAGCAGTTACCCGATGCAAGCCAGTGTCCACGTGACTGGAGCTTCCCAGCCGCTAACCCTCCCTGTTACTGCAAAGCTCTGAGACCCTGAGCCAGCTCTGGCTGCTGCGGTCTTACCCCTCCCCTGCATCCCTGGTCACCCATGACGGCTCTCCTAACACGAGACCTCGCGTGTGGCCATCTGTTCAATGTCGTCTCTTAACCCCAAGTGTTCAAAGCTATGCTCTCTAGTTCAGCCCCAGCTGGAGGATTCCTATGTAGGTCATTCCATTAAAAAAAAAAAAAAAAAAAAATTGTTGACATGGCCTCTTTTATTCTCTAGGCTTTAAGCACTTTGGCAGCTGAATGGGGTGACTTCATGTAACATACGGTTTAGCTCTGTCACGTTCATTTTGTAAGAATCACTACATCACTAATGAATGTAATTCTTTTCAAATATTATATCATCACTGCTTATATTTCTTATGGATTGGAGTGACTTAATTAGTTCCAGGCTTTCTCAAGAGGGAAACCCAGTGTGGAAAGGCAGAATCATTTCAAACTTATAAAGCTGCTGACCAATAATTTTTTTTTCTTTTGTACCTTCAAGAATGGTCACATAACAAGGGGCACAGAATATTAAATCATCTGTCAAGAAACATAAGCTGAATTTAGCTCGCCATACCGCAGAATCACCATTAGTCTTTATGTGTCAGTTTGTGAGGAATATTTTCATAAAACAAAAAAGATTCAAATTTGGAGGAGAAAATTAATAATTGATCAACTGATTTTTGACATTTTAATTTGTGTAGACACAGAATCATATGACAGTTCGTGACCCGTTATGCATTTTGTAGTTTTGTTTAGTCGTAGTATATTATATAAATAATATATAAAAAGCTACTTTTGCTATAAAAGCTGCTTTTTTCAGCCTTTCTTCATTAACTATTTATTGATCATGCACTATATTTGTTGAGTAACTGACTACATGCTCAGGAAGAATTTAAGGGAGTTGAGATACGGTCTAGGCTATTTTTTCGTATAGCTAGAAAAAATGGTAGTAATAATTATAATTATATAATTATATAATATTACAATGTAATAATATATTAATATCAATTTACGACAGTTATCATAGGCACTTTTGGGTCTGCATATGTCAGGCCTTGTAGAAAGCACTTAATATCCATTACCTGATACAGTTAGGGCTATTATTTTTTTTCTCCATTTTGCTGGAAGGAAATGGGGATTAAAACATGAAACATGTCCAGTGTGTCACAGGTTTCAATAGCAAGGATTTGAGCTCATGTCAGCCTGACATCAGAGTCCTCACTCTTAACCAGGGCTGTAATCTAAAGCCAAGATGCTCCAGTAGACTTTCAAGCCACAAGGGAGATTATTATGTAAGAGGAGAAATACTATCAAGCAGCTTGGAAGTGTTTCACAAACCAGTTGCACACCAAGCGCCAGTCATTCCTATTTATTCTTGAAAGCCTAAGGCTTCTTCGGGTTATTATACACTTGAACAATAACCTGTCTCTCCCCCTATGTCACATTGGCCATTCTCTAGGCTATCATTCGGGGAAGCCGTGCTAACACATGATCATAGCAATGATCACCCTCATAAGAAAATTACTAGCCACTCCTTCCCACCCCCACCAGGTGTTGCGAAGGTGGTCATAGGGTCATGAAAATGTGTCCGCACACATTCTTTACCAAACTCCTGAAAATTATGTTCTGCTTAGGCATGATAGCTGACCCCCTCGGGTGCACATGCCAAACATGAATTTCAATGTATTTTCTTTTAGGAACATATAAAATGGAAATTTGGGATAGCGCCAAGAAATCCACCCAGCCAGAGTTAAGTTGATATGAACATCCCTGTCCCGGGCATCCTTCTTGAAATTCCTTGTTGTTAGGATTGAAAGATTATCTGAAGAGGCAGGTTCACAAGCTTACAGCTCCCAGTTTTTATTTTTGTTTTCAAAATATTCATCACTTATCTTTGCTCAAGGGAATTTTATTAGTGATTAGTTGACATTTATGGAGGGAAAGTCAGTTTATAATATATTACGGCATTTAAATGTCCCATCTGTGATGGCTGTGGTTCTGTTGTACTCCAAAGAAAAGAAGTTTTTGTTTTAAGCCATAAATCTCTACGAAACAGCTTAAAAACCCAGTCCTGAAATGACTATTATAATTCCCCCTTAAAAACTTAGGCTCTGTCAAATGCTGTGCTTTGTTTTATTTGTTTACAAGTAGATGTCTCTCTCTCTCTCTCTCCCCGTCTCCCTCTCTCCATTTTTTATTAGTATTATAATTTGCTTCATTTGGATGGTTGTTTTGGAAAGAGATGTTTAAATACCTGCTTTGATATACTTCTTTATATTGGAGGGTGGGGCAAAATAAACAACAGTTAGTCTGTAAAAAATCTAGTTAACACTGCTACTTGGAAACTGAGTTATATTTTTCACATATAAAACATATGCCTGTGAGTCACTGGCATGTGCTTTTTATAAGTAATAGGTAATGCAGACAGCCTGATGGTCATAAATGGGTGTAAATTATCAACATGTTATAAATGAGGGGCTGAGAGCCCAGTGACTGTTATAGTAGCTTTTAATTTAAATTGACATTTTAATTTACCTTTCAAATGTGACATATTAGTAGAATCGCAAACATATATAAACATTGGTTTTATTTGCATTACACATTTTAAAGAGATCTTTCTCGGGGTTTTAGTTAAAAGCGGGGGAAAGAATGACAATTTGATTTTCCTGAGACATGAAACCAGACGAGTCAGCTTGGCTAACACAGTTCCTGTGGTTCCCGCAGGCTGTGTGCCGCTGGTCTTCCTCCGAGGGGTTCCGCTGATGAAACCCAGCTCCGGCTTTTCTTTTGCTCTTGCTTGAAACCTGCATTCTTGTGGGAAGGTAGTTTGATACACATCACAGAGAAAGAGAGTGAACTGTTTGACCCATGCCATGCCCTATTTGACCAAGTGGGTTTGTTTTCTCTTCCTGCCTTCCTCCTGGACCCTGGTCACTTCTGTGATCAATAGACCGACAGTGAGCGCACAGACACCGCGGCCGACGGGGAGACCACCGCCACTGAGGTTGGTACCATCACTGCGGGCAGCTGGTGGCTGCCTAGCGCGAGTGCCTCGTGAACGGGGCTCTGCATTTAGGGCCTTTGCATACTGGGTTTTATGGAGTGGAGAGAAATTCTAACTTTGAAAGGAGGAAGGAAATGTATTCTGTTGCCTGGGTCAGTGGTTCTCAAGCTCTGGGCTACATCAGAATCCTCTAGCTGGGTCCCCTCATGTTTCTTGTGCAAAAGAAGAAGGTCTGGGGTGGGATTTTGGAATTTGCATTTCCAGCAAGTTCTCAGGGCTGTTGACTCTGCCTGTTTTCGGATCACATTTTGAGAACCTTTGGCTAAACCGATAATACCTTAAAAAAAAAAAACAAAAAAAAAACTTATTCCCCTTTCCCAAGTGAGAGGCTGTCTGTGTGTGAAAGCCGTGATGAGTGAGGAGGAGGGTTACAATTAATTTAATTAGCTTATTTACTAGATACAGATATATTTTTAAATCCAAAATGGCCAAATAATAATTATTAAGATAATAATAATACTTCTCTTATTTTTGTAGACCAGGTGATGTAACCTAGGTCACTCAAAAGAAAAGGATTCTCTAAGGAAGAAGAAATTAGCAAATTACTGTTAGTACTTTATTAAAAAAAAAAAAGTGATCACATTGAACAGTGACAGGAAACAGACTGTGCGATCCTTTATCCTTTATGAATTCTTTAGGATAAATAAGCATGTGCGTGCTTATGTTGTTTTTCGAATCTTCTCCACCCATAACTAAAATTTCTGTAAAAACGGTATAGTAATGGAAGCCAAGATGTACCTTTCCTGAAGTTCTCACAGAATTTATCTTCTACTTTGTGGAGTTGTTTTTTTTACATCATCCAGTTAGAACAGTCATTTCTAGTAGGACCTTCAGGAAAAACTAAAAATGTAAATAGTATCTGTATAATACTTAATTGAAATATCCTCAGAAGAACTTCTTAAAAATGGAGTTTTCATCCTTGGGAAAGCCGGAGTTCTACTCAAAGTTTGGAAATCATAATTTTTTTAAGTTAAAAATCACAGCACTGGCATTGAAAAATAATAGTAATAATAATAATAATAACAATATTGTAGGGGCTGTTATTGTACTGGCTGGCTCAGTCAGTAGAGCATGCCACTCTGACATTTGATCTTGGGGTCACGAGTTCAAACCCCACATTGGGCATAGAGCCTCCTTGAAAAGAAATTTAAAAAAAAATATTGTAAAACAATAACTATCCAGATTCTTTTAAGCAATCACAAATAAATGTATTACAAATTATTAATCTTCTGTGTCAAATTATAACAAAATTACATCTTGATAAGAATTATTTGTTACATGTAGCTACATGTTAATTCAGTAAACTTCATCAAAATCTGAATGCGTGCCATAAATGAAAAATATTTTAGTAAGACTCCAAATTTCTGTAGCAGTTCTAAATGTTGTTCCATAACATTTGAACATTGTGCAAACATATACATACAACATAGGTAACTATATGGAGCTTAAAAAAAAAAACACAGAGCTGTGTGCGCACCACACACTTGAGAATTAGTGTGTTGCCAGCCCTGTGTGAGGGCTACCTGTGCCCTCCCACACTTTTTAAACACTTGCCCTGTCTCCTCTCAGGGGCCAGGACAGCAGTAATGCGAGTGAGGCTGCTGGGTGGGCAGTCTTGCCCCATTGGCAGATAAGGGGGCCAAGAGCAGATAGACTGATTCATTACAGGCCACCTGTGCAGGTGTCTCCTCAAGACTTCTCACCTGTAATTACCCTGAGGGCCTCCCTATGGACCTCGGTCAGAGTACCACCGGCGAGACACCCAGCTTTACCACTGCCTGCATATGTGGGTTGGCCTCGTTCCTGGTACCCGGACACCAGTCCAAGGACTAAACAGATCCTTGCAATTAGAAAAATCAAGATAATGAAGTGGCTTTTAGATAAATCTGTTGTATTTTTTAAGAACTCAACAGTGATCCTGTCTACATCTTTAAAGAAATGTTGGTAATGTTGAAGGTAGTTGATTCCTTTTTTTTTTTTTTCTTAAACTTTCTTAACTTATATCAGCTTCCTTCCTTCCCAGATTTATTTATTTTTAAGTATATGGGTTCAAGAAATTCACGGTTCCAAGAAATTCTTAAATGTGGGACCCTCAATGTTAAATTCTTTGAGCCTTGGTTCTCTGGCTTAAAATTTAGCTATAATAATAATAGCTATAACTTCCTAGGATTATAAAGAATCATGCATCCCAAGGGAACTGTCATTATTGGGTAATCCTAACCATGCTTGTGAATTTTAGTTTTAGGGTGGCTCGAAACATTTGTAGTGTGCATTAAGGACGGCCCGCCAAGCCTAGCTGTCAACTCCCACTTACATGTGTACGCTTATCACACTCGGAAGTCTCCGGGTGACACCGTCAAAGACCCACCAAGCAAGGGATCTTTTACTCCTGTCGTCTTAATGAGCATCATAATCTGTGTGTGAGAATGTTGTGGCTTGCATATAGGAAAGAACTAGCATCCATATACAAGAGCAAACTAGTACCCCCTCTAGCAAGTTTCTATAGACCATAGTTCTTCAATCGTAGTCAATTACATGGTAAGACATTATTTCCCACTCTTTCCTGATGCTGGCAGTCGGACCAGGAGGAAGATGCAGAGCTCAAGGCACAGGTAGAAAATTAAAACCAAAGCAAAAATCAGTGTGTGATAAGTCACTGTGCGTCTCCGGTGTTCCAGTCTTCCAGCATGCTCCGTAGGCGGTTACCCGTGTTGTCGGTGCACTGTGGAGGATGGCATTTGTTCCTGTGACTACTGTGTCCCTTACCTTTCCCTTTCTTCTCCACTTTTTTCAGAATAGTCTGATTAAGCGAATAAAGGGTGAAAATGTGTATGTCAAACATAGTAATCTTATGTTAGAGGTTGGTATTGGTATATACCAGTGCATGTTTGTGTGTGTTGACATTTCTTCAGTGGCATACCTGTGGGCTCATACAATGATGCATGAACTGTGTGCTCTCACCTGGGAATAAGTGGGGATACCTTCTCAGCCTACTCGGATTCCTTCCTTTCTCCTAGATTTAGATCCTTTCTCCTGTGTGTGTTTATTTTAATTTTTTTTTTCTGGTTACATGTGAATTACACTCTTTCTAGTTTGCCTTTAAAAAAACTTTTGATTTGTATGCTTGCGTGAACTAGAATTTTTTTTTCTTCTCTTAGAAATGTCACATTTTCACCAAAGTGCTTGTGGTAGTGTCATGAGCCCTGATCAGAATTATTTTATTTTGACTACTAATGAGATTGACATTACTTTAAAAAAAAAAAAAAAACTCAGGAAGATGTGTAAAACGTTGACTGTTGGATTCTTTATGTTCTGAATGTAGGAGCTAGATAAAACTCAAGATGACCTGATGAAACATCAAACCAATATTAGTGAGCTGAAAAGAACCTTTTTAGAAACCTCCACAGACACTGCCATCACGAATGAATGGGAAAAGAGGCTTTCCACCTCCCCCGTGCGACTAGCCGCCCGGCAGGAGGACGCGCCCATGATCGAACCGCTGGTCCCTGAAGAGGTCGGTATTCGGGCTTCGGGGTGTCATTGTCTTCTGGTCACTAGAGGAGCTTCTCTGCAGGGCCCGCCCCTAGGGGACGGAGTTGGTGTCGACAGTGCCACCACTTGTCTGTGTATAAACAGAACTGACATACTCAGGGCTCCAGAGAAAAGCTGTGGAGTAGAACGATGTGGCGGCTGAGGAGTGAGGAGTCCCATCTCAGGGTGCTTGGAGTGAACAAGGAGGCGCAGGGAAGCTCTAGTGCATGCAGATGGGTTTGTTCCAATGGTGAACCTAGATTTCACAGCTGGGAGAAACTGAGATACTGTCTTAAAGAACTGACACTTTTTCTGAAAAATGCTTTCTCTGCTGCATTAAGAAATGTCCTGAAAACTCATGAGTGTTTCACATCAGTTGCAAGATCAGGCATAGGGAGATGGTCTAATGTTTGACTCAACACCGATCTGAAGTTGACAGAATTTCGGGACCTGTTTTACTCTGGGACTGCTACACCAGGCTTTTACTGGTATAATCCGTGTGTGATTCGATTTTAACTGATTTTTTAAAAATATACATAACATTCTTTTAACGGGTTTACAATCCGTTTTTTTTTTTTTTTTTTTAATAGAGAAAGTAGAGGGGCCAGAATGTATTTCTTAAATACGAGTGCTCCGTGTTGGAAAATTCTCTTTAAAGAATGTAAACAGACTGGGAATTACAGTTACAGACTGTGAGGTTTCAGCAGATCCTATCTGGGGGCTCCCACTGAGGGACCCACAAGGGTCAGTGGTGCTTGTCTATCTGCTTGCTTTTTCTTTCAAAAGAAGTAGTTTTTTAATAACTGCATCTTTCTAGCATCATACTGATTAACATTTTTTCTTATCAAGACTCCTTTATCACAGCGTATTCGTCCAGAAAGCTGAGCTAGAACAGAAGAAAATCAAAACTTGTGCCTTTATGGGAGAAAAATCCTTTAAGCTGTAGTCTACATGCAATGTTTCAGTCCTTGCAGGGAAAATAAGAATATAATGACACTCATTTTGATCATTTTCTAAACTTTTGATCATTTTCTAAACTTCCCTTGAAAGCTACTTATCAAAAGTGACCACAGTCACTATGTTCACGGTAATTCTAATCCCAGCTAAAATGCGACAAGGTATATATCCATTTGAATTACTTTGAAAGGGGCCCTTTTATGCGAAGTAGATGAAAAATAGTGTTACCGAGGTATTCTTGTGGCATTACACACCGTTTCCTTCAGATTACCTTAGTAATATATAGTGAGTTAGGAGTAGTGATTATATTCTAAGAAAATCATGTGCGTTTACTATGAAAATGGGAATTTAAAATAAATAAATAAAATGGGGATTTTATTTATCCAACTTTCAGATACTGATAAGTATCTAGACTTATATACTTAATAGCAGATAAGTAGCAAGGCTGCCCCAAAGCATCGCTCACTTGACTTTGGAACATAGACAAACCCATATACAGGGCCCACCAAACAGGAAGGATAGATGTCTGGTCCGTGAAGGCCTCCGGGTATGTTTCTGTCCACAGATACTTCCCATGACAGTCTTTGATGATGCCCCTGGGCTGACTCTATGTTAGAGGTATATGCCCTCGTGGTCACTTGAATACTGAAAGTTTCCAAATTCCAGCCAAAATGCAATACCCGGTAGCGCTGTCACAGTGCCAGTATCAGCCTCCTGTTGGCGCGGTGGCAGTCTTAGAGCACGGACGCTTAGCACGGCTGAGCCTCCCAATTCACGGATTCTGTAGCTGCACATTCACCTACTTGCTGAAATTCCCCATAACCCTAAAATCAGCCTTCAGGACACTTTCCCAGTCATCTGCAGACGGACACAGAGTGGTGAAAACGTGGTGTCTCAACCACGCACGTTCCCGACTCTGGTTGCCCAAGGCAGGGCTCTGCCTACCTGTTTCAGTTCTCATGCTGTACACAAATGGGCTTTTGAGGCCTGTTTGGTGCCACGTTCTTGTGTCTCCATGGGTGATTCTGCTGTTTCAGATGACGCCCAGACCTGCGGGCCGGAAGTGCGAGCTAGTGTTCCGAAAAGCACCAGAAGGCTGTCATGTGCCTTTAGGGAAAATACATGTGTTAGAGAAATCTCATGCAAGAATAAGTTAGAGTGCTGTGGCCATGACTTCAATGTTAATGGATCAATAATATGTATTAAATAAGGAGTCTTTAGGGTGCCTGGGTGGCTCAGTGGGTTAAAGCCTCTGCCTTTGGCTCAGGTCATGATCCCAGGCTCCTGGGATCGAGCCCCACATCAGGCTCTCTCCTCAGCAGGGAGCCTGCTTACTCTTCTCTCTCTGCCTGCCTCTCTGCCTACTTGTGATCTCTGTCTATCAAATAAATAAATAAAATCTTTAAAAATAAATAAATAAATAAATAAGGAGTCTTTAAACAAAAACATACAGAACAAGGTTATATATTGAACCATTGATGACAATATCATGACCAGAGGCTCACAAGAGCCCTCACCATGTGTTTCCCATAAAATCAGTGGTTCAGTCTCCTCTAACTCACTGTTCATGGGGATTTTATGGAACATAAGTACCACGAATGAATGGAATCAGCTCTACTTGTGCATTTGTCTGCTGTCTAATCCAGCTGTGCTCTTGCAAGTCAGGTTTTGCATGGGCCTCGAATTGGGAAACAAACAAACAAACAAAAACCATTCACCACGATCTTCTGGTTATGGAGACGGAGACTTATCTTTCATTCTCTGAATCTGACTTCTGGGACTTTCCATCCAGGCCTTGGGGTGCAACTCCAGGTGCATATGAAAATGACCTATAGGAAGTTTTAAAAAAATATTGAGGCCTGGGATCTGTTAAATCAGAGACCGATTTCCTTTGTCTGAGCTGCACTCCCACATAGTACTATCACTTAAAAGCTCTCCAGGTAATTCTAACGCATCTCCTAGTTGAGAACGCCTGGCGCAGAGAGAAGCAAGGGCCAAGGCTCTGCATAAATCCCTAATCCCCTGGGAGTGAGTCATACCTCTGTACAGTTTGCATGCCGGTATAAGGGCCTTGCTTCCCAATCATGATACTCTGATGAGTGTTGAACTAAAAATGTGTGGAGCATACAGCTAACCCTCTTCTGACCCGTGATAAAAGTAAACATTTCGGTTATCAGCCTTTCTTTATCAGCATCTCTTCACTTGAGCTGAGCAAACTGAATTGAGGTTGACCATCTATAGGATTTTAAGATCTATCCCTTATGTTACCCTTTTCTCTCAGGGGGCATACACAGTTCGGATGCAGACAGAGTTGATACTTTCATTATAGACAAACAATTTTGAAATTAGTTGATGTCAGATAACAGGATGTGCTAAACACCAGTGTTTTTCTGCTATCATCATCATCATCATTATTATTATTATTATTTTAAGTTTTCATCTTAGGGATAATATTTAGCTCAGTGATTATAATTAGAGGCCTGGCAGTAGTATTCTGAAAAGTACCTATAATCTTGACCTTTCCTTCCTGTTTCTTATTTCTCTGTGAGAAAGAGGCTACAGTTGAAAGTAAAACAAACAAAACAAGACAAAAATCCGTGTTTAATGATTCCACATGGTACATTTTGTCTTTTTCTAATACCTTTCTCCA
Source organism: Mellivora capensis (assembly GCA_004024625.1). Classification (NCBI taxonomy): domain Eukaryota; kingdom Metazoa; phylum Chordata; class Mammalia; order Carnivora; family Mustelidae; genus Mellivora; species Mellivora capensis. Next base: position 45,238 of record PISX010000455.1, on the reverse strand, counting down.
AAAGGTATTTCCCCCTCAGGAATCTCTTTCTTTCTCTTCATCAAAAAAGGGACATAGGAGAACAGTGCTATCAAAAATTTGCCAGTGGGTTCTTTAGGAGAAAATTCCAGCGGTCCCCTTACAAACTTTTATAGACAGAATTATTACTTCCTTTAGTAGTAAGTAGGAATAATTCAAGTAATCTAGTAATCTAACGAGTAATCTAAAAACGAGTAATCTAAAAAATCCTAACAGGATTTTTATATATTTCATATATATATTGAAATATTGAAAAATACATATATTAAAGGGAGTACCGATAAGTTTGTACACACATAGGAATAGTAAATAACTCTCATTAAATTGTATTGTTTACAATAAGATTTATTTTAAAAGCTCTGTCCTCCGAGAAACTTTGGGCTTTCTGTTAGGATTTTTTAGATTACTCGTCCTAAATACCCTTTCCCTCAGTACTCCACGGAGCCGGACACTATGCACAGAGATTGACGCAGCTGCTAGGATATTGCCACTTGAATTATTCCTACTTACTACTAAAGGAAGTAATAAAAAGTAGATAAAAGGGAGAAGCTAGTTGCTAACACAGCGTATTTACTTTTCAACGTTTCTTAATGTTCCGTGTGAAAGCATGACTTTGAGTACTTAATTTTTCACGAAGATATTTTGAAGTTGACTTTTTAAAGTTACTCGCTATCTTATAAAAGTTCAAATGAAGCTATAAATTTTGAGTATACTTTGTGGAATAAGAAAGGAATAGATCGAGGTCTGACTGGGTTTAGTCAAGCTAGTAGCTGAGGGCAGTGGCCCGTGTGCATCTCCTCGCCTGGGATGAAGCCCGCACTTCGGTGGGGAACGCAGCCAAGTGCTTGTCAGATGTAGGAGTGAGGGGTTGAGGGGTTTTTATCTCACTTAATTTTTTTTTTAATCTTCACATTTTCTTCTACTCCTCACGTCTACGGCTTTGCACATGACTGGCCTGGACACTGTGTGAATGCCAGGGAGCTTTCTATTTGCTCTTGCGTGTTTTGTGTTGACGGGAGTGGGAAACGTGTCGAGTAAAACACTGGAGCTTCAGAAACTAACCTGTTACTTTGGGGAGGTGATCATGAAGCGTTGAAATGGTTTCAGACCACTTTTCAAATTCATAAGCAATAATTCACTTCTTCAGAAAGAGATGAATTAACTATTAATACGTATGACACAGTAAAAGAACTCTCTTCCTAACTTGCCTTTTTTTGGAAACTGTCTACTTCCTCTTCTCCAACCCAACCCCCTCTATCCAAACAGACCAAAGAAGACAGAGACATTTCTGAAAAAGTTATATTTTTGCAGCAAGGAAGCTCTCCATTCCTTGAGTCTCAGGTAAAAGACAAACATAAAGGAATTGCCCAGAAGAGAATTGCTCTTCCGATTTTACTGTCATTGAAATGTCTGTAGTTTTTACTTTCCTTTTTACATTTACCTCGCTTAAAACGAAGGTAGGTATGTCACGTTTGCTTGGATTCTGGGGAGGGGAAAAGGGAATTTTCTTTCTTTAGTTATCAATTAGCCATCATTCCTTGATGCGTCTTGCTCTACTGTGATATCTGTGTTTGCTCATGGAAGCATGATGATGATGCTTTCTAATATTATAATTGGCCTTTTTACTCTCTGTTTTACCTATAGAGTGATACTAATTTAGATGACCTTGACTGATGTTGAAAGTTCTGAACTCTTACTGGTTTTCCCACTAGCCGAGTCTGATACAGAAAATGCAGGAAGGAGACTCTGCGGGCTCTGTGGTTACCTCTCGCCAAATCATTTTCCAGAAAACTGTCCCAGCGACCCTAGAGGTTATTTTTCAATTCATTTCCTTTAATCCAGCACCAGCATGTAGACCAATCTATAATTATTGTTCGTAAGGCACATGCATTTCAAGATTCCCGTTTTTAGACTAAGATAAATAGGCAGGTAGAAAACGCTGTAGCTTAAAACGTAAATCAAGGTGCTCACCTGCCCCTGGTTTGATTTCTCGTCCCCTCATGATCTGTTAGAGTAGTCCACAGCCTATTCTCATCCTAGTAGCCTTCTCAGATACAGGTTTCTTAACTTTCACTTCTTCTGCTGTATCAGAACTAAGTACTGAGGAAAGTGGCAAGGAAACTACTCAGATGATGAACTTTGCTTGTAAATACGATTGGAACACAGTACAGACCACCATGAGCTATTGATAAGAGGCTCCAACAATGCCCCAGCAGTAGGAGGTACTTCCCGGCTGTGCCTTGAGTAGGGCACGCTCAGTGTTTTTGGATAGTAGGTGCTATAGTGAGTTCGATCTCCCAAATGAGGAAATAGAATTTCACAGAAATTCATGGGATGCTGGCAATTTCTTTGTGAAAACAGCAGATATGAAGTGCAGTGTTATACATGTCCTGGAAAATGGTCTTTTTGTGCCCATACAAGCTAAATGACTTGTACAGCAGCTTCAGTAACATCATTTAATCTTGAAATGTAGAATGATCAGATGCTTAACATAAGGTCAGATAGAATCTTGCAAACATTTACCATCAAGGTATGCTCCCGTTTAAAGAAATCTGCAATTACAACTCTATGTGCAGACTGTATTCCAAGTTGAAGGTTAGGGTTTGTAAATTTCAGATAAGAAGAGCTCTGCGACCATAATCATTAGACATTAACACCAGCCCCGTGCAGTCACATCGCAATGTATCTTTTGCCCTGGTTTTCTTAAAGGATTCTTATTTTAGAAATGAGACCATCAGAATTTCTAATTTAGCTTTTATATTTCAAATATAGGGCACAGAGGATTGGGTTATTGTAGACAAAGTACCCACTGAGGTAGTTGACGGTGATTCGAGAAAGATTGTGACTTACAAGGTGGTGACCGTGAGCAGTAGAAGCGGTGACATCCCCGCTGATCTGTTAAGATCTGGTGCCCTTGAAATGCAGAGCTTCGATGACTTGGCCCGGGAAATGCAGTTGAGAGGAGAAGGCAAACAGAAAATATACACTCTGGGCAAATCCTATGACACAGTATCTGGGAAGATCGTTACCATGACTGGAAAAGCCAAGGAGGGGGAGAAGGGAGTGCAGCCCTGCAGTCTGGAAGCCTTTCAGAAAACAGACAGAGGATTGTCAGAGTCCGTGAAGGTCATTCCAGTCATGGCCGATTACGAGGTCCTGGATGCCGTCCCTGATGAGAAATCCAAAAGAGGACCTGAGGTCCACACCCCCAAACGGAAATTGTCTGAATCCCTGGCTCCCATCCAGGAAGCGGAGTCCCGGCGCCCAAGCCCTGAGGAAGAAGAGCTGCAGAAAGCCCCAGTGCTGGGCCGGGACACGGGGCCCCACGCGGGGCTGGACAGTGCGCGCCTCAGCAGGACGGAGCTGCTGCCTGAGGGCGAGGTCTTGAAAGTGGGGCTCTTTGGTCCCAGGCGGAAGAGCCTGTCTGAATGGAGATACTCCCAGGAGCCGGCCGTCACCGTGGCCACTGCTCATTACGTTACCGAGTCAGCCACGTCCCGAGTTGTGGTAACCAGTGCCTTTCGTTTGGGCCACAGTTTCAGATTCCAGCATGACGTTTTTTTGAGGCAGTGCCCTTCCACCCTCAACTTTTCTGTTCCACTTGCTGTTTGGCTTTATGTTGAAAGCAGCCGACCCAAGCTTTTTAATTTTTTTCATGGTCAGATCAATACTGCGCAGTCCAGTATGAGCATTAAAACACTTTCCGTTTTATTTCCAGCTCCCCGATCCCAAGATGTGGTAGTGCTGCTGGGGCTTGCAATGAAGGGAGAATGGTCTGCTTAAACGAGCACCGCCCACATCCTAATAACTCTCTCTGCTTTACCAAACAAGAGCTCATGGTCACCTCAGTCTGCTATTTTATTTCCCATTCTTTTCTGTTTCCAAAATCTGTATGGTAGATGCCCTCCACCCTCCTCCCGCCTTCCTCCCCTACAGTTTTGTCTAACCGGCTGTGAATGTGAATGTGCCCGCCTATGTTCCTGTCTCTGTGCTTGACTGTTCCTTTCTTTGTTCACTCAGACTAAACAGTCTTCTGCTGAAAAGCTCATGGATGGCTCTGAAATCTTCAGTTTATTAGAGTCTGCAAGAAAACCAACAGAATTCATAGGAGGGGTTACTTCTACTTCTCAAAGCTGGGTTCAGGTGGCCGATTGCTTCCTCTTTGGTGTTCCTGACACTGCCTAGTTGCCTTTCTTTATGCCTTTTTGGTGTGTGCATGGAGGTGTGTGTGTGTGTGTGTGAGAGAGAGAGAGAGAGAGAGTGCGTGCGTGCATGTGTGTGTGTGTTGCATCCAAATGGCTTTGCCTTAAAAACCTCAGAGTTCTCTTTGGTGGTTTTCCTTTAGTGCCTGCCTGGCATAGCTGTCATGTGCCTCTAGTTGCATCCCTAGAACTTACTTCCGATATTCAAAAGGCAGTCATGTTGAGAAAGTTACATAGCATTTAATTTTTTTAAGCATTTTATGTCATCCGTTAGGTCTCAAAAAGCTGCCATACCCAATGGGAACACGCTACAATGCTTTCATTTTGTTTTGTTTTCATTGCATTTTATCTGCATCCTGTTTCATTTGCAGCTATCCCGACACAGCAACACAGGCTCGATTGGGGATGTGGGGAATGAAAGCTAATTTATATTTTCTGTAAGCATTTCTGGTCATGAGCACTTGACACTGGCTTTAAGCACCCTGCTGAGTGGCTGCTTTGGTTTTGATTTTTGTGGTTTGACCTTTGGTTTGTGGAAGGTCTCCCTGACACTGCAGTCCTTTTCCATGCAGAAAACGGAAACCAAGACAGGGTCCAGCAAGACCGAGACGGAAACAAGCCAGCACCCCGAGCCACTTAGCACCGAGAAGGTTGTGCAGGAAACCGTGTTGGTGGAGGAAAGACATGTGATGAATGTGCATGCGAGTGGGGATGCTTCTTACGCAGCTGGAGATGACGTGGATGCTGCAGCCCAGGCAGCATCTGCCGACGCTTCTAGCTTAAAAGAGAAGGAGGGCTCTGCTCTGATGGAGGGGGCTAAGGAGGAGAAGGGGAAGGTTGCCGATAAAGCTGTCCTCGAACAGGAAGAGACAGCCACTGCCTCCCACGAGCCAGAGGAGCAGCAGAGTGCAACAATCCACGTTTCTGAAACTTGGGAACAAAAACCTCATTTTGAGGTAACTAGCAGTTGACATTCCTTTCGGCACTGATGTAAAACTGATCTGTGAGTCCCCGAAATTTGGTTAAGCGTAAAGGGGAAGCTAAGTTTAACTTTCTGCCTTTTCCAAGTGTAGTTTGTTTCTCCTCTTATTTCCCTCTTGCATGGCAATAGGGTCTCCATGATGGTTTCCATCTTTGGGGTCCCATGCAAACATGTTCAATGATGATTAATAGTGTGTGGCTCCAGGAAATGGTTCCTACCTTTGTTTTAATTATTGGCAGTAAACCTGGGGACTGCATGGCCAGCCATAGTAGTAGAAAATTGGATAAATTTATTTTTGATCGATGTACTTCACTAGAAGGTCCAAAAACCATGCTTGCCTCAGTACCAAATGCCAGAACTTTGTTCTTTATCTCTTTTTACTGAGATTTCTGAAGTATATTGGGGTTGGCGGGGGGGGGTTAATGTCTTCGTATTTGTTCCTTCTTTCTAAGAAGTTATTAAATAAAAGGCAAATTGATTATTTTTGATCTGTTAGTTTAGGCAAGAGAGGAGGGGATCATAAAAAGAGTTTCTTCAACATATCCTCCAAAATGCTTTCCTTTACCTGGAACATCCCATGTTTTAAAAAAAAAAAAAAATTCTATGGAATTTTTTTTTTTAAGAGTTTACTTATTTACTTGTCAGAGAGAGAGAGAGAGAGAGAGCACAGGCAGACAGAGTGGCGGGTGGAAGCAGAGGGGGAAGCAGGCTCCCTGCTGAGCAAGGAGCCTCGATGTGGGACTCGATCCCAGGACACTGGGATCATGACCTGAGCCAAAGGCAGCCACCTAATGGACTGAGCCACCCAGGCATCCCAAGTCTATGGAATTTTGAAAGACTGACCTGGTGTCTGCCTCATTCCTCAGCTTACCCTCCCCATGTTACACGTAGACATTTATTTCATACTAACCTGTGCTTATCCATACCCACTGCGGGGTAGGGGGGTGGTGCACCACAATCATGTCTTTGTGCAAACTGTAACAGCAGCTCTACCTACTTCCCATTGGCCCAGTCATCAACTGTGAAGACAGAAACCATCAGTTTTGGCAGTGTTTCACCAGGAGGCGTAAAGCTAGAAATTTCCACCAAGGAAGTGCCAGTCGTTCACACGGAAACAAAAACCATCACATATGAATCATCACAGGTAAGAAGTCTGTGAAGGCACTTTGTTTTTCTCCTTTAATGGCTGCTGCATTTAACTATAGCTCATGATATTTTGTTTGTGAAACTCAGAGGACCCAGCAGCCGATCGGTGTCCGTCAAGTGTGGTAACGGTAGTAATTACAACTTCATTACCGGTCCAGAAGCTTCAGGTGACTTGAACAGGTCTCCGTATACCTCAGAATATGGAACAAGGCTCAGGAACCTATTTCCCTAGCCAGAGATAAGGGAAAATACTAGCTCAGCAGACCCTACTCACATTTCTCAAGTCCCGGTTTTTTAACGATGGTTGATTCTGGCCACATTCGGGGTCGTCTGTCCCAAGAGCCACAGCCCCCGAATGCGGAGTGAACAACACGGTGACTGTGGAAGATAGCCAATCATGGTGATGCCCCGACCTAAAGTAAGTATTTGAGCGTGGCGTCTGTTCCTCGCCTTTGTAGGTTGATGCTGGTGCTGATTTGGAGCCAGGCGTGCTCATGAGTGCACAGACGATCACATCTGAAACCACCAGCACCACGACCACCACCCACATCACCAAAGTAAGTGGAGTGGGAGCAGACAAAAGAAAGGCATTTACACAGAGCTGCTTCCCAGTTGGGCTGTGCAGGCAGAGTTACGTGACTACCTGGAGGCCCAGATAGCTAGGTTAGAGCTTTCACGCCCACTCTGTTTCTGGGGCATTTGCCCCTATGTGCTCATTTTTGTTTAGGAATATGCATTCTGATACCCTTTGCTTAACATGGAACTCCAGTCCTTGGCATATGGTAGGTGTTCCAGAAACACTGGCTGGCCACACCCAAAGGACTCCACAAGAGCTACACTTCTGAAATTTACAATTTTAAATAATTGCCAAAGAATTGTTTCAACTCTTAATGAGTGCCATTAGTTAAAACTCTGTTAGCATTTCCAGCATTGCCCCCACTGAAGGATTGTCCCTCCTGGCGGGTACATTTGTAACACTTGTCTGTTCCTCGCAGACGGTGAAAGGAGGCATTTCAGAGACGAGAATTGAGAAGCGGATAGTCATCACGGGAGATGCAGATATTGACCATGACCAGGTAAGTGTGCGTGAGAATGGTAAATACCCGGGCAGAGAACCAGAGAGACACTGGTCAGCCCTGCTCTTCTCAGTGTTGTTCTTCTAGTCTATCGTGCAGTGTAAACAGTTTTCTGAATTAACTTTTCAAAACGCAACATATGATTCCTTTTGCAATCATTGTACCTCATTTGTGATTGACGTATATAGACCTAGCTCGTAAGTCACCACCTTGCTACTGATCATGCATGTTCCACCTCCTTTTTTGTCTTTGCCCTTCTGTGATTTCCTGGGGATAGGCGCTGGCTCAGGCAATTAAAGAGGCCAAAGAGCAGCACCCTGACATGTCAGTGACCAAAGTAGTGGTCCATAAAGAGACAGAGATCACACCGGAAGACGGAGAGGATTGACCCCAGGTAAGAGGCGACGTTGATTCTCTAGGCTTGGCCTTGGCTGGCATGTAGCATGGGGCACTTCCCCCGTCCTTCCCGTGCCGCCGCCTCCTCCTTTCTTCTCTCACTGGCATTGGGAGGCTGCTCACCGAGGGGCTGCAGAATTGGTTTCTGGGTGCTGGTTTGTTTCAGATTTGGGAGCTCCACACGGTGGACTTTTTTGCATATTCTGCCAGCTAGAGGATCAAGAAAGAAGCAGTCTTTGCTTGCATGGTCTCGCTGGTGTTTCCTTTTCATTCGTGCCCTTTGTTCTTTGTTACCCAAATTTGATTCAGGGATCAGATTTGATTTCACTTGCCATGTGGCCTAATGGGAACCAAGGCCAATTTGTTCTAAAAGGTACGATTTGTGTGTTCCCGATACCAGGAAAATAAAGCGTACCCCTTTCTCCTTTTGATGGCAACAATATCCCATTTCACTCTAAGCTTTCTCTGCGACTGTGTTTGGTTATGCTTCTGTTTATGCTCTCTTTTTGCTTTGTTTCTGAATTTGAAACATGGGCATTCACTTTCATTTTGGATGTCTTATATTTTCTGTGTTCTTTGGGGTGTTTTTTTTTTCTTCTTAGTATAGCATTATGTCTCAGGAGGAGGCAAAAATTCAGTCTTGTGCTCCTGCTTTTCTCTAGAAAGTGTGTGCATGCCTTTGCAATGGCTGTTCGGCTGGCATCATGAGCAGATAGCGTCCTCTGTGTGCGCACAGACTTGTTAAGCACACTCACACTCACATTCATCTGCTGTGTAAGAACTCACAGGTCCAGAGCATCCCCAGAGGGCTTTGAATGCTGAATGCAACCATTGAGCTACTTGCACACTTGGTTATGTGACAAAAGTCGCTTAAATGCTTTATGTGTATAAATGAAATAAGGAAGTTCTCTAACGTTGGTTTAGGAACTATAGATTGAATAACAGTCTCTCTTAAAAAAATACAAAGTCACTCATTATTTTCAAATTAATCATATAATTTGGAAGACAGAAAGCAGCAAAAGGGTTCTCCAGCGAGCTTCAGCCACTTGGGTGGTGTTGTAGTCACGTAAGAGAACGCGTATCACGGACTTATGCTGGAATTTTACAGTGTGTTGGTAAAAAGTGCATGTAATAACCTGCAAGAAAATTTTGTTTGTGGCCTTAATCTGAGGAAGATTCTCGGGTGTTTTCCAAGGAGTAACTGATCAAATCTCTTTCCTACAGGAATAACTTAGACTGCACATGAATCCAGTCATGCAAACCGTTAGGAAAACCAGAGCCTATATGGAGTTCCCTCTTCTAATCCAACTGACTTGTATCTGCCCATGGAAAATTTCAATCCAGAAGAACTGACCTTCACCATTAATAAAGACACTGTCAGAGAGATCTTCCCATAATAAAGCAATCCGAATCAGCATCACAAAACTGATACTGCATGAAGCAACGATAAAATTACAAAAGAGTAGCATTTTTAATTTCCACCAAGTGTCTAAGTTTTCAGCTATACCTGCACGTTCATAACCAACAATATAAACCGTGATCTCATGTAACACATAAACAATTCATGCCTTTCATAGTTTATTATTAAAGTCTAAACAAAAATCGCAATTTCTTAGGTGACAGATCTTTTGTTTACAGACAAATGAAGATTACCCTAAAATGCTAGAAGTTGTCTAGGTCTAATGTGTCAGGTTTATTCCAGATTAGTGCCAATAACCGAATTTATTCAGTAAAACAACTTGAATCTTGTACTTGTCTCACCTGGTTTTATTACTCTCACCCATACACAGCAACGACTCTCAATCCTCCGGAAATATTTAATGCTTACAATACTGCTTTGTGTATCTAATTTAATTCGTTATAAGGTAGTACTGATTTTCGCATATTAATGTGATTTCTTCCTTGTTCGCTTTGGTCTGCGTCCAACCTGGAAAGCTTCCAAGAGTTCCCTAACAAGCCCTAAATATGTAAATTGTCATTACTTGGGTGAAGAAAACCTGTTTCTCTTAGTTTACAATATTATGAAATTTCACTCCAGAAAGATCTGTTGGTCTTCTGTTGCGTTGTTTTCTTTCTTCGTTTCTTCTTCCTTGTGTTTTTAAGTTGATTTTTCTTCTTTCACTTGGAAAAAAAAAAAAAGTTTTATTTCCAAATCTGGTCCATATTTACAATCTAGTTCAGAGCCAAGCCTTAAATTGTACAGAATTTCCACTGTAATTAAACTATTTAGTGTTTAGTTATAAATAGCCTTCAAAAAGATATATTCTCCATTACACTGTCAACCGCATCACACAGCCCATGGTGAATGTATGTTTCCGCATAGCGAAATAAAAACGGTAAATGCATTTAAAGCTGTGATTCTCTGTGTGTAATAATTTCAGTATGGTCTATGTTTAGCCAAGAGGGTAGCACTTGCATGACTTCGAAGGCCTCATTCAACTGCCTTGTGTAGAGCGTGTCTTTTTACAGGACAAAATGTGTCTGTGGTGACATAGCGTATGGACCCTTCAGGGTACGGGAGACAGGAAACAGAAGATACACACATACGTGTTTGGTTGCCTAGGAAGGCCTTAAAAAGTACAACTAGTTACCACAGAATCTCATTTTCAGGGTTAGGTTTTTTATAAAGAAAGAGGTTCTCCTCTAAACCCAGTGTTTCTGGGCGCTTGTAATCTACCAGAGAGACCCCTCTCTCTCACACACATCAGCTCCACAGCGGAACGGATTAGCCGCGACGTTCTACAAGGGCCCTTGCGGTGTGTTCCCACAGCTCAGCTACCTCAAACTCCTTCAGGCCAGGCGATCTAGCACCTAACTGCTGGCCTACATTAGTACACCTCACGTGCTGTTTCTTTGCCAACTAATTTTCTTAAAACTCTTTTCCAGAGAATTACTGGATACGACCCACATGTCCTCGTCTTAGTGGGGGAGCCAAATTCTTACCATTTACCTGCGAAGACGTTATCTGCTGCTCTTACTGTCAGTACTGTGTATTCATTTTAGGTACTGAAGCATCATTTTATGTCTGAAGACAATCAAAAAATGTCGAGACCATACACAAAAATGAACTCAAAATGGACTAAAGACCTAAACGTGAGACCTGAAACTAACAAGTTCAAAGGAGAGCACAGACAGGAATCTCTCTGACATCAGCCATAGCAACATTTTTCTAGATTTGTCTCCTGAGGCAAGGGATACAAAGCAAAAACAAACTATTAGGACTACATCAAAATAAAAAGCTTCTGCAGAGGGGTGCCCGGGTGGCTCAGATAGTTAAGCCTCTGCCTTCTGCTCAGGTCATGATCTCAGGGTCCTGGGATCGAGCCCCGCATCGGGCTCTCTGCTCAGCAGGGAGCCTGCTTCCCCCTCTTTCTCTCTCTCTGCCTTCCTCTCTGCCTACTTGTGATCTCTCTCTGTCAAATAAATAAAAATCTTTAAAAAAAAAAAATCTTATGCAGAGCGAAGAAAACAATCAGCAAAACCCAAAAAACAACCTACTAAATGGGAGAAGATATGACATATCTGATAAAGGACTATTATTTAAAATACATAAAGAAATTATATAAATCAACACCAAGAAAATTCCAAATAATCTGCTTTAAAAATGGGCAGAAGACATAAACAGACATTTCTCCAAAGACCTACGATGGCCAACAGATACATGAAAAGATGCTCAGCGTCACTCGTCATTAGGGAAATGCAAATCAAAAGTATAACAAGATATTCCCTCACACCAGTCAGAATGGCTGAAACAACACAAGAAACAAGAGTTGTTGGCAAGAATTGGAGAAAAAGGAGCCCTCATGCACTTGGTGGGAATGCAAACTGGCGCAGCCACTATGGAAAACAGTATGGATGTTCTTCAAAAAAATTAAAAATAGAACTACCCTATGACTTAGTAATCACACTACTGGATATTTACCCAAAGAATACAAAAACACTAATTTGAAAGTATATATGTGTATCCCTATGATTATTGCAGGAATCTTTATAATAGCCAAATCATGGAAACAGCCCAAGTATCCGTTGATAGATGAATGAATAACAATGTACTGTTTGTATATATGTACTAGAATGGAATATTACTCAGCCAGCAAAAATAATGAAATCTTGCCATTTGCAACAACACAGATGGAGCTAGAGTGTAGAATGCTAAGTGAAATAAGAGAAAAAGACCATATGATTTCACACATGTTTGGAATTTAAGAAACAAAGCAAACTAACAAAGAAAAAGACAAAAAACAGACTCTTAACTATAGAAAACAAACAGGGTTGCTGGAGAGGTGGGTGGAGGATGGGTGATACAGGTGAAGAAGATTAAGAGTATACTTGCCATGAGGAGCATTGAGTAACGTATGGAATTGTGGAATCATACAATTTGTACAATTCAGGTATCCTACACCTGAAACTAATATAACACTGATAATTGGAATTTTTTTAATTTGAAAAATTAAAAAAATTTTTGAAAAAAATTAACTTTTTGATATGAAAATGATCATTAGCCTCCCAAGGATGACTGTACCCAATCTTCTTAGTTTATATCCATCAAGTTGCCCCCACGTTTGTTTTAATTTTTTAAATATTTAAGTATAATTGACATATAACATGCTTCAGGTGTACCACATAGCGATTCAATATTTGTATGTATTGTGAAATGATCACCACATTAAGTCTCGTTAACATCCATCACCATATATAGTGACAAATTTTTTTTCTTGTGGAGAACTTTTAAGATTTACTGTTTTAGCAACTTAAAAATAGGCAGTACAGTGTTAACTATAGTCAACATGCTGTGTTCACAGTTTTAAACCAAATGGAGTGTTTTCATGTTTTTCTGTCCCCAGCAATAAGTGCTTATTCCTTTTTAGAAACTTACATTATCAGAGAAGTTACACATGTTCAGCTTTCTTTCCTTCTATTATGCTCTTCATAATTTTTCCAGCCTGCACCCACTGTTATTGGGGGTTCCAAACCACTCCCACATACTTGGGTATTTATGACAGCAGTGCCCCACATCTAGTACCAAAGTCAGTATCTGCTTTTATTGCTGCATAACAAATTACCACACAATGAGCAGCTTAAAACCACATGCGTTTCTATCTCCCTGTTTCTGTGGGTCAGGGGTTGGGGCCTGGTCCCACTGGCTTCTCTAAAAGGCTACCGTCGAGGTGTCAGCCAGGACAGGGGTCTCATCTGCTAGCTCAACTGGGGAAGGATCCAGTCCCAAACTCTCTATAGTTGTTTGCAGACGTCATTTTCTTGTGGTTGTGGAAGCCTTGGAAGCTTGCTTTTCAAAACCAGCAGTGAAGGGGGAGACTAGAGTGTGTCTGCTAGCAAGACTATCTTCTATAGTGTAACATAATCAAATGAGTGGCTTCCCATTACTTTTGCCATATTCTGTTGATTAGAAGCAAGTCATAGGGTTCTGTTGACAGCACTAACAAATTTAAAATTTAGATTTGGAGACTATTAATCGCTAATATTCCCTAACTCAGCAGCTTTAAATTTAGATTCCTCTAATGTATGAAATTGGCTTATGCTCGTTGCTGTGCTCTCAGATAATCTCAGAATATTTTTTACCCTTTAATATGAATACAGAAAAATGTAGCATTGCGTTAGGTGTAAAAAAGACCCTGGAGATTACACGTTCGGAAACTGAAGAATTCCACTTAGCTATTTGCCCCCACAGAGAAGAAACACTTGCTTCTCAATTTGCTATAGGATTCAGGTTGTAAGAAAAAAAGAATCTATGCTTCTCTCAAACGAGCAGAAAAATGACTTGGAAACCTAAAGGCAATATGGTACAGCCATTGGTAACCGGCATTTTCCTGCTGATCGCCCAGGCATCTGAAGAAACATTAGTTATTGTGTTGCCAAAGTTAGAACCATCTATAGGATACTTTCTCTGGAGTCCTGGAGTGAATTCCTAGGTCCAAATAATACCCTTCCTTTAGGTAGAATGCTCCCTGCTTTCAGATGGAGCCCCACCTGTGTGCTGAGCCCTCAGCTTATGGGACACCCCTGCTGCTTTAGCATTGAGATTGGCGGATGGACTTCTGCTGATGGTGACATGTCCACTGCCCCAGTAAGAGAGCCGAGGGCAATGCTAACAAGGTGGATATTTTGGCCAGTTTCACTCTCCCAAAAGATTTTTGCCATCCCTTTCTTTTATATTCCTTTCAAATTTCACAGAGTCACCACGTCCCTTCTGCTTGGGCACAATAAGTTAGATCACACACCTTGCAGGATAATTCAGCCCCCCCTTTTTTTTCTACAATTGCTATAATCAATTTCAATTCTGCTGACTTCTTTCTAGCATAGCTACTATACAGTTAATATCAACCCTAGCAATTTTTAAAAAAATTAACATAGATGCTGGAACACGGATCCAAAATTGCTTCTGAATTATACGTGAGAGTTATACATACCTTTCATTAAATGCTTTTTTATCCTCCTCACTGTGGTTAATTAACCAGTGGTCAGAAGTGTCTGTCTTGGATTGCCATAGAGGTGGTCTCATGTTTTAATGAGCATTTATTCATTAAGTAAAATTGGATTATCCCATTTTTAAAAACCACATTTTGTGACAGGCCATTGGGACGTGTGCCATTGTATTCTCAAAAATGACATTTCATTTTGACAAATCGTTTATCAGAGCTGATTAACTCTGAAGAAGGGTAAGAAAAGGAGCTAACACTTCCTGATGAGTGTGATTGTTAACACACGCACATGCACACAACGATTGCCTGTTGTGTTTCTTTGAGACAAATGTGATCTCAGAGATTGGCCACATTCTTGTATTACAAGCTTAAGGAAGAGCTTATCAGCCAAGATGGTATATGGATTTTTAGAGTACCCCATATACAACAAGGAGGATCCAGAATACTTTTTTGCCTAAATTTCACGTTTGTTCCCCTTGAATAATACTGAAGTCAAAATGCTCTCTGAAGACAAGCATCATTTTTATTCCAGGCTTGGTGAGGAGCCAAAGCCGAATCCACTTCTGGTGGGAGGGGTAAGTTGGTAGATTGTCTGCTGTAGGATCAATAAACACGGTCCTAAATCTTTTACAAAGCTTTTGAACCAGCAAATCCACTTATGGGGATTTTTCCTAAATAAGACCAAGTTGTTACAGGAACTAATATACAAGGATGTCTAGCTCAGTGTTCATAAAAATGAAGACATTTAGAGAGTAAATATTCAGCAGTGGGAAATGTGTAATAAATAATGGAAAGACATAAGATGGAATACTGTACAACCAGCCAAAATTATAAAATACGAACCTCATAGAGGAAATCATCCTAATATGTTAAGTGTAAAAGTGGATAAAACAGTTTATACATTATGGTGTTAAACAGGTAAAAATGTTTACACCCAGAAAACTCATGGGCGTGTACCAAAATGGTAGCACTGCCTTTCAGTATCTGAAGGCAGAGCATATAGTGATTTTTCTTTCTTCCTTGTGCTGTTCTATTTTTCCAGTTTCTTTGTGACCATTGTGTATTTTTTTAAAAACAGTTTCTGAAACAATACCAATTTTATTTAGAGTTGAGAATAATGGGGAGTGAGGGATAAGTAAATGAAAAGAAATTTGGAATTTGCCCTGGAACTTCAAAGCCATTATTACAATCACCAAATGTTACAAATGCCTTTTGTTAAATACGAACGGCTTTAAGTCACATTCTAATTAAAATGCTGACGGATTAGTTTCTGTTACAGATAATGTTATTTATAGCAACACTTGATGCTGGATTTTTCCAAATGAATAAGCTTTGCCTTGGATGCACATTAGCAGTGTAGGCAGCATATTTGCTTTTTAAGGGCAGTAGTTAGTAAACCATAAAAGTAATTTTTCGGTGGTTCCGTGGTATAATTGAAAGATAGTGCTTTCCTGGGTTTCCTTCACTTTGGCTTCCCTCTGCATAATGCTGGCTGTCCCTAGCCTCATCTTTAAGTAAGCATGGCCTAAAAAAAAAAAAAAAAAACAATCAATTAAAAAAAAAGACCCTGGGCTCAGCAATCCTGTGCCTTGTTCACTTACTAACTTTGTTACTATAAGCCGGTAACTTAGACCCCTAGAGCCTCAGTTTACTCTTGGTTATAAAGGGAATTTATAGCTAACCATGAAGATTATGGGTGAAAACCTTTTCGTTCCACAAGAAAGTGTATGACCAAGGAGCAACGTATGAGAAAGTTCTTTGTAAAATATAAAATGGAGTTTGATGGGATGACTTCATTTTTTTCCCATCTTTTTTTCCCTCGATGCTGTGCATTGCTTATTCTGTACATGAGAAACCAAGCTGGTTTATCTCAGAAATAGCTAATTGCCTCTGTGAGAAAAAAATGTCCCTCAGCCTGGGGAAAGAATTCGGAACCTGCAAAATCCTTTTCTCATTATAATTCAAGTGATGTGAATGACTTCAGCTCAGATCTTTCCCTATATCAGGGCCGGTTTACACTTTGTTCAGAGTGGCAAAAAACAAACATGTACGTTGATTACCCTCGTGCAGGCGGTTCGTGTTTTTCTGTGGGGAGGATTTAGCTAATATTGTCAGTGAAGCAGTGACTATGAAGCAGCTGGCACAATGCCTAACAATATTAAGGGTATAAGTGTGCATTGACTCCAAAACCTAAACATGCAGGTTCCCATGAATATTGCATTGTTTGTTGGGTAAGACATGTATCTATATCAGTGTGCACATATTTATGGGTTAGCTATATTTTTTTTGGGTTTTTTTTCCCAATTTTTTAATATTTTTCCAATTTCTTTTCAGTGCTCCAGCATTCATTGTTTATGCACCACACCCAGTGTGGATTAGCTATATTAATTTTTTTTATTTGCTGGGTGTTATATCTGCTGGAAGACTTTCTGTCTGAATTCAGAGTTAATAGGGGACAGCATTCCACAATTCCAACAAGAACATTTGTGTCCTTGACTAGGTTCAAGTCCTACCTTTCCTGGGGATGCTTCTTGAGGACTAAGAAGGAATTCACAGACAACAGAGACTCTCCATCATCCCGATGGAGAGTGGTTCTTAAGTCTAGTAGCATATTACACTCCCTCAGGGTTTTTTGGGTTTTTTGAATGATACCGAAGTCTGGACCTCTTAAGATTCTGAGTTCATCTGTCTGGAGGTAGAGCCCCAGCATTACTGTTGTTGTTTTTTTTTTTTAAACACTTTACAAATAAATCTGATGTGTGGAGAAGCACTGGCCTCTTCAGGTGGCTTTCAAGCCTAACCCTGCATTGGAATATATGGAGCATGCGTGGAAACTCGGGCCCCACTGCCGGTGTTTCTGATTCCGTAGATCTGGGGCAAGCTCTAAGGAGTAGCATTTCTAACAAGTTCTTAGGTGCTGCTGGTGGCACTGGCCTGGAGACCCCACGTTGAGAACTACTGGCCTGGGGGAAAGAGCAATGATTTAGGATTGAGGAATGCTGGGTAGCGAGTCTCATAACCTACTGTGATTCATCATCGATAAAAGGAAATTAACTTATCTCCATACAGATTATTGTGGGGATTTATTGAGACGACATGGAAGGTCACCCATGGGATGTTTCTAGTGCTGGGGAAGCCCAGCGATACCGTTGTCTCCCACATTTTAGGAGGCTGGAAGTTAAAGTGGAGTGATGCCCGGGAACCCTGAGAGACCAAGGATGACAATAGGACAAAAGCAACAACGGGCAGAGCCACTAGTCTAGATAGAAATAATGGTGCTGGGAAAAGGAGCTGTGTCTTAAAGGCACAGCAGAAATGGCCCTGTAAACACCAATAAGAATAACCCAAGTGACAGTCGAAAGTTTCCAAGGATGCACCAGTAATACTGAAAAATATCATGGTGAAGTCCCCAAAAGTGCTTCACCATGTGTTTGTTGCCATTACCCAAGACAGAGCCTACACGTGGGCTCTTCCTAAAGCCTTGAACTTAGCAGTGCTGGAGAAGAACCAATCACAGCCATGCAAAGACGTTCATAAGGAGGCATGTAGGCAAACAAAAACCAACATGCAATAGAATGTGACGGGAGATGTCTTAGTAGGGCTGGGAAATGAACACAGAGGAGAAAACGTGTCTCCTTGGTGGGATGCAGGAAGTGACCCTGGAATAGCTCCCTAAAGGATACGTAGTGTCCACTAGACAAAGGAGGTTGAGGGGGGGGGGCAAGGAGCAGGACTCTCAGAAAACAGAAGCCCCTCCCCCAGGAGGGCACCTTCACAGGACTGGCACATCAGAGCTCCAGACAGCCCCCACTCGCCAGTTCTCCTTGCTCTGGTAACTGCAGGAGCATCAGCCTAACTACCTGGCAGTTTAACACAGAGGAGCAGAAGCAGAAGGGAAAGGTCCCCAGAGAAACACGCCAGCACCAATGAATGACTGAAGGTCACCCAAGGGCACCACCTGCAGCTTCTGACAGCAAATCCTGCTACCAAAGAAGCAGGGTCTGAGGTCAGAAGTCAGGGCGGTAGGAGGGCAGAGGGAGGGAAAGGACTGGGAGGACTTGGAGCAGGTGTTGCAGGTGCTAGAGCATCTCCTCTCCGGCGATGGTAAAGGAAAATCCAGATAGAGAGCAAACATCAGCTTGGATGGCGACAGGCTGATGATATCCTGTAAGATGTTTGGAGATGGGTTGGATTTCTTTCTCTCTTTTCCTTCCTTCCTTCCTTTTGATTTTTTTCTTTTTCTTTTTAAGATTTTATTTGAGAAAGAGAAAGAGAATGAATAGGGAGAGGGACAGAGAGGAGAAGCAGGTTCTCCGCTGAGCAGGGAGCCCAATGTGGGGCTCTATCCCAGGACCCCTGGGATCGTGACCTGAGCCGAAGGCAGATGCTTAACTGACTTGAGCCACCCATGGGTTGGATTTCTTACCAAGTACTTCTAGACTTGTATCGCATTAGTGGCATGTAAGAAAAGTTTGAAAGTGGAAGAGCAGATTCTTGAAAGGCAGGATGTTGGAAAAGATAGAACCAAGAACTCAGTGGAATTTTTTTTTTTTTTTTTGGCATGAAACCTCTTATGAAAAATAGTTGGGGAAAAGTAGCCTGATTAGTTTATACCATATAGTTCATACATGATTTAACAATGTGTAAAGGCTGACAATACCAGGTAATATGCTTAATGCAGATGATACTATCAATAGTTTCTACCCTTTCAGGATTTTTCTCACCCATCAGAGTCTTCCTGTGTTTCTTCTCACTGTATGGTGGTGTGGGTACCGGAGGTGAAGGAAATGGACATGAACTGGTACTGACCTCAGGACAGAGTCTGAAAGTTTCTTTGTAGAATAAATTCCTTGTAACAGACTGTTATGTAACTTTTTCATAAAACGTAACATAAAACTTACTTGATGTGCAAACATTAGGTGCTTTGAATTTTTAAAGGTGCAGAGGAGTTTCCTATGAAAGGAAACAGGGATGATGGACTGGGAGCGTGAAGCATGACAGCGCCTCCCACCTTTAAGGTTTGGAAAGCACTGTGTTATCGGGCATCCACGGACATCTGGCCAGCTTTGGATATTTTCAGTATTGATTGGGAAGGGTTTTTTTGTTTTCTTTGGGTTTTGGGGGGGTTTTTGGTGGGCGGCAAAGCACGTTTTATTGAACAATAGCAAAATGATAGTACAAAGCTCCCAAGGAGGGAGGGGACCAGAGAAGGTTGCCACTGGAGTTTCTAAGTCTAGGGGTTTTTATGGGTTTGTTGGTGGCTGTTTTAATCTGATTAACCCTCCCATTCCTGTCACCCAGTCAGGTTTTTGTCATCTACCTATCACATGGGAAAGGGTGGAGGGCTCCTTCCAGAGTGGTGTAAAATCCTTTTAAGGGTGGCTTCTTCTTGGGGAGCAGGACGGGGTTGTCCCTGCCTGCCTGCCTTCCAGCTGTCCTTCATCATTCCCCCCCTCTGAAGACCTAATCCTAATTGCTGTTAGGGAAAAAGGGTGACGGCTGATTGTCAGGGACGCTGGCCGCTGGAACCCTCGCAGACTGAGGTCCCCGAGGACATCCACATTTCCAGTGTCCCCCTCCACAAGCGGGACAAGGGTTACTGGGCCTTGGTTTTTGCCACTGGGGTCATTTCCACGCCCAGTGTCCCAGGCAGCCACAGAGACCAGAGCCTTGGGAGGCCAAGTTAACAACCACATGCAAGGCCACAGACTTCCTCTTTAGTTCCTATTCCTTACCCTCCTTTTTATCCCAGTTGTAAAAGACCCACTTGCAGCTCATTAAAGCTCTTCTAGGGTTCCCTCGGGGCCAACAGCCAATGTGTGCAGTTTTTTCAGAGTATCTGGGGCCTGTTGGGTCTTTAAGAATGACCTCAGCCTCAAGAGAATGAGGGGAGATAGCCTCTCTCAATCTTTCTAAGAAAACTGGGCATTTTCTTCCAGAATTTGGATTGACAGCATCAGGTTTACCAACATACCCAAATATCCTTTACCAGAGGCTTTCAAAGCTATCTTAACAAATTGCCCATGAAAACTTTGAGACAGACAAGATTAACCACCATTTTTTTACCAACAGACTCAAATATCCTTTAAAAGCACAAATCTATGCCCGGTAATCAATGCTTTAGCACTTTATTCTACTTGGGAAAGACCTATATGTCATCCCATTTATTATCCAAGAAAAACTTTCTTAACAATTATCCATGGAAACTTTGAGACAGACAAGGTTAACCATCATCTCAACATGAGCTTATTTAACCTTCAGAAAATCCAGATAGAATCGTTCCCTGTTCTAAACCTCATCATCACAGACCGAGGAGCAGACTCCCTGTTTTTCCCACCAAAGTGGAAATACGCAGTCCATGTCAGGCCAGAGAGGACAGGGAATTTCTCCAAAACAAAGGGAGTTTCAGCAGCTTGGGAATATTAAAGTCTCCATCCCAAGGCAGACTAACTACAGTTGGCTCTAATCATAGCCACCCAGAAACAAATGAAGGACAAATCCCCGTGTACTGCTCAATCCCTCTATGGTGCCCAGGCCCACACCATGATGATGCAATGATGTGATGGTGATACCAGTTTCCAGGGGGATCATTAGGTCCCAATTAGGGTCTTGAGCTGGTACATCCTGGGCTTTAGTTAGAAACTGAAACCATCCATGGGCTCATCCACCCCCTTGATCCCCATATCTTTCAGCAGTGGCCAGAACCCCACATTTTTCTGCATCAGAGAGGATCTGATTTAACAGAAGGATTATGTCCAAGTTTGGAAACTTCGAGGTCCCCCTTTGTCTTGGGTCTTGTAGCGGCACTTCTTCTTGGTCTCCCTTCTTGCGGAGGATAAATCCCTCAAGCACTGACAGACATTCCAGGATAGGGCGGGTCAGGTGAGGAGACCCAGTCTTACCCAAGGAAGGATGGAGCTAGGGGTGGACATTCACCTGTGGACTCCATTTGCCTGTCAACTTTTGAAGTGGATGTGGTCTTCCTTTGTTCCTCCCCCTTTCTCCAGGTGGCCATGGGTGAGAGCAGCCAGGAGGCTGGGGTCTATCCTACATTGCTGACGTAAATCTTTGTTTTCTTTTAAGGCCCAGAAACATTGTTCATGGGGTACTTCTCCCCATTTTTCCTCATGCTTACAAAATGAGTCCAATGGTAAAATAGTATTATAGTTGACACTTTCCTCAGGTGGCCATTTCTCACGCTCCAAGTTGCATTGTAGCCATGCCTCAGAGCAAAAGAAAATGAGCCGCCTTTTCTTCAAAGTTTGTGGGTTCTAAAGGAGTACAGGTTTTGGTCAGGGAACCGCCCATCTACAAGGAGAGAGAGAAAGGCATCTCTTCAGTTACATAGGCCACCCTAAGATGGTGCAGAAACAGGAGGGACACAGCAAAGTGCTGCCAGAAGGCAGAGAAGGAGGGCTCCCTGTTCTAAACCTCGTCAACTCAGACAGAGGAGCAGACGCCATGTTTGTTTTATGTAGTCGGAAGCACAAACCTACATTTAACCACCATTTTCCCTCATATTTCCCTTTGGTGGTCATGTCTCCTCCTCCAACTTGTATTGTGGCCGTGCCTTAGGACAAAAGAAAATGAGTTGCCTTCATCCAGTTAAAACCAGGAAGAGGGGTATAGCTCAGTGGTAGAGCATTTGACTGCAGTTAAAACCAGGAAGGCATCTGAGTAAATGAAACTGAGTGATTTATGGGTCTGATACTCTTCCTATACCCTATAATGCCAGGAAGGGACTCTAAAGGTCGTGGTCAGGGAACTATCCGTCTACAAGAAGAGAGGAAAAGGCATCCCTTAACTGAATTTCTTTTTTTTTTTAAAGAGTTTATTTATTTATTTGACAGAGAGATCACAAGTAGGCAGAAGCAGGCAGAGAGGGGGAAACAGGCTCCCAGCTGAGCAGAGAGCCCAATATGGGGCTCAATTCCAGGACCCCGAGACCATGACCTGAGCCAAAGACAGAGGTTTAACCCAATGAGCCACCCACTGGGCACCCACTGTGCCCTCCCTAACTCAGTTTCTTATAGTTGATCAGGGAGACTTGAGAAGAGAGGAAAAGTCATCCCTCACCTCGGTTCCTCCTCATCTTTTCCTTATGTGTGGCCCTAGCTACCCACATGACTGACAACCAGAACCTGTGTCCTCTCCGTGAGGTGCTGGGAGAGGTGCTTACCCCGGCTTGGCCCTACCTCCAGAGAGTGACCCTGGTTTCCCCAGATCAATGGATACACTAGACTTCTTTTAGTAGAGTTGTTCTGTCTGGCGTGGCCCCATGGAGGGACAAGGTGGGGCACCCAGGGAAGAGAAATCCACTTGGGATACGCCCTGATAGAAATAAAAAGTTGGGAGATCCCTTAGATCTTAGTTCTTTTGCCCTTCTTGGCCATTTCTTCACATCAGTGGTATAGCCAGTCTGAGGAGCTCCCTAGCATTGCCCAGGATAGGAGGAGTCAGAAACAGGGGACTATGAGTGAGATCCCTTGGAGGCCACCTGAACCACTCCCAAGAGAATGTCCAAGACACAGTCCTGGGCTTCCCCGCTTATTCTCCCAGGGGAGGAATCAGCCGAGAAAAGAGTAGTAGAGGAGTTTCTCTCTGGATGCCTGGATGGGCAAGTCAGGAACCAAGTCCCACAAGAGCCTTTGGGTGTCCAAAGAGTAGCCTTGGTCAGGTCTTTCAATGCTGCTCAATTTTCCCTAGCTTCCTCACATCCAGTGATCTTTCCCAAAAGGACTTCTGACTTCTTACCAAACTGACATTCCCAACTTCTGTTGAGGGGATCAGTCAGAAAGGAGCCCAGAGAACTTGTGACCCAAGGCTTGAGAGTGGCAGCCACGCTAATGGCCCTTACTTGGCTGACAACAGATGTCCACTGTGTCAACAAGCAAAATGGGGAGAGATAGAGAGTCTTGCTGCCTACTATTCATGGTTAGTTGTCCTTAACAGTGGTGGGGAGCCCAGATGAGCCCCCCAAAATGTTACAGGTTTTTTTTTTTTCTCCATTGGTCCCTGCAGTTCTTGGTCATACCTGTTTAAAGAATGGAGAGGCAGACCAGACAGTGGTGGGCAGCAAAGCAGGGTTTATTGAGCGAAAGCAAAGTGATAGTACAAAGCTCCCGAGGAGGGATGGACCCGAGGGTGTTGCCCGGGGCTGTTCTGAGATTTAAAATAGAAGACATTATCTTTAAGATTGAAGACATCCTCACACAGCCTGGCTTCCTTCTGTAGGAATCATTTCTCATATCTCTTCTAGTCATTTCTGAGAAAAGACAAGTTTCCCACGTGTCAGTGTCAACAAATGGAAGTCAGTGGAAGAAGGGGGCACCTGGGGGCCCAAGGGCCACCAGGAGCAGGAGGGAGCCACCCATACTGCCAGGAGTTACCTAGACCTGGACTCACTGGCAGGAACCACGGAGGCTGTGACGAGGCCAGAGTTAGGTGAAAGTGGCAGATCAGAGCACGTGACAACTGCAGGTGGGAACAGTGGCAAAGCCTGGAAACAGGTCAGAAGACAGAGGCTTGAGAGAGGAGTCGAGCTTGACTGGCTGCATCCAGGCACTTTCCAAGGACTCACTCCTCTGGGTATAGATGGCTTTTTAAAAACTGATACTAGTGTGTTTGATTTTCAGCACCCCCTTCCTCCGAAATGTGAGCTGGCAGGGAGCGGAAGATGAAGGGGACACAGAAGTCTAGAGTGTGCTGGCCAGGCGATACCTATTCATTAAGGCTTGATGATAAATGGATGTTATTTAAGAACTAATGACTAATATCTAGCTGTCATTCCATCGCAGTGGTCCATGAAATGTCCCTGCTGTGCCCAGAATGACTCCTACGGAAGTTTGACAGACACTATATATTTAGAAGAATAAACACCTGACTGCAGTCCTTTTAGATGTAAAAAAAAGAAAAATGCTAACACCATTTATAAGAACATGCATAGCTGACGGTGACTTGCAGTCCTCCCCCCTACACGTACACCCCCCACCCCATTTTGCTCAGCTCAACTCTTGGCTTACAGCCCCAGCCATGTCCCAGTGTCCCACACCAATCTCTAGCATAGCTTTTCCAGGAGGTTCCCCATCCTTCTTGATTTCCCTGAACCCTGATTGTAAACCTCTTTCATTAAATTTCTTCAGTCACTTCCTTTCGAATGTACTATTTGTCCCTGCAAGAACACTTGACCTGTTTAGCTAGCTACTTACAGCTTTGTGACGTCAGGCAAGTTCTTAACCAGTTAAGTTCTTAACTTTCTAATCTGGAAAATGGGAGAATCTGTAAGTGGTAGTTTGAACCATGTCAAAATGATGATATCTGACCAGCCCTGGTTGACAGAAATGGCAATTTCATAGGGTCCGTGAGAACTAGTGAAAAATGAAGCGATTCCAATAGCACCTGACCTATTGTACGCGATTATTCTTTTCTGGTTATGACACTCGGACTTTTGAATTCTGTGTTTGCCCAAGGACAGCATATCTGAGCTGCGTCCTTCTCCCCGATCCCAAGTAGACACTGCTCGTTTGCTGTAGGACTCCTTTGCCCTGAGCCCAGAGGCAACCTGAAACCCTTTGAAGGTAAGAGGCACTGTTTCCCAGCCCCATGGCCCTACTCTTCTGATCTACCCCGACAAGGGATTTCCACTCCCAGCAGCCAGCTGGTCTGGCACTTGTGGGGTGGTGAGGGCGGAGTGGGGGCAGCGGCTCTCGGTTCCCTTTCCTGCAGCACTGTATGCTCCTGGTATCTCTCAACAAAATTTTTCACAAAATGTTATCCTGCAGGATGGTTAGGTCTTAATGTCCCTGTTAACATTTGATTCCACAGCAATGACCTTAAAGGTTCCATGGGTGTACCTAGTTGCTCAAGAAATTTCATGTAATTTTTTTTTTTCTAGAACATCTGTGTTCCGGATTTCAAATGTTTTACAAATAAAGGTAACTCATAGGGCTTGGGTGGGGCGGGAAGGGAGGTGGTGATAAGCTATCTGACTGGTTGACTATGTCCCAAACAAGAGGAAAGCAGAGCTTAGGTTGTCTCTGGGTGTGTCTGGGGGGTAATTTTTCCCAGGTAAGAATACCTGATAAATTAAACATATCCAGATAAATTAAAACATACATGTGTGCCTGTTTGCACCCACTATCTCCATTCTAACGGCCACCTTGTCTTTGCGGCTCAATTATCCCAGCTCGGTGCTTAACTCTGAAAGCTGTCACTTTGAAATGACCTCAAAACTTCTCAAGGTCATTCTTGATGGCCTACACTTACAAACTTTCTGAAATCTTGCTCCTCCATAGGAGGTTGCAGCCAAGTCCTAGGTCCCGTCACCTTTGAACTGAATTTAGAACGTGTTCATGCAAATCAAATAAGTAAGGAACTAAAGTATGCATACGTTCTTCTTTTTTTTATTATTTTTTAATTAACATATAATGTATTATTAGCCCCAAGGGTACAGGTCTGTGAATCACCAGGTTTACACACTTCACGGCACTCATCATAGCACATACCTTCTCCAGTGTCCATAACCCCACCACCCTCTCCCTAACCCCCTCCCCCTGGCAACCCTCAGTTTGGTGAGATTAAGAGTCTCTTATGATTTGTCTCCCTCCTGATCCCATCTTGTTTCATTTTTTTAAATTTACTTATTTACTTGAGAGAGAGAGAGAGAGATGAGAGAGAGCATGAAAGGAGAGAAGCAGACTCCTTGCAGAGCTGGGAGTCTGATGTGAGTCTAGATCCCAGGACTCCAGGATCATGACCTGAGCTGAAGGCAGTGGCTTAACCAACTGAGCAACACAGGCACCCCTCATTTATTCTTTTTATACCCCCAAAACCCCCCACGTTGCCTCTCAACTTCCTCATATCAGGAAGATCTTATGATAATTGTCTTTCTCTGATTGATTTATTTCACTAAGCATAATACCCTCTAGTTCCAACCACATCGTCGCAAATGGCAAGATTTCATTTTCTGATGGCTGCATAGTATTCCATTGTATATATATACCACAGCTTCTTTATCCATTCATCTGTTGGTGGACATCTAGGTTCTTTCCATAGTTTGACTATTGTGGACATTGCTGCTATAAACATTCAGGTGCTCGTGCCCCTTCGGATCGCTACATTTGTATTCTTTAGGGTCATTCTTAAAGAATTGAAACAAGATAATAAGGGTTAAATATCTCCCTCCTCTTCTGAAAGTACAGATGAGACAAAGGAGGAGACACTTTTTTTTTATGCCTTATTTTTTAAAAATAAATGGTACTATTGAAGACAAACTTTCCTTAGTAAGAGACCTAACAAAAGTAAGGAAACAGTGTCAGGTCATGTATGTGAGGCAGACCGAAGTGTGTGTCGCAACCATCCCTCAGGGTCCTATGGAATCTGGGCTTTCCCTGCAACGTCAGCAAAATATATTTGAAATTAACTCATAACAAGAGAAGCATTGGATTAATGTAGCATATTAATTAATTTAAAGTGGGAACACTTTTCTGCACTGTCGCTAAGAGATGTCCTCCCCCCACCCCACCTACACTTCTGGGTGGGGTGGAAGGAAGAGGGGAACAGCAAACATAATTCAGACTGAGGAACAGGCTTTCCAGAGGTTCTAGGAATGAGATCAGAGCTGATAAGACGACTCATGCGATTACATTTTTTTTCTTGTCTACTAAAATTAATTGTCCTATCAACGTCTTCATTTTGCACAAAGCTAGATAATTGTATATTTATAACTTTGATTCCTTTTTATGCAGAGGTCTGTGTGGATTTCCAAACTGTATCCTAAATGCATACACTTAGCATACTATTATATTTTAAGGCTATATAACTCTGCCTATGTAAAGTAATCCGAAGAATGGTGTAATTCCTTTTCCTAAGAGAAGTGAAAATACTAGTACTCGACTTTAGAGCCTCCTTAGTTTGTCTTCTCTGATCCAGGTTGAGCCCATGCAAATATCACGTGCATTCTAAATTTAAATGTCCCCAGATTTGTATTTCACTTTCCAGCGTATTTGTAGCAATGTTGCAAGACATTGCTTTATTTTGGGGATCATTTTCTCTGCTTTCAACTGTTTTGCCAGAAGGCTTGAATTTATTTTGGGGAATGCTCCCTAGTTTGATTTAAAGGAGTTGTCCTCACATACCAAGCAGCCCAACGGCACAGGGCATTTTGGAACACTGAGCTAGTGGCCTCCTGACCAGATGTGAGCCTGCTGCCCAACTTTGGATCCAAGACCGGCATTTCACAGAGCTCAGACTTTCAGGGTACCTCGCAGTGATTTTAAGGTGAATTTTTTCATTAGCCTTGGTGGTTGGGCTATATTTAAATAGTTAGCTCTAAAATACTACTCAAGAAGTGTGGCTAAACTCTGATGACATCTTGAAGAGCACGAATGGAAAGAATCTATTTATCAGCAAACCTCATGGTTCTAATCTCCAGAGTTCAATTTAGGATTGTGGCCCTAGGCCTAGACTGTCAACAGTCACCATGGCTTATGGGAAGCCTCAAATCCACATCTTGGCAAGCTCACCCAAATTAAGGTGGCCAAGATCCTGCTTAAAATACCTCTCTTCAAAAGAAAGGCTGAGCAAATTCCCTCTGGGGACTTGCCCGACTGCTACCATTCCCCAGGTGGGAACCACCATGCTTCCCTGTCAGCAACCTAGAATCCCAGCAGATGGTCAGTTTTGGAGAGGACACAAGCAACATTATGTTTTATATTCTCAAAGGCTAATACAATGGCCAAAACCATTGAAATGAATGCAGAAGTTAGATGAGAGCCAATCCTGATTCCTAGACAGAAATAAAGACCCACCTGAGCTGAAGCAAGGGCACTGGGCACTGTGGGGAGAATTTGTGGCATTTGCCACAACGTGCTCTACTCCCATAAAATAAAGGCCAAACTCTTCATTGTGGCACTCAAGGCAATTTATACTGAGAATCCACCAACCTTTCCGGCATCAACACTAGAGAATTTCCAACTCACCGGTAGCCTAAAAATGTAGATACATTGCATTGGGTCCCCATCCCTCAAGCCTATAGTCACACTTTGGGATACTGGTTGATGGTGAGCCCTCTAGATCAGTGCTTTCCAGTCCTATTTACTTAATAGCATACATAGTAGATCATAATTTTACATGGCAAATGGGATAAAATAGAAGGATTTGGAGATGTGTGTTGGTCTTTGAGAAAAAAGTATTAGTTTTTCTTCATATAATTATGATAAAATGTAAAGACAGCATACTAAGATAATAATTTCGATTTTTAATATTTTAAAAATATTTTCAGTATTCATGATAAATTTTACATAGTCTTTCTATGAGTATATATTTTTAGTGTGTTTTTAATGCTTGAAATGTTTCCATATTATTCCTGAACAAGAAATTTTATGATGATTTATTCAAATTCTGATAGTCTCCATTGATGAGAAACTTTTTCTTAAACAACTTGGTAATAAAAATGTATAAGCTGTTGATTTTATAATCATTCTAAATTTATAAGGCATTGATATTATATTTAAATACCACAACTCTCACATTAACAAATTTAATTTTTAAATTCTTGTGATAGCAGATATTAAATCCAATTGAGCTCTTTATTCAATTATGTCAAAATTTATTTACTTATTCATTCATACAGAAAATGTTATAGATCTTTTATTCTTTGTTAAATTCTCTGGGTAGTAGTGATTCAGCAGTGAATAACAGTAAAATATTCCTGCCTCCATGGAATTTACATCCTGGTCAGGGGAGACAAACAATAAATAAAATAAAGTAAAAATGAGGGTTGCATAGCAATGGTAGTGCTTGCCAATGGTAGTGCTGGCCAATTTTGAATAGGGCCATCAGGGAAGATCTCACCAAGAAGATGATATTTGAACAAAGACCTGGAAAAGATGAAGGAATAAGTCAGGTGGCTTTGTGGGAGAAGAGCATTCAAGGCAGAAGTCAGAAGCATATGCAAAGTGGAAACAAGAATGTATCCAGCTTGTTTAAGAAACTAGACGTTGGCTACTGTAGATTGAGCAAAGTAAGTATGGCAGGCAGTAGTGTAATATGAAATCAGAGAAATAACAAGTGATCCAATGTTGGGGAGCTCTATTGGCCACTGTGAGAACTTTCTCTAAGTGGGATTGAGAAGCTAAGGCAGGTTTGATAAGTAGAGGAGAGATAAAACCCTATGTTTTAAAAGATGACTTTCTCTTCTGTGTTGAGGATAGACTATGTATTCAGATTCTCTAGATAAACAGAACCAAGAAGATATATAGAGAAAGATACAAGAGGAAATTTATTATGGGAATTAGCTCACACAATTATGGAGGCCTAGCAGTCCCACAATCTGCCATCCACAAGCTGGAGAACCAGGAGAGCCAGCGGTATCATTTTTTAAGTCCCAAGGCCTAAGAACCAGGAGCTCTAATGTCCAAAGGCAGGAGAAGATGGATATTTATTCCATAATTTATGGTCTCTACAGACTGATTGCCACCTCACACCTCTGTGACTTTATTCTTACAGCTCCCTCTGCCTGGAGTTTCTGCCCATTTTCCTTAGCAGGTTAACTTTTACACATTCTTCAGATCTCAGTCCAGACATCATGGCCAACTGCCCATTGCTAACACTCCAAACAAAGTGCTCCTTGGCATTCCCCTGCTGTTAGAGGCACAACACTATATTGAAGGCATTGCTTTGTGACTTTATTTCCTACCAGACTCTGAGTTTTTAGTGGTCAGAGCTGGTATCTCATCTGCTTTCACATTGCCATGAACTGCCATATTGAATAAATGTTTGTGAAACTCAGACTTCCCCTGTCTATAAAGCTTACTCAACAATTTCCAGTAGTCCAAATGGATATCTTGTCTGAATTCTACTCAGAACCAAGTGATTTTGTAAGTTGTCTGTATTCTGTAATTCTGTGTTCTTCATCTACTGCTCAACTTGATCTTGGTTTCATGCAGATTAGGGTCAAGCATTCAATATGTATTTGGGATGCCCAACAGTACATACCACAGTGATCAACACAGATCATACATGCAAAATACTCACAGACTGTTCCCATGAACTCCAGTTTTTTATTAAATGAAAGACTTGACTGATTTCTTTGCTTTAGGGAGTGATTATGAACATTGTTTAGTAAACATTCAAGATGAGATTTGATTCTTTGAATGAAATGTGTTTAAATAGGTACAAATAGGTGAAGGAGATAAAGAGGTGCAAACTTCTAACTGCGAAATAAATATGTCAGGGGATGAGAAGGACAGTGTAGGAAATACAGTCAATAATATTGTAATAACTCTGTATGGCAACGGGGGATAACTACAGTTGTGGTCAGCATTTTGTAATATACTTCATTCTCAATCACTATACTGTATACCTGAAACAAATATAATATTGCGTGTTAATTATACTTCAGTTGAAAATAAAATTGTGTAAATATAAAATTTAATTACGAAAAACTTATTCCATGTTATATTCCTATCTTTCCAATGACTAAAAATACCAGAGAGTAAATCCCAAAAGAAATGACATCAGTATATTTGACCATTCTTCTCCAAAGGCTGTGTCTCTTTGAAGCTTTGATGTTAGATTGTCATAAAAGCCAATATTTAGATATTTTCATGTTCCATGTGAACATCATTCTGCTCACTCACATGTAAATATAATTTGATGGTTATTACAGTCCCCCAAAGTTAACAAATTTATCAACATATAAAAACATCATTTATAATAACATTGATTAATAATATCCATATTTCATGTTTTATCTCTCTGGTTTGGGGTACAAAAGATCAGTTTAATTAGCCATTCAAAGAAGAGAAATAGATGTAAATTTGGGATGTAACTATCTAATGACATCTTATTTAATAGTATTGGGAAAGCCTTAAAATATTACGTAGTAAATTTATCGAAGTAGAATAGTATTGCCTTTTAAAAAAAAATAGAATGATCACAAACTATTTCAGATCTGGAAATAACGCAAACCCTTAGCAGCCTGCAGAGTTTGGGAGAAAGCTCCCTTATGTAGTTATTTTTAGATGCTTTGATTATTGTGCCTGACTTTATATTTAACAACTGTCCTGTCAAATCACTGTACATGTTATTTCATGTCACATACTTACAAAGTGACAGGGACTTTACATTTTTAAAAATAAGCACCTACTATAAGTGGTAGGATAGAAGAGTTTATACAACAAGAAAACTTAGACTGGAAAAACTTTTTGTAGCAGCTAAGGAGCAATTAGTGAATCTGCTCCCATAATTCTATTTTTTTGTGTGTAAAACTGTTCTTCTAAATGACTTCGCCGTTTAAACAAGATGTTCTTATGTTTTATTCATATTTAGGAGAAATAAAACATCACATAATATGTGTCATTCTGGCAGTTTATTTTAAGATCATTTTAATGAGATATTTAAAACTTTTTAAATTTAACGTACTTTTAAGGAATGTATTGAAAACAATAAATACTCCCTACATTCAGGTCTGAAACCTTTTCTAAAATTCTCTGAAAAAAATTTATGCCCTTCAGTGGCTGAAGATCTATAGAGTGAATAGATGGAATTCTATAATTCTATATACTATTCTAGACCTTAAGTATTTCCAGGGCTGTTGGAGTACCTGTTGGAGCTGTCCATGGTATTCTGTGTTATCAAGCTTGAGTAGGTCCTAAAGCAGTGGTTCTCAAATGTTTTGCTTTTATGACTGCTTCATCCTCTTAAAAATAATTAAAAATCCAATAAGAGGTGTTTTGTGTCAGTTATATCTACCAATATTTATGTTATTGGAAATTTAAATGGAGAAACGTGTAAAAAGCATTTAATTCATTTGAAAATAATAAATCTATGATATGTTAGCATAAATAGCATTTTTTTATTAAAAATAGTTCTATTTTCCAAAACTGAAATGTTCATTAAGACAGTGGCATTTGTTTACATTTTTAAAACTTAATGTCTAGATTAATGGGAAAATAGGTGAATTTTTATATCTGCTTTTGCAGTCCATCTGTTGCAGTATATTACTTTGGTTGAAGAACATGAAGAAAATCAAGACTCATACAGATATGTAGTTGGGAAGGGAAGAGTATTTTAGTGGTCTTTTCACGGGACATTCTTAGAATTTATTTATTTTTTATGTTTTTATAAATATATAATGTATTATTAGCCCCAGGGGTACAGGTCTGTGAATCACCAGGTTTACACACTTCACCGCACTCACCATAGCACATACCCTCCCCAATGTCCATAACCCCACCGCCCTCTTCCAACCCCCCCCCAGCCCCCCTCAGTTTGTTTTGTGACATTAAGAGTCTCTTATGGTTTGTCTCCCTTCACAGGACATTCTTAATATGACACCAAAGCTCCACATGTGATATATGTGGAATCTGAAGCCATATCCTCATATTTATATTCTTTTACATCATAGTGCATTGGCTGTAGCTTGCCCTTATGACTTAATTTATGATTGTAGTATTATGCATTGGTCATTTGGAAAATATTGGTTCATTGGGTTATACAGGTCTTTTAAGTGTTGACATATTTCATTATACAACCAAAAATTCCCATTCATTAGTATAGCCACTAATACTATAATAGTACAAATCTTTAAGAATTACAGAGCTGAAAATCTTACACTAGCAAAGACAAGTTCTCTATTACTCCAATTTTAACTTGAAAGCTTGAATTTCCATCACTGGCAAAAATAATTTCACTTAAAGCAGTTTTCTTTGAAGTGGCCAGCTCTTTTCATTTGTTTTTGAGAAAATGTCTGCCAAAACCCAAGTCTGAGTAAGTGTGGTTTTTCTCTTGATCAGTCATATCCCAAAGTATAAACCAGTTAGTTTGCTTTGTAATTCAAATGGTCACACGGGTGGCCTGTCCCATGTCCTTCCTTCCCTTCCTCCCTCCCTCCCTCCCTCCCTTCCTTCCTTCCTTCCTTCCTTTTCACTATAAGTCTATTGCATTGAAGAACACAGCTGCTAGAATGGGGGGAGTGGGGTAACTGGGTGATGGGTATTTAAGGGGGGCACGTGTTGTGATGAGCACTGGGTGTTATAGGCAACTAATGAATCATTGAACACTACATAAAAACTAATGATGCACCATATGTTGGCTAACTGAACATAATTTCAAAAAAAGAAGAGTTGCAAAACAAAAACAAAAAAAGAATCACAACTTGAAGAGGCACTGAGGGACCATAAAGGAAAAATTTACCTTTTCCCACATTTTCAAATAGGATGGAGTATGGAGGACTGATATGGAGTATAATATTCTCCATACTATAAAAATATAATACAGCTTCCACTTCACAATTATATAGATGAGTATTTTCAGTTAGCTCTTTTTCATTCATTCATAATACATAAAGTTATACATAAATAAATATTAATATACATAAAGTACATAAATATACATAAAGTTCCTCATCCATAAATTTTTTAGAGGGGTGGTGGGGGGAGAGGGAGAGAGAGAGAATTGCAAGCAAGCTCTACCAGAAATGCGTAGCCTGACAGGGGGGCTTGATCTCACAACTCTGAGATCATGACATGAGCCGATATCAAGACTTGGATTCTTAACCAACTGAGCCATCCAAGCACCCCTCTCATCCATGAATTTAATCCCATCACCTTCTATTCTATTTTCAGTAGAGATGGAAGTTAGTTAGCCCACTTACTCTGCATAAGATTCCTATTTGCAAAAGCATGTAAAGACAGTCCTCTCTGCCTTCTCAACTTATTTAATCATAATATAATCCTTACAGGTTGGCTTTTTTCTTATTTTTTTAAAGACTCATTTTATTTATTTATTTGACAGACAGAGATCACAAGCAGGCAGAGAGGCAGGCAGAGAGAGAGGAAGGGAAGCAGGCTCCCTGCCGAGCAGAGAGCCCAATGTGGGGCTCGATGTGGGGCTCGATCCCAGGATCGAGTGGGGGTTGTGGGATCACAACCTGAGCCGAAGGCAGAGGCTTTAACCCACTGAGCCACCCAGGCACCCCTATAGGTTGGCTTTTGCAACCATTTGTATCCACCAGTCTTTCACATGACCTTTTTTCATGTATATCTTTCTTTTCTACTCTATCCCTTTCTCATTGACTTTGCTAACTAACCTAAAATATATCCCACATCTTCCTCCAGCACCAAAGCTACAGAATCTGCCTTAGGAGTATCTAGCTTGCAAACGTCCTTCATCATGGAAAGCTTCTGAACAATGGCCAGCACCATCATCAGAGCACTGCTATGCATGTAGAGGCTGTGTGGAGGAGCATAATAAGACTAGAATTATGACACACAAGGAAAAGGAGATCGACTGTTCACTGGACCAGCCGTGCCCGATAGAACTTTCTGCAGTGATGGAACTCTTTCACCTCTGAGCTGGCCCATAGAGTAGCCAAGCCACGTGTGGCTTCAGATACTTGAAATGTGACTACCGTGACTGAAATTTATTTGGGTTTAATTAATTTGAATTTAAATAGCCCTATATGTGTAGTGGTTACCATATTACACAGCAAAGTAATAGACCCTGTTGTGGTAATGGGAATGTTCCAGAGAGCAGAGTCCATGTGAATCTCAGCCCTGAACAACTGTGAAGTAGAGCCCCTCTCTAATAATATTATGATATATAATAAACCTTGATGTGTTAGGCTGTAAGAAATGTGGAGTCCTCTTCTTGCTCCAGTGTAACTTAGACCTTCCTAACTGAAAAGGGTCCATATCAGAATCGTCTGGGCAATCTCCCCAAGTTGGGACCTGGGTACCTGTATATTTGGTTCAAAACAGAAGACCTCTCCAGGTGAGTTGAATGCATGTTTGACCTTTTGCAACATCACTTAGCTACTAAGTGAAGGGACTGTGATCTGAACTTGCTCTTTCCCTATGCTCTGCTTCCTTTCCTCTTGTTATAAGTGGTGGGGATAGCAGGAGAGAGCAGAGTGATCTTTGTTCAATTTGATAATGCTTTTATCCTTATTCTAATACTTTTAGAAGTAGCCTTTAATTCCACAAAAACCTCTTTAATCTAAAATATAGTTTTAAGGGGCACCTGGGTGGCTCAGTGGGTTAAAGCCTCTGCCTTCAGCTTGGGTCATGATCTCAGGGTCCTGAGATCAAGCCCCGCATCGGGTTCTCTGCTCAGCAGGGAGCCTGCTTCCCTTCCTCTCTCTCTGCCTCCCTCTCTGCCTGCTTGTGATCTCTGTCTGTCAAATAAATAAATAGAATCTTAAAAAAAATAATAAAATAAGGGACGCCTGGGTGACTCAGTTGGTTAAGCCACTGCCTTCGGCTCAGGTCATGATCCCAGGGTCCTGGGATCGAGTCCCACATCGGGCTCCTTGCTCGGCAGGGAGCCTGCTTCTCTCACTGCCTCTGCCTGCCTCTCTGCCTGCTTGTATGTACTCTCTCTCTGGCAAATAAATAAAATCTTAAAAAAGTTTTTAAAAAATAAAATATAGTTTTAAGACTATATTTTGTGGAATAGGAATCTAACTTCTATTTATAAATATTGTTTCAATAGGTCAACACATTCCATGTCTGAATAATATATCTAAAATGGGCTTTTTAAGATAAAAAGAAATCCATTTGTATTGATAATTGGTATGGAAAATAAAACAAGTGTTGTGTATTGCTTGATTACCAAAGAATGTAATTAGTATTCTACTCACCATATCATGTCTACCTTAAATTGTCTTTTTTCATATTTTGAAGTGATAAGCTTTGGATGTTGGTTATTTCATTTATTCAGCAAATATCTATAGAATATCTTCTATGTACCAGGCACTGTGATATGCATTGTGTACAGTGTTGAAGAAAATGAACAAAACAGCTTACAGTGAGCTTAGTAAGAGTAAGAGAAACACTAAGCAAATACACAGTTGAATATATACAATGGACCCTTCAACTTGAACAATGAGAAGGGATTAGGGGCACTGACCCCTGCACAGTCCAAAATCCATTTATAACTTTTGACTCCCTTAAAACTTAGCTACTAATAGCCTACTGTTGATCAGAAGCCTACCAATGACATTCACAGTCAATTAACATATATTTTGTATTTTATATGTGTTATACAATGCAGTAAGCTAGAGAAGAGAAAATGTTAAGAAAATCACAAGAAGGAGAAAATACTTTTACAGGATTGTACTGTATTTATCCAAAAAATATCTGCAGGTAAGTGGATCTACCAGTGCAAATCTGCATTGTTGAAGGGACCTAATTACAAGTTGTGTCCATTTCCCCCAAATCAATACATAAATGTAATGCAATTAAATCTATAATGCCAACCTCTTCTTTTTATGAGGGAGATAATCCCATAATATGCTAATAATGTTGACATAGAAGAAGAAAAGATGAAGCCAGCCAAGAGAAGGAGATGGGTTGCCCCTGGGGGAATGGAGAATCGGCCTTCCGTGTCAGTGTGAGTCTTTGGAAAGCAGACGGTAAGCCAGTTAGGGGTGCAAGAGGACATACTGTAAAGGGGAGAAAGCGGGGTTGGGCAGGGGAAGCCTGAGGCCTCAGATCAGATCTGACACCTGGGAAAGGAGAGAGTCAGGAGGAGCCACCATTGTCCTGCAGATTAGATAGGGTCCCAGCCAGCCCAGCGGAGAGGTCTAGAGCAAATACGTTGCCACTGGTAGGGGCCCTCTGGGACAGACACGGCCAGGTCCCCGGGCTTCTGCTGCATTGGTTCAGCTGCTGGACTCTAGCAGAGCCTTCTGTCAGCTCACTCAGCCCCTCACGGTTGAATGGCAAGAGGTTCCTGAGGGGACCTGTGCGAACTCCGTCCCACCACAGAGTGAAGCCACTGGCACTAGAACGAGAAAGAAGATGTTTGTGCAAGCATGGAAAGGAGGTCAGCGGGGTAGAATGAGGAGGAAAAATTGCTTCAGTGAATAACTATATGAAAAAGTCTAATTCAGTGGGAGAAATGGGTTATTTAATAAACAGTGCTGGCATAAATATCTGGAAAATAAAAGTGCCCTCCAACTATAGCACAGACAAAAATTCAGTCTGGACATATCAAAGACATAACTGTGATTCATAAAATAATATTACAAGAAAATCCACGAAACTCTACCTATACAATCCAACAATGAGGAAGAACTTATTATTCAAGACTGGAAACCTCAAAATTATTTTAAAAAAAAAAAAGACTGGTGGAATATATAAAACCCTTGTTGAGAAAAATCTCATAAATGAAGTTAACAGAGCAATAATAGAACAGGAAAATCATTTTTAACTCAGTTAAGAGAATTGGCTTGTTATATGGGACAGCTGTAAGGCAAGAGGCTGATTTCTATAAGCCAGGAATGAAAATCGGTTATACATTTTGTAGCCAAATAATATACTATTTACATTTTCTATGAGAGCTCAGTGAAAAAATACACATGTCAGGACAAAGTCTTTGACCTGAAACTCTTAAATGATGCCTAAGGAGAGCATGTTGGCTTCCTCCAGTTCCTGATCCTGCCAAACCAATGAAAGTTGGGAGAAAATCGGACCCTCCTTGCAGGGAAGGGCACTTCCCACCAATAGGCATATCTGGATATATGATTCTTTTATGTAAATGTGGGGGTTTTGCATCATGTCCCTATAGAATATAACAAACACCCTTGCCTAGGAATACCGCCCTAGCCTTATGGGGAAGTCCTAATATGCCCCCAGAAGGTAAGGTCATTTCCTAGATCAGGGACACATGAAAGAGGTTAGTCTTCAGGAAATGAAGTCTAGAGAAGTAGGTCTCAAGGAAGTCAGGAAAACAACCTCTTTGTCCTTTTTTTTTTTTTTTTTGAGGTTTTTCTACCCTTGGCTGTAGAGTCCAGTGGTGTAGATATGTTTGAAATGCCCCACGTCTAGTAAATGTAAAGAGCGACTCAGTTATCAGACCCGAGAGGCGCTCAAGTACTAAGCCACCCACGGAAGATGCATGAGGTAAATATACTCAGATTTTTCCAAGATACTGAAGCACCAAGATTCTCTGCAGCTCCTTCCCATTTGTTTTCCTAAGCGTTTCGTAAGCATCTCAGCCCTGTCCCTGCCATGCCAACCTACTGATGGACCACAACATGAAAAGTCCCGGGAGATGGTGACATCATTATAATTGCAGTACTTACTACCTTCGCCTCCTGGGACAATGCAACCTGAAGTTACTATTCTTATGTAAGGTAGAATTACTTTTATTCATCCCCAGTTTGTTTCTTCAAGCTTCAAAGGGTATACCCCCTTACCCTAGAATGACAATGTTTGTTGAGTAATTCAAAGTTCTTCTCAATCTATATAAAGGGTTTTTTTATGTACCAACTCTAAGACCATCAATATGCATTTGAACTAAATTTGTTTGGAAATATTCATGGGAATCAATCATCTTGGTGTCACCAGCTCTGCACATCAATGTATAACAATCATTTTCATGAGGTTTTTCTTCCTCTAAAATGTGAAAGAGAAATAAATCTTGTCCATATCTGCGATGATTGCAATCACAATAGAAATGGTAATTTAATTTCAATATTTACACAAATGCATGAATATTCCTGTATCATTCCCATGATTTATGAATAGTACATTCTGTTGAGGCTAAAAGAATGGGAGGCACAATTACATTTTTAATTCTAATATATTTTTAGAGGTTTTAATTTACATTACACGGAACTGTCCGGTTTTAATTGGACATTGTAGAGATTGTCATAAGGCACTGTGGGAAGGTGGAAAGAAAATGAGATCCAGAATGTCTGATTCCTGGGCAGGGTTGCACAGTGCAGGGGCCTGAGGCTTTGAAGCCAGCTCTGATCTGAGGTCTGGAATTAATAGACAATTCATTTAACTTGAGCAAATCACCTCACCTCTCTGCACCTTAAGAGTCTTTTTGTAAAAGGAGGGTTGAGATGAGGATTGAGGAGCTCATGTGGGCAGAGCACTTGCTCTGTGTGTGGCCCATGGCACTGTCTCTTCACTACTCATCCTGACTCCCCCTGGCTGTGTGATGCAAGGCTAGTCACAACCTGTAAGGGCATCAGTTTCATTATTTAGAGCTAAGGTTAGATAGTGAAACCTGTACATTCCCTTTCAACACCGCATTCAATATTCTTCTGTCTGTTTTCTTTTCACCAGAGTCATCTACTCCCTCTTTACATTTCTTTCCTGTTAGTCTTCCATGACCAACACCCCCTCGCCATCTGCACAGGCCAAGAAGAGTAAATCCTTCCTGTGTCCCCAAGTATCTTGTCCCCTGAGATTAAAAGGTCTTAGAAGCAGAGACGGTTTCTTTTTCATCTTTGCCTCCTTGGAACTGCTGTATACAGTGGCTAGTACACAGCAAATGCTAAATAAATGTCATTTGAATGAATAGGTCAATGAATAGATAGGCGCAGGGCTAGATGGATAGATGGATGGTTTGTTCTTTTCCTAGAGCTGCCTCAACCAGTACCATGACCTGCATTGCTTAAAACAACAGAAACATATTGTCTCATGGTCTGGAGTCCAGAAGTCTGACCTTAAGGTGTTGGCAGGACTATGTTCCTTCTGAAACTTAGAGCAGACAATCTTTCATTGTCTATTCTAGCTTCTAATGGTTTGCTGGCAATCCTTGGCATTCCTGGGCTGGTCTCTGCCTCATAGGGCGTTCTTCCCCCATGGTCTGTGTCACTGTCTGTTTTCTTATAAGGACACCAGCCCACCCAGTCTGGCATTATCCCATCTTAACTAATTACATCTGTAACAGCTGGATTTCCAAAAAGGGTTCCATTCTCATGTCCTGGCACTTAGGATTTCAACATATCTTTTTTGAAGATCTAATTTAATCCATAACAGATGTTCATAGTGCAAAGAGGTTAATCCCCTTTTAAAAATATCTTTCTGGGAGGGACAAGATGGCGGGGA
Source organism: Mellivora capensis (assembly GCA_004024625.1). Taxonomy (NCBI): domain Eukaryota; kingdom Metazoa; phylum Chordata; class Mammalia; order Carnivora; family Mustelidae; genus Mellivora; species Mellivora capensis. The sequence goes on along the minus strand of PISX010000455.1, from coordinate 5,125 downwards.
ACTAGGAGGAGGCGCTGTATCAACCTGTCCCCTAAAGTGAGCTGATTACCTACCAAGGAACTCTGATCACCCATGAAATCAGCCTGAGATTAGAATTATACACGTCTGGATCTCTACGGGGCAGAAGATGCCAGTGGGAAGGTAAGGCAGAGTAGGAACATCGGACTGATATCGGAAGATAAACAAAAGGGGGAGGGAGCCACCAGAAGCGACCCATTGGAAAGTAATACCTCAATACGAGAGTCTCCTGCATCTGGGGACCAGCATTAACTTGGAGTCTGGTTGAAAGCACTCAAAAAGAGCAAAGGATTGTGGGGGGAAATTGTGGGAATCAGGGCGGTTAGGGACAGGGGCTTAAGTCCCCGGACTGAGGACAGCCACCCCTGGTGCTGAGCCAGAGAGAGTGCGTAGAAGAAACCAGGTCTTGGTCCCTGAGCCACAAGAGAGTGCGCCTGAGGGCGTGTGGGCTGCAGTTCCCGTGAGGGGCTAGGAGCCCCACCAGCCGGCAGAAACACAGCCCTTTTACAGTCCTCATGCGTGCGCCACGCCGCGCTATCAGATCCTGAGACGCGCCCCACACTCTCCCCTGAGAGAGGTGCATGCAGGTGCCAGCCGGAGCTCCCGGTCCCAGAAAGGCTGAGCACTCCCTGCCCACCCAGTGGGAAAATCTCAGTGTGCGATCGCTGCGTGGAACCTCTCTGGTGGTCTGGAGCTGCCTAGACAGCCGCTGCTGTCGTGGTTTTGGGTACAAGCAGGAGTCCCTGTGTCCCCAGGGACTGCGACTGGGAACGTGCTCTGCCAGCGGCCAAGGGGGAACTTGTGTGCCCTGCAGCACCCAGAGGGAACAGACTGAGGCTTCTCTCTGGGAGGGAGGTCTGGGTGCAGTTTGCTTTCCTCTAAACCTCCAAGAACCATCAAGAGCCACCAAGGGGAGAGAAAACAAATGAACAAACATAAAACCTCCAGAGAACAAAAGCCTGAAAAACCGGTTTCCTCAGAGCCCACCCCCTTGAGGGGGTGGGAGGACTTAACTCAGGAAACACTGCCTGAAAACCCACGCTGCAGGCCCCTCCCCCAGAAAGCCAACCAGGGGGAAAAAAAAAAAAAAAGACAAGAGAAAAATCACCACTACTTCATAGATACAACTTTTATTTTATTTTTTTTTTTTTATAACTTTTATTTTTAATTCATTCCCACTATTCTGGTTCATTTTTTAATTTATTTTTATTTTTTATATAGATATTTTTTAGCCTATTTACCATCACAGTGAGATGTCCAGTACATCAAATTCCACAATAACCTTTTAACCTGAACTCTTTGATACATATACCCGTGTTTTTCTTTTGCTTTTCTATTTTTTTAATTTTTTTAAATTTTACTTTAGTTCATTCTTTTCTTTATTTTTATTTTTGAGTTAAACTTCAAGGTAATCCCCTTTCCCCAATCAATGCTACCCCTATAGGTAAAGCCATTTTTAATCCCCCGTTATCTTAGGAAAGTTGAGTCCTTTAACAAAGATTTCAAGATACATCCAGGAAGAATCAAAATAACCTTCCTCGCCCACACTGAGAATTTATAACCACTCTTCCATCTTTTTCTTCTGCCAGTGTTTCTGTGTATTTGTGTTTGTCCTGGTAGTATATAAATCTTATACTTGGGGTTCCTTTTTTTTTTTTTAAAGATTTTATTTATTTATTTGACAGACAGAGATCACAAGTAGGCAGAGAGGCAGGCAGAGAGAGGGAGGAGGAAGCAGGCTCCCTGCGGAGCAGAGAGCCCAATGTGGGGCTCAATCCCAGGACCCCGGGATCATGACCCGAGCCAAAGGAAGGGGCCTCAACCCACTGAGCCACCCAGGCGCCCCCTTGGGGTTCTTTTTGACAAGGTTCTTTTTTTGTTTGTTTTGCTTTTATAAATATATATATATATATATATATATATATATATATATATATTTTATATATATATGTCTTTTTTTTCTCTTCTCATATACGTTTATCAGTCTTTTTGTTTGTCTGTTTTTGTTTGTATACTTCATAAATCTTACGTTGGGGCCCATTTGGGCTGAACCTTCTCTTTTATCTTTCTTTTTTTTTTCCTGTCTCACTCTCTCTCTCTCTTTTTCTTTTTTCTCTTTTTTTTCTTTCATTTGGGTGGGGACTCTTGATTGCTCAGAAGCATTCCAGGGTGCACCTTGAGTGCACCACGGTCGATACATCCAGCTACAACCATTCAGCCAACTCTCACCAAAATGACTAGGAGGAAGAATGCCCAACAGAAGAAAAATTCAGGGATGGGCCTTCTGCAACAGAGCTAATGGCTACCGACATAGACAATATGTTGGAAAGGGAATTCAGGCTAACAATTATCCAGGCAATAGCTAGGTTGGAGAAAGCCATGGATGACAAAATGGAATTGATTAGGGCAGAACTGAAAGGCACCAGGGATGATGTTCACAAGGCTCTCAATGAGTTCCAATCTAATCTAAATTCTCTCAAAGCTAGGGTAACTGAGAAAGAAGATAGAATTAGTGATCTGGAGGACAAACAGAGAGAAAGGGTCAGGAGGAAGCCTGGAACAAACAGCTTAGAAGCCACGAAAACAGAATCAGGGAAATAAATGATGCCATGAAACGTTCCAACATCAGAATTATTGGAATCCCTGAAGGGGAGGAGAAAGAAAGAAGTCTAGAAGATACAGTGGAACACGTTCTCCATGAAAATTTTCCCAATCTCACGAATGGAACCAGCGTTCATGTACTAGAGGCAGAACGGTCTCCCCCCAAGATTATAGATCCTCGAAAGTCCTCGAGACACCTAATAGTAAGAATGAGGAATTATAATTGTAGAGAAACTCTCTTGAAGGCAGCTAGGACAAAGAAGCTCCTTACGTACAGAGGAAAGCCCATCAGAATAACGTCAGACCTGTCCACAGAAACCTGGCAAGCCAGAAAGGGCTGGCAAGATATATTCAGGGCACTAAGTAAGAAGAACATGCAGCCAAGAATACTTTATCCAGCAAGACTGACATTCAAAATAGATGGAAAGATAAAGAGTTTCCAAGACCGGCAAGGCTTAAAAGCATATGCAACCACCAAGCTGACACTGCAGAAAATATTAAGGGGGGTTCTATAAAAGAGGAAAAATCCTAAGAATGCCAGTTATATGCCAATAAGTTAAGCAACCTGGATGAAATGGATGCATTCCTGGAAAACTATAAACTCTCAAAATTGAACCAGGAAGAAACTGACAACCTGAATAGACTGATATCTAGTAACGAAATTGAAGCACTGATCAAAAACCTCCAAAAAACAAGAGCCCAGTTCCTGATGGATTCCCTGGGGAATTCTACCAAACTTTCAAAGGAGAAATAACACCTATTCTCCTGAAGCTGTTTCAAAAAATTGAGCAGAAGGGAAACTTCCAGACTCTTTTTATGAAGCCAGCATTACCCTGATCCCCAAACCAGGCAAAGACCACACCAAAAAGGAGAATTTCAGACCAATATCACTGATGAATATGGATGCTAAGATTATCAACAACATCCTAGCAAACAGAATCCAACAGCACATTAAAAAGATCATCCACCATGACCAGGTGGGATTCATCCCTGGGTTACAAGGATGGTTCAACATTCGCAAATCAATCAATGTAATAGAACAAATCAATAAGAGAAGAGAGAAGAAACCCATGGTCCTCTCAAATGATGCAGAAAAAGCATTTGACAAAATCCAGCATCCATTCCTGATTAAAACGCTTCAAAGTATAGGGATAGAGGGAACATTCCTGAACTTCATAAAATCTGTCTATGAAAGACCCACAGCAAATATCATCCTCAATGGGAAAAAACTCACAGCCTTCCCATTGAGATCAGGAAAACGACAAGAATGCCCACTCTCACCACTCTTGTTCAACATAGTATTAGAAGTCCTAGCAACAGCAATCAGACAACAAAGAGAAATAAAAGGTATCCAAATTGGCAATGGCAAACTCTCTCTCTTCGCAGATGACATGATACTTTATATGAAAAACCCAAAAGACTCCACCCCCAAACTACTAGAACTCATACAGCAATTCAGTAACGTGGCAGGATACAAAGTCAATGTACAGAAATCAGTGGCTTTCTTATACACTAACAATGAAAATATAGAAAGGTAAATTAGAGAATCGATTCCATTTACTATAGCACCAAGAACCATAAGATACCTGGGAATAAACCTAACCAAAGAGGTAAAGGATCTGTACTCAAGGAACTACAGAACACTCATGAAAGAAATCGAAGAAGACACAAAAAGGTGGAAGACCATTCCATGATCTTGGATTGGAAAAATAAACATTGTTAAAATGTCTGTACTGCCTAGAGCAATCTATACTTTTAATGCCATTCCGATCAAAATTTCACCGACATTTTTCAAAGAGCTGGAGCAAATAATCCTAAAATTTGTATGGAATCAGAGAGATCCCAAATTGCTAAGGAAATGTTGAAAAACAAAAATAAAACTGGCGGCATCACGTTACCTGATTTCAAGCTTTACTACAAAGCTGTGATCACCAAGACAGCATGGTACTGGCATAAAAACAGACACACAGACCAATGGAACAGAGTAGAGAGCCCAGATATGGACCCTCAACTCTATAGTCAAATAATCTTCGACAAAGCAGGAAAAAATACAATGGAAAAAAGACAGTCTCTTCAATAAATGGTGCTGGGAAAATTGGACAGCTATATGTAGAATAATGAAACTTGACCATTCTCTTATGCCGTATACAAAGATAAACTCGAAATGGATAAAAGACCTCAACATGAGACAGGAATCCATCAGAATCCTAGAGGAGAACATAGGCAGTAACCTCTTCGGTATCAGCCACAGCAACTTCTTTCAAGATATATCTCCAAAGGCAAAGGAGACAAAAGTGAAAATGAACTTTTGGGACTTCATCAAGATCAAAAGCTTCAGCACAACAAAGGAGACAGCCAACAAAACAAAGAGACAACCCAAGGAATGGGAGAAGATATTTGCAAATGACAGTACAGACAAAGGGTTAATATCCAGGATCTATAAAGAACTTCTCAAAACAGATAATCAGATAAAACAGATAAAAAACACACAAACAGATAATCATAT
>PISX010000454.1:178651-282088 GCA_004024625.1 Mellivora capensis | reverse complement strand
GTTTGACTTCTTCTTTGCCAATTTGGATGCCTTTAATTTCTTTTTGTTGTCTGATTGCTGAGGCTAGGACTTCTAGTACTATGTTGAATAGCAGTGGTGATAATGGACATCCCTGCCGTGTTCCTGACCTTAGCGGAAAAGCTTTCAGTTTTTCTCCATTGAGAATGATATTTGCGGTGGGTTTTTCATAGATGGCTTTCATAATATTGAGGTATGTGCTCTCTATCCCTACACTTTGAAGTATTTTGATCAGGAAGGGATGCTGTACTTTGTCAAATGCTTTCTCAGCATCTATTGAGAGTATAAGGTGGTTCTTGTTCTTTCTTTTATCAATGTGTTGTATCACATTGATTGATTTGCGGATGTTGAACCAACCTTGCAGCTTTGGAATAAATCCCACTTGGTCGTGGTAATAATCCTTTTAATGTACTGTTGAATCCTGTTGGCTATATTTTGGTGAGATTTTCGCATCTGTGTTCATCAAGGATATTGGTCTGTAATTCTCTTTTTTGATGGGATCCTTGTCTAGTTTTGGGATCAAGGTGATGCTGGCCTCATAAAATGAGTTTGGAAGTTTTCCTTCCATTTCTATTTTTTGGAAGAGTTTCAGAAGAATAGGAATTAATTATTCTTTAAATGTTTGGTAGAATTCCCCTGAGAAGCCACCTGGTCCTGGTCTTTTGTTTGTCTGGAGATTTTTGATGACTGTTTCAATCTCCTTACTGGTTATGGGTCTGTTCATGTTTTCTATTTCTTCCTGGTTCAGATGTGGTAGTTTATATGTCTCTAGGAATGCATCCATTTCTTCCAGATTGTCAAATTTGTTGGTGTAGAGTTGCTCATAGTATGTTCTCATAATTGTTTGTATTTCTTTGGTGTTGGTTGTGATTTCTCCTCTTTCATTCATGATTTTATTTATTTGGGTCCATTCTCTTTACTTTTTGATAAGTCTGGCCAGGGGTTTATCAATCGTATTAATTCTTTCAACAAACCAGCTCCTAGTTTCGTTGATTTGTTCTATTGTTTTTTTTTTTTTTTGGTTTCTATTTCATTGATTTCTGCTCTGATCTTTATGATTTCTCTTCTCCTGCTGGGTTTAGGCTTTCTTTCTTGTTCTTTCTCCAGCTCCTTTAGGTGTAGGGTTAGGTTGTGTATTTGAGACCTTTCTTGTTTCTTGAGAAAGTCTTGTATCGCTATATATTTTCCTCTCAGGACTGCCTTTGCTGTGTCCCACAGATTTTGAACCATTGTGTTTTCATTATCACTTGTTTCCATGAATTTTTTCAATTCTTCTTTAATTTCCTGGTTGACCCATTCATTCTTTAGAAGAATGCTGTTTAGTCTCCATGTATTTGGGTTCTTTCCAAATTTCCTCTTGTGATTGAGTTCTAGCTTCAGAGCATTGTGGTCTGAAAATATGCAGGGAATTATCCCAATCTTTTGATACTGGTTGAGACCTGATTTATGACCCAGGATGTGATCTATTCTGGAGAATGTTCCATGTGAACTAGAGAAGAATGTGTATTCTGTTGCTTTGGGATGAAATGTTCTGAATATATCTGTGATGTCCATCTGGTCCAGTGTGTCATTTAAGACCTTTATTTCCTCATTGATCTTTTGCTTGGATGATCTGTCCATTTCAGTGAGGGGAGTGTTAAAGTCCCCTACTATTATTGTATTATTGTTGATGTGTTTCTTTGATTTTGTTATTAATTGGTTTATATAGTTGGCTGCTTCCAGGTTAGGGGCATAGATACTTAAAATTGTTAGATCTTCTTGTTGGAGGATCCCTTTGAGTATGATATAGTGTCCTTCCTCATCTCTTATTATAGTCTTTGGTTTAAAATCTAATTGATCTGATATAAGGATTGCCACCCCAGCTTTCTTCTGATGTCCATTGGCGTGGTAAATTGTTTTCCACCCCCTCACTTTAAATTTGGAGGTGTCTTCGGGTCTAAAATGAGTTTCTTGTAGGCAACATATTGATGGGTTTTGTCTTTTTATCCATTCTGATTCCCTGTGTCTTTTGATTGGGGCATTTAGCCCATTAACATTCAGGGTAACTATTGAGAGATATGAATTTAGTTCCATTGTATTGCCTGTAAGGTGACTGTTACTGTATATTGTCTCTGTTCCTTTATGATCTACTACTTTTAGACTCTCTCTTTGCTTAGAGGACCCCTTTCAATATTTCCTGTAGAGCTGGTTTGGTGTTTGCAAATTCTTTCAGTTTTGGAAGCTTTTTATCTCTCCTTCTATTTTCAATGATAGCCTAGCTGGATATAGTATTCTTGGCTGCATGTTTTTCTCGGTCAGTACCAGTCCCTAATCTAATATGTCATTTGCAAGTATCTTCTCCCATTCCGCAGGTTGCCTTTTAGTTTTGTTGATTGTTTCCTTTGCTGTGCAAAAGCTCTTTATCCTGACAAAACAATCTACACATTCAGTGCAATTCCTATCAAAATATCAACAGCATTTTTCAAACAGCTGGAACAAACAATTCTAAAATTTGTATGGAACTAAAAAGACCCTGAATAGCCAGAGGAATGTTGAAAAAGAAAACAAAAGCTGGAGGCTTTTTCTGGACTTCAAGCTGTATTACAAAACTGTAATCATCAACGTAGTGTGGTACTGGCACAAAAACAGATGCATAGATCAATGGAACAGAATAGAGAACCCAGAAATGGACTTTCAATCCTATGGTCAACTAATCTTTGACAAAGAAGGAAAGAATATCCAAAGGAAAAAAGCTTCTTCAACGAATGGTATTGGAAAAATTGGACAGCAACATGCAGAAGAATGAAACTGGACCACTTTCTTACACCCTACACAAAAATAAATTCAAAATAGATGAAATACCTAAATGTGAGGCAGGAATCCATCAAAATCATAAAGGAGAACACAGGTAGTAACTTCTTTGAACTCGGCTACTGCAACTTCTTGCCAGCCATGTCTCCAGAGGCAAGGGAAACAAAAGAAAAAATGAACTATTGAGACTCATCAGGTGATGTGTTCATGTTTTTAACATTTTATGGCAGGATTGATTATTCCACAACCACGGCTATAGTGGGATGGACACTAAGGCCAATAGTGGCAACTGAAAAATTGTTCAGAGTGAGGTTCCAAAGTGCAGAGTGATAAAATCTGTTGCAAAACATGTTCCTGAGGAAGATGCATTAGTAAGTACTTGGTTTGAGAAAAACAAAACTGAAGGGGTACAGTAAGTCTTAATACAACTCAATATCTTCACAGGTTCCAGGTACCCTTCAGTAGTCCAGGGTTCAAGGACAAGGCAACCAGTTTGGCCAAAGGTCAAATCTGACATGCTATACATTGTTAAATATGGAACCCAATATTCGACGACAGGACAGCAGAAAAGTAGATACAGTATCTCCACAAAATATACCTGTATTTGTAAATAGCTGCCTCAGTTTCACTAGGGTTTAGCATAATATTCAGGAAGTGTTCACACATAATTAGCATCGAGCTCATCACTATTGCTCACCAATATGATAAAACTATAGCAGGACCAAGACCTCTGATATTATGTGTTCCAGTTCTGCCAGGCATACAGTAGAGTCCCCACAAGCTATCCAAGTACCTTTCATATTTACTAAGCCATAATTCAAGGTCTTGATAACCTGACTTGTCATGTTCTTCTCCTGATCTTATCCAAAAGGCTGAGAAGTGATAGCATGGCATGTTCTCATCTGTCACACTGAAACACTTGCAGGTTTAATATATTAGTCAATACCTAGTTTGCTCAATGATTGTCCACATCTGGTCACATGGAGAGCCAGAGTCTCAATATATTCTTCACAGCTGGAATCAATAAAGACCCAGATGTTTTGAAGTCCAGAGTGGGGTTCTACATCAAAGCTTTCACAGTTTGCATCTGACAGTACTTACAGCTAGGTTATTACCCACTGTATTCAGCTATATTTTCTCAGAGACAAACTGCTCAACCCTGACAGCTTGCCTAAACAGAAAGTTTGTAGAAATACTTTGGGGCTTATATCAGTCAGGACTGAACTACTAAAATATAAGCCACTCTGAGTGTTTAAAACAGAAGGACTTTCATGCAATGGATACACAGTTGAAGAGAGAGACTAGGAAAGTGAACAGGAATAGGTTATTTGGAGAGGAGATATAAAGGTATAAGTTTACATAGACCACTTTAAAGTTGAGAACTATTGTGGATCATATTCTTTCCAGGGTCACTTTCTAACATTAACTTAGGGAAATCTAACAGTTTTTTCTTCCTCTAAACCCATATAAACACTATCAACCCCCACATCCATACACACATATATTCATCCAATTATAAAATCAAAGCTATGCATTAAGAACTGGAGTAACAGGGGTACCTGGGTGGCTCAGTAGGTTAAACCTCTGCCTTCGGCTCAGGTCATGATCCCAGTGTCCTGGGATTGAGCCCTGCATCGGACTCTCTGCTCAGCGGGGAGCCTGCTTCCTCCTCTCTCTGCCTGCTTCTCTGCCTACTTGTGATCTCTGTCTGTCAAATAAATAAAATCTTAAAAAAAAAAAAAGAACTGGAGTAACAGTTGAAGACATGAAGACTCCATCTCATATTAGTTCTCCCTAGGTAAACTTCAAGGCCTGGAGCTAAGTTGACCATTTCTTTCCCTGCCCATATCTCCATGACCCCCATACAATGTAGATATCTCTTGTATTTGTTTTGGCAAATATAGAGAATGGCATTAACCTTACAGTATGCAATTTTTAGTTCACTTTCTGTTCTATCGATGGACTATGTCTTGTGTCCAGCACAGTGTACGGGTCAGGCTGAACACTCAATAAAAATCCATTAAAGGGAAAATGTTAATGAATGACTAAAATGTTCTAAATCCTTGGGAGCATTTCTGTTAATATGTAGAGAGATTTTTGTAGAGATTTTCTTAGGAGGTTTCATGCCTCACAAAAGAAGAGAAGCTCAAGAATATCTCAAACTATGTTTAGGAACTTGTAGATAGTGAAATAGTGGGAATAGTATCCAAATAAACTGAATGTTTGTCTAGCATTAAGATTATGAGTTTTATCCCCCTTGGGTATTTCTGAAAATGCAAACAAAAATGTAATCTGTCATGCAGAAAAGCAATCACTTGTCTTCTTTCTGGACCCAATAAGAAGGAACTATCCTGAAGATATTTCTAGGATTCCCACAGGCCTGGTCTTTATTTAAATGCTTTGTGTATAGCCAAGCATCATTATTTTTCTTACAGTATTTCATAATATCTATTTGCCAATCAATCTATTTATGTATCAACAATACCTATCTAAATCTATATAATTTGAATTGACTCGACTTTCATTCATCTCTTCCTAGCAGAAGAAGTTGTAAAGCTTAAACACTATACTAACCTTTGGTTAGCTAGAATTCTAACTAACACTTTGGTGTTAGAATTCTGAATATCCTTTAGGTTCCCTCCATTAATTTTACTCACATAATATTTCATGAGCAGAAAAAGGCAACAGTGATTCTCCATAAGCTACTGGCTGATAATGACAGTAAGCATGGTTATAATTTGCTTCGACAGAGCTCATTAGCCATTGTATATCTTCATGGTAAGAGCATGTGCACTGTGACTTGAAATATGAAACTGAATCAAACATAATAAGATCTAGGAAAAAAAGCCACTCAGAAAGAAGAGAAAATACAAATGTTGTGAAATAAGGGCAGAATGAAGACTAAACTAGATGTGCTTCATGCATAGGGAAGAGGATGAAAGATGGAAACCAGATCCATTTCATTACAACCTTGCAGTCCATGGAAAATTATTAAGGAAAGTTATTACTTAATTTATAATGGAAGTCCATTGGTAAACTCAAAGAAAGAAGTAATATGATCTGGTAACATATTAGAAGAATGGCTGCTGATGAAAGATGGTGTATAGGGGGCCAAGATAGGTCACAGGGGAGACATCAATCATGTAGACAAAAAAGGATGATAATTCACATTAAGATAGTAGTGATGGAAATATTAAGATTTTACTAATTCAGAATGCATATTTATACCTTTATATTTACTCATTTGAGGAATGACTTCTATCTGCATCTGAGTTTCTTCAAACTTTGCTAATGAGATTTTTTATCATAGTATTGCCATTTAACAAGATATAAATGATTCAGAACAGTTTATTTTACATGTTTCTCTAATGGAAATCCAAACTTCCATTAACTGTCATCAACCCAGATTTATAAGCCATAGATTTTGCACACCTGTATGTTTTTCTTTTGGTATCAAATTTCTGAAGTAAAATAATTTAATCTGGTTTTCAAAATATGAACTTTTCAAGGTTGAGTTCAAGATTAGAGCTGGAAGATGAACCATGAGAGACTATGGACTCTGAAAAACAACCTGAGGGTTTTGAAGGGGTGGGGGGTGGGAGGTTGGGGGAGCCAGGTGGTGGGTATTATGGAGGGCACACAATGCATGGAGCACTGGGTGTGGTGTAAAACTATGAATTCTGTTACGCTGAAAAGAAATGAAATTAAAAAAAAAAATAAATTTAAAAAAAATATTAGAGCTGGAGTAAACAAAACAAAGGGTACTATAATTTACCCATTGCATTATTATGATATGTAAAATCGGTGAAAAGTTTTTTCCTAACAATACCACGATGTGAATGAATGCTGGAAATAAATATTATGACCTGATATTTGGCAGTTACATGCAGATATTTTCGGGGGTCTGGAGATCATTAATTACATTGAAAATATACCTTACACTCCTTCTCTCTCTTAAAGTAGAAAAGAAAACACATTTTAAAATCTTAAACAGGTCACAAGGTATTAGGATGACATATTGTAATAAGATATACTACTACTCATAAAAGCAAAAATACCAAAAGGAAATAGGAAGCTAATTATAAAGCATTATTTTGTGGCATCTTTTGTACTGTGACATATTTAAAAGGCTTAAAAGATGAAGTTAAATGACGTAGCATGGCAAAACAAGCAGTTAAATATCCTTATTCTTTCTCTCTCTGGGAGTCGCCCGCCAGTCAAGTTATTGATTGCAAAGGAGAATAATACATATTGTTAGCAAACCTGACAGAGACATCCTGATACATCATTTAATAATGAATAACATGAACTTGTCAAAATGGGAAAATGTTTTCTTGAGACTTTTCGAATAGGTCTTACTGATTGTAATTTATGCAATGAATTTTCATACAGTGTGAAAATATAAAAACATTGATGATCTTTCTCTAGTGGTATAGTATAAAAGGTGTGTTTTAAATTAGGGCTGTAAAATCTCTAATAATATAATTGTTCTTATTATCAGAATACATGCAGGAATACAGTTATCATAGATTATTCAAATGTGTTATGCATCTTTTTTATTGCTATTTCAATGTATTTTTTAGGTGTTCCTTCAATATCTGATGATTCTTTGTGATTATTTTTTCATTCTTATAAATTAACATTGTTATAAGAAACCTGAAAGAAAGCTCAGATGTGTGAAAAGAGTTTGCCAACTGATAGGCCTTTAAGTCCATTGCATACAATGAGACCAGGCTGCTTTATATGGAGCAGCCATTCTCATCTTCATCCACACCAACATCTGTATCTGTAGCCAATTTCCTGAAGAGGACTCAAAGTTTGGCTTAATGTGGTTAGTGAGTTTGAGGTGTGAAAAAGGAGTTCCATGAAATAAGGAATCTCTTCCCACTTCATCAGGATTTAGTAGGCCCAGGACAGTTTTGCTGATTCCCCTTACGTAAGAATTAAGTTTCTTTTCAATAGAAATAAAGGAAGACATTCCCTTGATTAGGTAGTTAACAGGTTTATCAATTCTCCCCATATGCCTTCAAGCAGTCTTGAACAACTCTCCTCTCACATATATTTTCAGAGTGGTGCATTGGCCCTAAATCACTGAACATTTTTAGGGAATTCTGTGGAAGGAATCTACAAGATTCTTGGACTATTCTCTACCTACTAACCACTCATTTAGGCACTCGTCAGGCAGGGAGATATATATATATATATATATACCCTATATCATTTATTATTTGTACATCTACTTTTCTCCTTGAAAACTTGGTGGACATTTCTCATCTGCAGTCATCTCTGCTTGCTTCACACATCTATCCTTGCAGGTTTATTCTTTTTTAATATACATTCATTTTTTTATTAGAATCGTGTACGGAGTAGAGAAAACTTATGTATCCCATCAAAGTTTATTAAAAAACAATTATATTTTATAAAAAATTTCTAGACACCTTTTTCCTTTATAATTTATGGAAAACATATCATACTAAATTATCAGTTAATTAACCACGTACCATTTTCACACCTATCAGTGTATAAAATTTCATCTAAAATATGTTTCTTCAGTTTTCTCCTAAGATTTAAAAATATTTCCTTAGTGTGATGTTTTGAACTGGAATATTCATAACTGGGATATCTTTATTGAGATTTTTATCTTATATCAACAAAAACTGTCTAATAATCTCAAACTAATATTCACTTGAATTTTATTATTTCATTCTATCCATCAACTATGCCTATTTTGCCATTGTATTTTTTTTATTTAAATTCCAGTTAGTTAACATATAGTGTAATATTAATTTCAGGTGTACGATACAGTGATTCAGCTCTTCCAATAATACCTGGTGCTCATCACAAGTGTACTCCTTAATCCCCATCACCTATTTAACTTATCAAGTTTGTCTTTTATAAGTATTTTCTGGTTGCATATATTATTTAAGAAAAACTGAAAGCATTTCACTTTCAGTTTATGTTTAAGTGTTTATATTAATTTTCATAGCAGATAATTTATTTCTAATTTTGATATCTTGTGTTTTTTATTTTTTTGTTTTCTTGATATGTCCCTTTATTCTTACCTCTTCCTCTACGTTGTTGCTTTTCATGCTTTTAAATGATTTGGTGACTGGATATCCTTCTTTAAAAATCCTAGGTAAAGTGCTTTTATCAAAGACATGCCATATCAATATATTATAGTGATTAAATAATTATATTTAAGATGTGAGTATGTTCCAATATAGATGTTTTATTATCTCTGCAACATCAAGTTGCTTATCTTTGCTGATACTCATTTTTCTTTTCTGTAAGATGAATATAATAGGGATGCCTGGGTGGCTCAGTTGGTTAAACGTCTTCCTTCGGCTCAGGTCATGATCCCAGCATCCTGGGATGGAGCCCCACATCTGGCTCCCTGTTCAGGGGGGAGTCTGCTTCTCTCTCTCCCCTGCTGCCGCTTATGTTCTCTCTCGCACTCTCTCTCTCTCAAATAAATAAGGAAAAGCTTAAAACAAACAGATGGCTTAGGAATGTTAAAGGATAATGAGACTACTACTCAGTATCTGAAATAAGAAGACAAGGCTTAATTTATTGCTTATTACATTAAGCAAGAGTAATGTCATAAGTATAGTCTCTCTTAATCTGACTAGAAGAGACTGTTCATCTTATATAACTTTTCTTAGGATGAGTAAGATTTGGAGATTGGTGGACTATCAAAGGCATCAGTAGGATGACATAATCTGTAAAAACATGATTACTCAGGTAAGACTAATTGGTTGCTAATTACTAATTGGTTGGCACTTGGAGGTTTATCTCTTGGAGTAAATCTGTGATTGGCTAACTTTGATAAATGAGGTGCTGTAATTGATTAGTCAGTATGTAAAAGTATACTCAGTAAGCAACGTTTTTGCTTATTGAATAAACAGGCTTAAAACTTGTTTGGATTGCTACCTGTACCATAAGGTAATCAATCTTTTTCTAGACGTGTATGAACTTTCTTTTTCACGTATTTCTGAACAAACTAAATCAAAGATTGTATATACAGGAATAAGTACATTGTATGGTTTAGTGTAGTACTGAATACATTGTAGTGACTATTATCATTAATATTATAGTTACTTTTCAATTAAAAAAACCAAGAAAATTAACACAGCTTTCCCTGTTATGCCTCTATATTATGAAATTAACCTCTTGGAAACTTCTATGACAATGAACTTTCTCAAAACTTCAAAATTTATATCTGTATTATTCTCTACCAATATAAAACTTAAAGAATTAACATTCTTGTACTTTCTGTCTACAATGAATGCTCTTTATTTCTAACTTATCCATTCAACAAACATGTGACTATATTTATATATACATATAAATATATACTTCTTTTTTTTCTTGTTTTTAAACTTTATTTTTTTTAATTTTTTATTAACATATAATGTATTATTAGCCCTTAGGAGTACAGGTCTGTGAATCCCCAGGTTTACATGCTTCACAGCACTCACCATAGTACATACCTTCCCCAATGTCCATAGCCCCACCATCCTCTCCCTACCCCCCTCTCCCGGGCAACCTCCAGTTTGTTTTGTGAGATTAAGAGTCTCTTATAGTTTGTCTCCCTCCCAATCCTATCTTGTTTCATTTATTCTTTTCCTACTCCCCCAAAGCCCCCATGTTGCATCTCAACTTCCTCATTTAAGGGCGATCATATGATAATTGTCTTTCTCTGATTGACTTATTTCACTAAGCATAATACCCTCTAGTTCCATCCACGTCATCGCAAATGGCAAGATTTCATTTCTTTTGATGGTTGGATAGTATTCCATTGTATATATATATATATATATATATATCACATCTTCTTTATGCATTCATCTGTTGATGGACATCTGGGTTCTTTCCAGAGTTTGGCTATTGTGGAAATTGCTGCTATAAACATTCAGATGCATGTGCCCTTTCAGATCACTACATTTGTATCTTTAGGGTAAATACCGAGAGGTGCAATTGCTGGGTCGTAAGGTAGCTCTATTTTCAACTTTTTGAGGAACCTCCATGCTCTTTTCCAGAGTGGTTGCACCAGCTTGCACTCCCACCATAAATATATATTTCATATGTATATATGAAAAATATTTCATATTTCATATTTCATATTTCATATGAAATATTTTTCATATATACATATGAAATATACATTTAAATAAATATATATATTTATATAAATATATATTAAAAAATATATATACACCAAATTGTGAGGCATATGGTTATATATATATATTTTTGTATATCTATATATGCAAAATACACAGACACACACACACACACACACACACACACACATAAATTCACAAGGGTGGGAGGAATTGAAAGAGAGAATATAGTCCAAAAGGAAAATGTATTATATTTTTTACAAAGATTTATTTATTTGAGAGAGAGATAAAGAGAGTGAGCATGAAGAGGGTGGGGCAGAGGAAGAGAGAGAGAGAGAGAAAATCTTCTGCAGACTCCCCACTGAGTGCGGAGCTCAATACAGGGCTCTATTCCAACACCCTGATCAGAAAACAAGAGTCAGCTGCTTAATGGACTGAGCCACCCAGGCACCCCAAGAAAATACATTTTAATTAAAAATAATTATACAAGTACAGTTGATGTTTGAATAACATGGGTTTGAATTGTGGTGGTCCACTTATATGCAAATTTTTCCCATTAATATAAATGCACTTTCCCTTCTTTATGATATTCTTAATAACATTTTCTTTTCTCCAGCTTCTGTTGTAAGAATAGAGTATATAATACATATAACATACAAAATTTGTGTTAATCAAAGGTTTACGTTATTGATAAGGTATCCAGTCACCAGTAGGTCTATTAGTAGTTAAGTTTTGAGGGAACAAAGTTATGTGTAAATTTTCAATTGTGCAGTGGGTCAGCATCCCTAACCCCTGCCTTGTTCAAGGGTCAACTGTAATTCATTCTTTGATATTGTGATGAGTGCTAAACTGGTCATTGAGAAATTCCATTTCAACTTAGACATAAAGTATGAGACTGAGTTAACTAAGGGAGGGGTGGGTGATTGGGAGAACGTAATTATTCCAGTACGGGGAATAGTGTGTGCAAAAATTTTGATATGTAAATATTGCATTCAAGTCACTGAAAGCCAGCAGTATGAATATAATACATTGAGGGGGGGAAATATGGAAAAATTGCTGGGATAATAGAGAGAACCTTGGAATTTACTGTACAAGCAATGGTATAACGCTAAAACTTATAGTGTGAGAATTATCACTGAAACTTAGACTCTTTGAACATGAACAGCCTGTTAAGTGATGAACAGATAGTAATGAAGGAAAAGAGGATTTGTGGCCAGTAAGAAGACTATTTTTATAGTCATACCAAGAACAGGCACATGCTTTTTCTGGTGTTTTGGCATGAGGGTAGTGAGGTGCACAGCACTCAATATCTATTTTGAAGGCAGATTTTATAGGATTTTAGTAATTAATTGGATTTGGTAAAATTTGAAAGGCCACACTTCAGAGTAGAAATTTGGAAGAGCCTAACTTACCTAGCAACTGCAGCTGCAAACAGGTATGATAGTAATTTCATAAAGAGGTTTTCCTAAATGAGAATCAAGCCGATCTACTGAAAAATATTCACTAATTTTCCTCCCATCTTTTAACTATCAATCAAGAGTATAGTTTTAACCATTATCCTAAAAAAGTCTTTTTGACCAATCTGGTTCTGGTGTTGAGAAACCAGTAATTTCACCTGAAATATATTAATCTCTCTGTTTCTCTCTCCCTCATGAAAAAAATTTTGCCCTTGCATCAAAATAGAATCTCACAAAACAGTAAATAAGCTTTCAGCCAGTCTTTGACTCATCTCAAACTTGCTTATAAATTAAAAAAAAATAAGAAGTAGAAATCAAATAGTGTTTGGGTCAACAAATCCTACCGTGGTGACAAAGGCAAAGTCATTTTATTTTTTAAAAATCTCAGCTTGTGATTGATAGAACATAATCTCATACTAATTTATAGAATTAGAATTTAATCAGAAAAGCACTGAACTATCATTTATATTCTTTAGAATTATTGCACCTAGAATTGATTTAAACTATTGAAGTTTTGACTTAGAATGGCCCCAAGTACATACATATATACATACATATGTGTATATTTAATACAGCACACCTATAGGGCATCTACATATATCTTTAGCTTTCACTGACTCTTTCAATAATGAATGTAAAATTAACGTTTGTGAGGCCTATAGTTATTAGTCTGTTTGTTGTGTGTATCAAAAAAAAAACCCAAAAAAACCCACAAAAAACGGTTGTATCAGCATCCATTCCTGGAAATTAGACTGCTAACAGAGTCCATTTTATTCAGTATTTTCATCCCAGATTTTTATCATGGAAGTCATTCTTCTGTTTTCTTCAAATTTCTTAGAGTCACAACATATTCCTGCCTGTAGTTTATTCAAGCAATCATTCTTACAAATGAGGGACATGTCTCTCCAGCTACAACATGATTTATTTTGCCCCTAATGATACCAACGATTCCATCATTCCTAATTGTGTGCTAATACGTTTGTCCATATCTCCAAGTGTTTCCTTGAAGGCAACTTAAGCCTTGGAAACTCACATTGTAGTATCTACTATCATATTTTCATTTTTCTCTTTGTGCATAAAATGTGTCTGCTATTGTGAGTAAAAATGCTTCACTAAAACATAACATAAAAAAAGAGAAGCTACAAAGGAATGAACAACACATATTACAGAATATAGTCAAATCAGAACAGCACAGAATATGACTGTTGATTGGTTTGTTTGCAATGTGGTTTACCAGTGCTCTTTGATCCACAGTTGTACAGTACAATCTGCAGCTGTAGCCCTCCTAAATGGAGACCTTTCAATGGCCTTCTGAAAATCAGAAATAAACACACAACACCTTTACTGTTTTTCAGTATACCAATACTGCTTTGTTTTTAAAATGAAGTATTTCAAGGGTGCCTGAGTGGCTCAGTGGGTTAAAGCCTCTGCCTTTGGCTCAGGTCATGATTCCGGGGTCCTGGGATCGAGCCCCACATTGGGCTCTCTGCTCATCAGGGAGCCTGCTTCCCCCTCTCTCTCTGCCTGCCTCTCTGCCTACTTGTGATCTCTCTCTGTCAAAAAAATAAATAAAATCTTTTAAAAAAAGTATTTTAAAAACAAGCTAATTATAATGAACCAAAACAGTGGGAGAAACAATATTAAATAGAATATATTATAAATGTATTGAGCAATAGAATGATTATTCAAAAAATGAGAATGCAATTAATGAATTCCATTAAACTTTATCTTTTATTTTCTCCCACTAATGGATAGGAAAATATGAGTGTCTAAATGCAGATGAAACTGTGAGATGGGAAATATCTAACTTCAATGCCACATTTATGAAATTAGTTTTTTTCTAAATTATTATTCTGTAATTACAAGTCCTGGATGTTAAACTTCTTGAGTAACGTATCACAAAATCTTGAGAAGCAGGTCTCAAAAATCTTTCATGTGAGCTCACTGAGTCAATCTGTGTTAGCAAAACTAAGAGTTTTATGATGACATAAATATATATGATTACAAAATATATGATATACACCATCCTTGTTCTGCCTGTTTCTTTCAAGTATAGACTGCTCTCTCCATTTTAATGTTTGGCCTCATAGAGAGATAATCAGAAGAAAAATGGATAGGTGAATAGAAAGTGTTTGTAAGAATAAATCATAAAAGGAAATGAAAAAATAATGCAGGAGCATGAGATTGGCATGGACTACTATTTATTCCCTCCCTTTATCTTTCCAAGATGTTTATTACCATTACTATATATTGTAAGCAGTTTTTCCTTGAGTACCTGATAGCCACATGATTTTGCTCATGAAGTTTCTCTTTTCCTTTAGCCAATCAATTAATAACATTTGTGGTAGATGAAGCATATAGAAAGTTAAGAATATCTATTAATATAAAATTCCAACAGGACCAATTCCCTAAATAGTGCTGGTCAAATTCCTAATCACCACTTTCTAAATTAATGTATAGTAAAATGCTGAAAGTCTCTACACATATTCCATGTAAATTATAAACTTATTTATATATGTTGAAGAAAACATGGATTTTTTTTAAAGCAAGAAAATGAGGGGCACCTGGGTGACTCGGTTAAGCATTTGCTTTCGACTCAGGGGCTCAGGTCATGATCTCAGGGTCCTGGTATCAAGCCCCACATGGGGGTTTTTTGCTCAGCGAGGAGTCTGCATCTGCCTCTCTCCCTGCTCATGCTCTCTTTCTCTCAAATCAATAAATAAAATCTTAAAAAAAAAGAAGAGAGTAACAAAATGTTTTGTAGGATCATGTCTCACTGCAATTACTTGGAGAATCAAGATATTTAAAATGTTTTTAATTAACTATTAATATATTTTTCTCTACAATGAATTCTTCTATTAGAATTATAAAAAGGCCGTTCCTTTTTTTTTTTCCCATGCTGTTGTTGAACATTCATAAGTCATCATATCAGGTCCTTGTGAAGAAAAGTTTACATGACTTTACCACATAGTTTGTTACAAGACAGCCAAATAATAATAATAACAATAATAATAATAATAATAAAATAAAGTATATCCTGGATAAAGTCAAGTATATACACTGAAAAAATTTAACCCACACTGTAGAAAAGTACTATGCTGCTATAATGTGAAAAACTGACTTAATCATTTGTTGTAGTCACACAAAAGACATAAAGAAGACAAGCTCTTGTTCTGGAGGCCACAATCTTAGGCAGATAAGTTTACCAAGTAAAGTAGTTGAAAAAAGAATTGCTGCACATGAAACTTTTACTGCCATTCTCAGTTTATCTTAACCATCTGTTAAAACAGCTATCTGAAATGTAACCCTGCTTTAGAGGAGTGATCAGTTATCTAGAGAACTTGATGTTATAGGCATTGGAAGTTTGTGTTAAGTAAAAACACAAGCTTGGGCTACTATAAAAGCATTGGTTAGCCATTCTTTAAGAAGGCAAGATCTTTTGGTATTAAATTATTTTCTGTAAGTTTGAATGACTCCGAAATACACAATTGATCACTGCTGCTATAACATTTCAGTTTCAATGGAGACATTTGTTCCACATTTAAAAATTGAATACAACTGCATAGGTTGCACCTAGAAAAAAGAATACTGAAAATTGCTAGCGAGACCAGTACGCAGTAAGAAATGAAAAACAGAAAAAAAAAAAAAAATCATGGAGACAGTGATACGTAGAGAAGAGAAACTGGGATGGAAATGACCATAGTGAGTCTGTAGAAAAATGACCAAACTGACCTGGGTTTGATGAAAGGAAAATTTTAGGGAGAAGTAGGAAATAAACTTGGAATGCCTGACATGGAGTATTTTAGAACCAGGGCTGTGAGATTAGTGGCAACTCCTTGGATCCCTCTCATTCTCAGGAGAATAAAAGGTAATAAATTTAAGGTAGTGATTCTTAGGGTCAATGTCATATTAAAATAAATGGATCTTGAATATCAGATTTCTTAGTTTAATATCTTCAGAGATACTTTTAGGTGGATTAGATTTGAATTAGATGAATCACTTTGTAGCAGAATTTTAATTGATAGGGCAGGAAAATAGTCTGTGGCTAAAATAGAGTCATAGAGATTGTACTAAAATAAAGTTATCAAATTGATTTTAATCTACCCAGAAATACAGAAGCATGCATGTATACACCAAAAGACTACATATATGGGATGTTTTAGTAAAAGAACTAGCCTTTCTACAAATTGTGTAATGAAAATAGCTTTATATGATTTTCTTTAAGTATATATAATTGATATAGCTAGATATGAACTGAAGTGACTCTATGTGTCTCTATCAATATGTGTCTATATCTATGGTTGAAATAGATTAGTATGTCCACAGCCTGTTCTTATAATGAGTCTGTACTATATTAATAAGATTTTTATGCAACAAACAATCCTAATTACAAAGCTCAGTCATTTATTACCTTTGTGCGTTTTCTCAATTATTTTATGTGGAGGTTGTACTACATAATATTCAGTAAGGCTCATTCCAGTGTCAATACATTCATGTATATAAATCTACTCAATTATGTAACACCTTGTGTTATTTCCCAGTTGTTTTGTGTTTGTGAATCTTGCCTTCTTGCTTCAATTTTAAGTTTTTAGTATTCATGAACTATATCTTCTGGTCACTTTTTTTTGCCCAGAATATAGATGTACATGAGTTCCACACTTTTCTCAATGACAGTCAATTACAGATACCAATATTCTATTAATTCATTCAAAAGTGCCCGCTGGTTCTCTCCTACATGCTTGACACTATACCAGGTTGTAGAGCTCCAGCAGTGAAAAAATTGACAAAGTTCCTACTCTCATGGAGCGCATTTTCTAGGAGGAGAAACAGACAAGAAACAAAGAAATTAGCATACACCTTTTTATTTAAGCCTGATGTGGAGCTGACTTATAATTGTGCAAACTATGATATGTGATTTTAGGAAACAGTACAAAGCTCTGTTAAAAATTCATGGAAGTGGGACGCCTGGGTAGTTCAGTGGGTTAAAGCCTCTGCCTTTGGCTCAGGTCATGATCTCAGGGTCCTGGGATCTGAGAACCACATCTGGGTCCCTGCTCAGTGGGGAGCCTGCTTCCCCACCACCCCTCACCCCCCGCCTCTGCCTGCTTCTCTGCCTACTTGTGGTCTCTGGTCTATCAAATAAATATATAAAATCATTACAAAAAAATCCATGGTAGTAGTGTAAGAGGGAAATCTATATGATGAATGCAGGGTGAACATGGAAGGTCTCTCTGAGACTGTGACAATTAAAAGATAGGGAAGGCCAATTATGCTTAGAATTGGAGAATGAGCATTAGTATTATAAAGAAACTGAGAAGCTACAGCTTATAGAGTTGGGGAGACATGTATATGATGAGTTCAGAGAGAGTATGAGGAAGTGACTTGGTGCCCTTCATAGCTTTCATTTCTGCACTTTTTCCAAAAAATCTTGATTTTTCATTTGCAAATTCACCTCTCCCCATTCTCATCCATAAAGTTTGGAAGGGTTTATTGCCCCGTGACCTTTAAGGGTAGGCCATGAATGTCTTAAACTGGTCATTAATGTTTCATTATCCTGTTCACAATGATTGTTTCAGGAAGTGTATGACTTGGATCTGGCCAATAAAACAAAGAATTATACAATATCTGGGAAGAAAAAGAAAATGACTCCCTGTCCTTACATGGTGCTTGCTGTTCCTCGTAAATAATACAATTGTAGCAGGATATAGGGTCAAAATTATTGACCCTATACATGTGGCTTTCTTTCTGAGTTCTATATCCTGTTCTATTGGTCTATGTATTTGGTTTTATGCCAGTACCTTATTGTTTTGATTACTATACCCTCGTAATATAATTTGAAATCAGGAAGGTGGTGCCTCCAGTTTTGTTCTTTTTGCTCAAGATATTTTGACTATTTGGAGTCACTTGTGGTTCCACACAAATTTTACAATTGTTTTTCTAATTCTTTAAAAAAACACCATCAGTATTTTGAAAGGATTACATTGACTCTATATATCACTTTAGTAGTACAGATATTTTTATAATATTAATTCCCCCTTTCTATGAACTCAGGATATTTTCCATTTATTTCTTTTTAATTATATTTATCAATGTTTTATAATAGTTTTCAGCGTACAGATCTTTCACTTCTCAGATTAAATTTATTCCTGTTTGTGCTATATTATTGTATATGGGATTGTTTCCTTAATTTCTTTTTGGATAGTTGTTAATGTAAAGAGATGCAACTGATTTTTGTATGTTAATTTTGCGTCCTGCAACTTTACTGATTTTATTAGTTTTAATACCTTTTGAGGCTTTAGGGTTTTCTATATATATATGATCATGTCATCTGCAAACAGAGAATTTAACTTCTTCTTTTCCAATTTGGATATATATTTTTTTAAATTTCTCTTCATTCCTAACTACTCTAAGTAGTTGGATAGAAGTGGTGAGATTGGGTGTCCTTGTGTTGTTCCTGATCTTTGAGGAAAGCTTACAGCTTTTCATCTTAGAGTTTATCTATGGACTTGTTGTATATGCCTTTTATTATAAGGAAGAACATTCCTTCTATACTTAATTTGTTGAGAGTTTTTATCATGAAAGGATGTTGAATTTTGTCAAAAGAATTTTCTATACCTATTGAGATGATCATATGATTTTTATTTTTTATTCTGTTGATGCAGTTTATCACATTTATTGATTTGCATATATTCAACCAGTCTTACATCTCAGGAAAATCCCACTAGATTATTCTGTGGGTCTTTTAAATGTGCTGTTGAATTTGGTTTGTTCGTATTTTGTTGAGGATTTTTGCATCAGGTTCATCAGAGATATTGGCCTGTAGATTCTTTTCTTCTGGAGTCCTTATCAGATTCTTGCATCAGGGTCATTCTGGTCTTATAAAATGAGTTTGAGTCTGATTCCTGTGGCACAGTCATGCATGACTCTTCCCAGGCCCTTTTGTGGGTGGTGCTAGTGACAACCAAAGCCAAAGAAGAATGTAGCTGACTCCACAATAGGTGGGGCTACTTCTGGATCTACTTCCAGGATTTTGATCAGTGAATCTGCCACCTGGGCTTGGTCCTGGCTTGTCAAAATGGCTCCTCTGAGTCTTAGGCTTCACTAGGGTTTCACAACCTCCCACCTTGATCCCAACACTCCTATACAATTGGATGGACACCTGTCAAATTATTATCATTATGAGGGGAACCAGGGCGGAATCTTCTATTATGTCATCTTGCTGACAACACTTATATATAATAGCTGACATTTACTAACATTTTTCATTGAATCTACTGAGTGTACAGTTGCTAGTCAGGATCCT
This sequence comes from Mellivora capensis, assembly GCA_004024625.1. Lineage (NCBI taxonomy): Eukaryota > Metazoa > Chordata > Mammalia > Carnivora > Mustelidae > Mellivora > Mellivora capensis. The sequence goes on along the minus strand of PISX010000454.1, from coordinate 262,397 downwards.
GTTACCATAGTAATATCCCAATGTACCAATCTCGGTAGATAACCATTTTATATATGATTCTAATATTTAATAGCACTATTTAATACAAACATAAAACAGTGATTTCATCAAATGATCAGTAGAAAAAAATGACTTACCTTATTGAAAGCTATCTACTTGAAACTTATAGCACACATAATATTGTGTTGAAAAACTAAACATATTCATAGTTATAAACAAGGCTAGCAATTAGCATTATTATGGTTTAAGACTGAGTCAAAAGCAGTAAACAGGTATATAAGAAATATATATATTTATTTATTTATTTATGAAAAAGACTGAGTCAAAAGCAGTAAACCAGTACATAAGAAAAAAATATATATATATAAGAAAAAAATGAATTATATGTTGGGGCCGATTCCACATTAAAACCTGTTAAACCCCTAGGCCCGCCTGGGCCTACTTAGCCATAGTGACTCCATGTTGCCTAGGTAGTCATTTTGTTGTTTAATAAATGCCTCAGCAGTTACTGATACCGGGTAACTGTTGCTAAAACACATACCTAAAACAAGGCCATTCTGTTGTTTAATAAACACCTCAGCAGTTACTAGTATCAGTTCTGGGTAACCGTTACTAAAACCACACAGGTAGGAGACATCCAATCAGCCAAAGCCACATATGTAGAGATCTGTGGTTGTGCCCTATAAAACTAGCCTGTAGACCAAGGGGTGGTCGCTCTCTTCAGAGGCAGCCCTGGCTGGTCAGTCTAACGTCTAATGCTTGGCAGAGAATAAGGCTTTGCATAACTTTCAGTTTGTCTCAGTCTCGTTCCTTTGATAACGGACCCAACATTATATAAGTATTAAACCAGTATATAAGAAATATATATATATATACATATGTATATGTATATATATATATGGAAAAGACTGAGTCAAAAGCAGTAAACCAGTATATAAGAAAAAATATATATAAGAAAAAATGAATTTCAAAAGCTATGAAAAGAAGGAACTAACATAAATTGACTTATCTATTGGACAATCTTGCTCATAAGTACAACTGCAAATATAATAAACAACATGATTCAGTGAACTCAAACAGTGCTTTGAAATAACATCACATCCAAAGTTTATCCTATCAACGTTTCAAGGTTAATTGGACCATTTCTTGTATAATTGGACAACTTATTCTTCATGTGCCACTTCAGAAACTTTTCTACTTTCTTATTCTAGGGCTAGAAATGCTGACCTGTATTGATTGCATCTGGCTTCTGTTCACTTGGCTAACGGAATAAGCTGACAGGAGAACCAAGTGTACTTATTTCCCAAATTCTTTAATCTAGGGCTACAAATTTAGCAGGCTCCATTCTTCTTTCAAAGGCCACAACTCCTAGCAAAGGGTCTATTTTCCCTATGGGAATTTTTCGCAGATTCCAGTAACATCATTCCTTTTCCCTTGCCTCTATGGGTAACGAAGGACTTCCTTAGTTCCTCGTCTGTGGAGGCCTCACTAGTCTTGGTTTATACCTTCAATCTAAACCACAAATCTATGTATTAAATAGTTCTTTATTTTCAATTTTCTTATAAAATTATTAACATATAAATGTGTGCTACTTAATCTTGAGGTATTTTTTAATTTATGTTTTTTACTAATTGAGTCATTTTACTTCTAGCTTATGATTGTTAATGTGAAATTTTTATGATTGGTTTATTTTAAAACATCATTGTCTTAAATTTATCTGGTTTCTTTTTTTTTTTGGTAAAATTTATTTTTTCCTCCCCTCTTTCTTAGTTCATCCAAATTTCTGTGTAGCTGTTTCATATATACATTTTCTGATAAAAATGTTTTGGTTTTGGGGCGCCTGGGTGGCTCAGTGGGTTAAGCCTCTGCCTTCGGCTCAGGTCATGATTTCAGGGTCGTGGAATTGAGCCCCACCTGGGGCTTTCTGCTCAGCAGGGAGGTTGCATCCCTCTCTTTCTTTCTCTGCCTGCCTCTCTGCCTACTTGTGATCTCTGTCTGTCAAATAAATAAAAAAATCTTAAAAAAAATATCTTGGGGGCACCTGGGTGGCTCAGTGGGTTAAAGCCTCTGCCTTTGGCTCAGGTCATGATCCCAGGGTCCTGGGATCGAGCCCTACATCAGACTCTCTGCTCAGCAGGGAGCCTGCTTCCCCCTCTCTCTGTCTGCTTCTCTGCCTACTTGTGATCTCTGTCTGTCAAATACATAAATAAAATCTTTAAAAAAAATTTTTGGTTTTGTTGATGAGTTATATCCTGAAATTTTCCTTTATGTTAATATATGTTCATATACTGGTTTATACATTTCTTCAATTTTAAGTCTTTATTTTGTTATTTTTTCTTTTTGAGTTGATGTCGTTGCTAAATTATTTTGTTTTCATATTTTTCAATAAACATTTAAGTCTGTACATTTTCACACAAGCTTTGTAATACAGTTTGATCTATTTCAAAACATTTCAACGTCTGTTGTGATTTCAGTTTTGCATTAAATACATATTTGGCTCTTGCCTATTTCTTGCGTTAAATATCTGAATGGGAAGTGTTTTGTTCTTTGGCCATCACTTTGTTGTTAATTCTAACACCAGTGAATTCTGGTCAGTGAACAAGTGTTGTAAAATGTTTCCTGTTTGGAACTTAATGGTTTGTCTTCAGCATTGCATATATGGTTTTTACTGGGATTTCTTATGTGTGTGCCAGTCCAAACTGCATTTGCCCTCTATGACTTCATTTATTTTAAGTCTGCTTGACTTTTTTCTGAAGATAGTATTTATTTATTTATTTTTAAAGATTTTATTTATTTATTTGACAGACAGAGGGAAGCAGGCTCCCTGCTGAGCAGAGAGCCGGATGTGGGGCTTGATCCCAGGAGCCTGGGATCATGACCTGAGCCGAAGGCAGAGGCTTTAACCCACTGAGCCACCCAGGCGCCCCTGAGGATAGTATTTAATGTTATCTCCTTCTATGACTCTGCAGTTTTCAGACTTGTTCTTATATCACTAATAGAGAGGCCATCAAAGCTATATTACTTAGTAAATTAATGCTCTTATGTGACACATATTATGATAGATATTCTATTGTAGTTCTTATTGACATATTTGTTTTGAATTTGTTTTATTAGATAAATTTTCCTTCATATATTAGTTTCTTTTTATCCTTTCTATTCAGTTTTGTTCATTGTCTCCTTAAACAGTATATAACTGAATTGTAAACCACTACAAAAAATTATTTTATTAAAACTAATAATTACCTAAGGTACACCATATCCATTCTTCTGGGGAACCCTCTTACATTGTTGGTGGGAATGAAAACTGGTTCAGCCACTGTGGAAAACAGTCTGGAGTTTCCATAAAAAGTTGAAAATAGGACTACCCTATGACCCAGCAATTACACCACTAGGTATTTACCAAAGGATACAAAAATACTAATTCAAAGGGGCACATGCACCCTGATGTTTATCTCAGCATTATCAGTAATAACCAAATTATGGAAAGAGGCCAAATGTCCACTTATTGATGAATGGAGAAAGAAGATGGGGTGTGTGCATGTGTGTGTGTGTGTGTAATGACTATTGCTCAGCCATAAAAAAGAATGAAATCTTGAAATCTTGCCATTTGCAATGACATGGTTGGAGCTAGACTGTATTGTGCTAATCAAAGTAAGTCAGAGAAAGACGAATACCATATGCTTTCACTAGTACCATGAAATTTAAGAAACAAAACAAATGAACATAGGAAAAGGAAGAAAAAAAGAGAGGACAAACCCTGAGAGACTTAGCTACAGAAAACAAATTGAGGTTGCTGGAGGGGAGGTGTGCAGGAGGATGGGCTAAATGGGTGATGGGAATTAAGGAGGGAACTTGTGATGAGCACTGTCTGTTATATGTAAGTGATGAATCACTAAATTCTCTTCATGAAATTAATATTACACTGTATGTTAATTAATTAGAATTTAAAGCTAAGAAGAAGAAAAAAGAAAAAAATTCTTTCGTGTTGATGACAGTGTTCTTAATATGAACATACCTTTTTGTCTCCAATATTTATTCATGATGTGATACTTGTACAGTCAAAAGGCAAGGAAAAGTATTTACTTTTTATATTCTCAGCTGTATTTCAGCTCTAACCTGGTTTCTTAGGATCATTTATTACTTCTTTTGAATTTGTATTAAACACATAGAAACAGACCACTTTTTATCTTTACGTATATCATTAGTTATATGAATATTAGAATGCCATGTAAGTTAGCTAAATCAAGAAGCATCCCAGCATTTGAGTTTTGAGTAACTCCATGTGATCTCTGAAAAGGTAATTTATTTCTGGAAAACAATAGGGCAACATCTAAAATCCCTTGCAAGACAGTCTACCATTTTTGGTTCTCTAATTTTGTCACTTTCTGCTATCACCTAGAATAGTCTGAGTATTTTCAAAGTCTTCTGATTAGAAAATATCACAGTCAGGGGAGACTGGGTGCTCAGTCGGTTAAGCATCTCCCTTCAGCTCAGGTCATGATCTCAAGGTCCTGGGATCAAACACCCCTCCCCCCACGTAGGACTCCCTGTTTGGGGGGTGTCTGCTTCTCTCTCTACCTCTGCCTGTCCCCCTGCTTGTGCTCTCTCTCTCAAATAAATAAATAAAATCATTAAAAAAATTAAAATATCATGGTGTAACAGTGAATCTTTGTCGTCAAAAATCCTATTCTCACTATTCTAACATTTGATTTTGTTGTAATTAGTGCTGAAATGTAAGCATGGAACAAAATAAAATAAGATTCTTGAAAAAAAGTATTTAGAACTTGGGGCATATAGTTGTTAAGAATAAGTTTGTACTTAGTTGTGCATATTATTTATTTGCTATTTTCCATGCTTTTTTATTATTTCATTTTTTAATTCTTCTTTTCTTTTTTTTAAAGATTGTATTATTTATTTGAGGGAGAAAGACAGAGCGAGAGAGAGAGCATTAGCACAAGCAGGAGAGGGATAGAGGGAAAGAGAGAAGCATACTCCCTGCCAGCAGGGAGCCCCATACAGGGATCAATCCCAGGACCCTGAGATCATGGCCTGAGCCAAAGACAGACAGTTAACCAACTGAGCCACCCAGGTGCCCCTAATTTTTATTTTCATATGTTTGTTTAAACCATCAACTTTTAATTTATTATTTTTCTCTCTCAGTTTATGCATTGCATATGAGTTTTCTTATTTACTGAATGAAATTGTTTTTATTGCACTTTCAAAATCTTTTGATGATTTATTCTTCATACTAATAGAGTAAAACGGCCTAAATTAACCTTTGCAATTATTCCAAAATAGTACTACTAAACAAGAAATTATTTAAAAAATCTCCAACTAAGAAAACTGAGAATTTAGTCTGTGACAGTAAAATTCTTTTTTTTTTTTTTTAAAGATTTTATTTATTTATTTGTCAGAGAGAGAGAGAGAGCGAGCACAGGCAGACAGAGTGGCAGGCAGAGGCAGAGGGAGAAGCAGGCTCCCTGCCGAGCAAGGAGCCCGATGTGGGACTCTATCCCAGGACGCTGGGATCATGACCTGAGCCGAAGGCAGCCGCTTAACCAACTGAGCCACCCAGGCGTCCCAGTGACAGTAAAATTCTAAATAAAAACTCAATTTGATATTCTGACATAAGAGTTATGATATGTGCTGTCCTCTGTAAATGACCTATGATGTTATTCTGTCATCATTCATTTTTTTAAATTTTTTTTTATTTCTTTTCAGTGTTCTAGAATTCATTGTTTATGTACCACACCCAGTGCTCCATGCAATACATGCCCCCCATAATACCCATGACCAGGCTCACCTAACCCCCCATCCCCCACCCCTCCAAAACCCTCAATTTGTTTCTCAGTCCACAGTCTCTCATGGTTTGTCTCCCCCTCCAATTTCTTTACCTTTGAATTTTTTTCCTAATAGTTATAATGAATTTGTATTGAGCTAAATATGTGACTATATCCAAGCTCTCTTAGGAGGCATAGCTCTCATTTTAAGATTAGCTGGAGCTGTGTAATCTATGGCCAAGGCTTGATTTGTCATGGCACTGAAGTACAGATAGCTCTTTTATTTTTGTTCAAATCTATTTTCTGCATGATTCATACTGGTCAATGAAAGGATTATAGAGCATCTTAACAGAAATAGAAGAATTTTTGAAAATCAATACTTTAGATGACCTGAAATGTCAACATAAAAGCAAAAGTTAAAGACGAAACACCTCAGTATTAGAGAAACAAGTTCCTTAATTCAAAACCATATAGAAGTAGAAATTTCTTTATAAATATGGAAATGTATACAGACCAGAAGATAACTCTCTACAAAAAAATAATATCAGAAGAAATAACTATGATAGACACATTGAAAGAAGTTAAGAGTTTTTCTCACCTTTCCATCTGTTTAGAATTTACCAATCTGGGGAACTGCTGCTCCAAGTGAATAGTACAGATAAGAAGAAAATGCTGTGCTAGAGAGGATGGTAACTTACATAATTTTCTAGGGGACTTGAGTCAAGATATAGGAGTATGGAGCTTTGGTATGAATTTCATTTATCTGTCATTCCTCCTAAGTCATGACCTGTCTCACCTTCAGGAAGATTTAGAACATTCTACAGAAGGCCCTTTGTGAACAAGGACCTACAGGGAATAATAGTTTTGCTTCTTGAAAAAAATCATTTGGCTTGATTTGGGAGAATAAAAAGATCCTTCGTAGAGTTTAATAAAAGTACAAATAAAAAGTCTTTCATCATAATTTATGATAGGTTATCACAAATTTTCTTTTTTTGAAAGGAATCTCAGTAAAGAAAAGTAGACGTACTTTATACCTTCTCCATTCTGTGAATCTCTTGTGGTCTCAATCATAGACAGAAGCCAACTATAAAATGTTTAGTTACATAATTCAGTGAACTCTTTGATGATTTAAAAGACTAATTGTTTGTGTATTAATTTATGCAATGTTTGAACCAATATAATCAGTACCCAAGACATTTTCATTATAACATCACCGCCTAGTCCCATCAAAAAAGTTAAATAATAATAAAATAATAAATTCTGTATTTTAGGGATCTTATTGACTTCTTGTCAGCTTTGAAATAAAGAGTTGTGATAGCCTTACCTAAATTGTTAGGCAATGAAAAAGTCAACAACTATATATGTATAGTTGTGCCATTATCTATGGGACTATTGGAAAATTATCTGAAAGAACCCACCCTTACACATAATTAACAATCAACGAATTCTTGGTGAACAAATGAATGGATTAAAAAATGTAGCCTTGTATGTTTGCAAAATATTTTATGTAGGCTGTAATATATTTCTAAAAGGAGGTGTCAGAGCAAAGAACATTTCAGTCAATGCAGCAGAAAAGGAAAATATCTGTATAGTGCAGCTTAATATGATGACCATATGAATTATCATTTTATGTTACTTGACAAACTGTTTGTTTTGTTTTTTAATACATATACGTGCTCCTTCACAGTAGAAGACTGCCTATGCCCGTTCTTCCCCCGCCCAGCCGCGAGCTCAGAGAGAGGAAGAGGGCTGATGCCCAGAGGGCCAAGGGACCTCTCCCCAAAAAAGACCAAGCAGGAAGCTAGTGGGTGGGGACGGCGAGCCCCGCAGGCCTTCTCTTACCATGAAGACTCCGCCGCCGTCCTTAGCTCAGAGGGTCTCCAGGAAGTTAGACTGCCGGCTGTCCTCCTCAAGGTTGAAGGGCTGCAGAGGCAGCAATCCGAACTTGCACTTGATCCTGGGGAGCTGCTTCATCTTGATGCCGGGTCCGGAAACGGAGGCCCTATCGCGCTCCTTGTGCTGCGGCGAAACGATTTGCTGAAATTCTGAGGCAAAAGCCTGGTTCGTCCTGTCAGCACGCAGCCCCACAGCCCCTCAGCAGCGATGGCGCTTAGAGGCCTCAGGGTCGGTCGCAGCCTGAGGCGACCTCTGCTTGGAGAAGGGCCAGCTCGAGACGCAACGTGTGTGTGTACACTCGGCGAAAGAGAAGAAGCTGGCTTCGGCTTCCTAGGAACGCTTCACGTCCACTTTTGCGAGAGAATGTCACTTTTTGTGAAGGGGTGAGTGGGTGTGGAGGCCCAATAAAACACTGCTCTACCCAGAAGCTCGATGGTGGACTCCGTGTAAACAATCCGAAGGGGTTGGCAGAGCAGGGAGCGTGGCTCTTTGGCAGCGACCCTGGTCTCCGCAGCCGGGATTGCCAGGCAGCTGGCTCTCACAGGCCTTACCCTGCTTTCTTTCTTTCTTTCTTTCTTTCTTTCTTTCTTTCTTTCTTTCTTTTTTTTTTTTTATTAATTTATTTATTTTGTCAGAGAGAGAGGGAGAGAGAGCGAGCACAGGCAGACAGAGTGGCAGGCAGAGGCAGAGGGAGAAGCAGGCTCCCCGCCGAGCAAGGAGCCCGATGTGGGACTCGATCCCAGGACGCTGGGGTCATGACCTGAGCCCAAGGCAGCTGCTTAACCAACTGAGCCACCCAGGCGTCCCCTTACCCTGCTTTCTGACAGGGAGCCCGAGGTGAGGTCCCTAGAACTTGGTGCCCGTGGACTCTGGCTGTGGGAATGGCCCTGGGCTGTCTGCAGGACCGCTGGACGCAAGGCTTCATTCCAGAAGCGGGAGACAGCAGCAAAGTGATGCGGAGGGACCCTGAGAATGGTGTCCTGATTGCTGCAGTCCAGCTTCACGATCACAGCATTGTGCTCCTGCGCAAGTACTGGGGAGCCAGTGGGCTTTGCGCCATCTGTGAAGCACAGAGTCTCATTCCTGCGGGAGGCATTCAAGGACGGTATGTCTGTTAACAGAGACCTGAGTCCTCCACCTCTTCCTTGTAGTTGCTCAGCGCTCCGTCCCACCCACATGCTCCGTAAGGACAGCAGCACAGGGAGCGGAGGGCACCTCTTTGTCACCTTCTTCCGAACTTACATTTTTCACCTTTGGGAACACTCATTTACGTGGCGACACAATTCCGGGCTTCTTGGCCTTCTTGCCTGGCTCGCCCCATGCAGCTCCACGTCAAAATTGAGTGAGATTAAGTGTAAATTTTATTCATCAAATTTTACTGCATTAATCATGTCTTAATTTAGTGTTTTATCCTAGTCATAGAGGGGAGGACTTTTGGCTTTAATTATAAGGAGAGCTATTTTTACAGCTCTTACATACAAAAGACAGTTTATAACAATTTGCATGTTTGTAGTTTATAATGTTTTAAAAACACCACATTTTAATAATTCTGTACTGTTTTGTCTTTAATCTTTTTTCAATATTATTTTAGATATACAGATTTAATTTAGTTCTGGGCATAATAAAACTAACACACTTATGAACACAAAAAAGATTTTGGGTAACAATTTATTTATTTATTTATTTAAGATTTTATTTATTTGACACAGAGAGAGAGATCACAAGTAGGCAGAGAGGCAGGCAGAGAGAGAGGAGGAAGCAGACTCCCAGCTCAGCAGAGCCCGATGCGAGGCTCGATCCCAGGACCCTGAGATCATGACCTGAGCTGAAGGCAGAGGCTTAACCCACTGAGCCACCCAGGAGCCCCTTTGGGTAACAATTTAAAAAGATATATTTCGATATCAGTGTTTATCGTGGTAGAAAATTTAAATTTCTTTTTGTTTCTATGTTAAGAAATAATATATAGCATAGTTAAGAAAACACTTTCTTATAGAAAACAATTGGTAAATTAACATTTGTCATATTTGTCATTAAAACTGAACAACCAGGGGTGCCTGGGTGGCTCAGTGGGTTAAAGCCTCTGCCTTTGGCTCAGGTCATGATCTCAGGGTCCTGGGATCGAGCCCCGCATCAGGCTCTCTGCTCAGCAGGGAGCCTGCTTCCCTTCCTCTCTCTCTGCCTGACTCTCTGCCTGCTTGTGATCTCTGTCAAATAAATAAAAATCTTAAAAAAAAAAAACAAAGACTGAACAACCAAATGCCTTAAATTCATTTACAGAAGTGGTATTATTTTATACATGTATAATTTTATTTAACAGGAAAATATGCATGGTTTCTTTTTCTTTTTCCATTGAGGTTCCCTGATAACCAAGTCTAGAAAACTGAGAAAGGATGAGGTGCTATTTAAGTATTATTTTATTTAAATTTTATTTAATAAAATAATTCAGATAATTCAAAACCATGTCAACATATTATAATTTCTATTTAATTTTTGTTTTTATTAATAGATATTTTCTCATATGAAAACATGTAAATACATATCTAACGGGTTATTTTCCTCCTCTGCCATTTAATTGAAACTCAAATTTTTAATAAAAGTTATGTTAAAGATGTATTCATCTCTAAAAAAGTAAAATATTATCCAATATTGACAATGTTTAAATAAATTTATAAACATATAAAATTAAATTTATAATAAATAATTTTAAGTGGTGCTTATTTATATAACATAAGATAGCACTTAATAATATGTCCAAGAGTAACACATTACTACTCATATGTGTGAGTCATTTCAAATCCTGCTCTTTCCAAAATATTTTTGTGGCTTTTTTTACATCATTTTACATCATTTACCAAGACTTTATAATATAATGCACTATTTATGAGTATTTCTTTAGTTTTATTCATCATAGTATTATTTTATAATATCAATGAATTTTTTCATCACACTGTATATACTTATTTATGTGTATGCAGCATTTCACTTAATAAACAAAACTAATTATCATTTAAATATTGAAGAACTACTTCAACTACTTAAATAATTTTTTTTTAAAGATTTTATTTATTTATTTGACAGACAGAGATCACAAGGAGGCAGAGAGGCAGGCAGAGAGAGAGAGAGGAGGAAGCAGGCTTCCTGCTGAGCAGAGAGCCCGATGCGGGGCTCGATCCCAGGACCCTGGGATCATGACCTGAACTGGAGGCAGAGGCTTTAACCCACTGAGCCATCCAGGTACCTCTTCAACTACTTAAATAATTTTACAGAAATAAGTAATTTCAAAGTATTTTTCCATGGCTATATTTTTATTTTGGTAACCTCACTATAATTGTAATAGTAAATGCATACCTTGACATTACAAATCTATGTGATAAAACTTCTTTTATCACATAATTATGACAGAAATTTTTTTCTACTTTATGAGTATGTTAATAAAAAGTAAAAATGTATCTAAACAGATAAGCATAAATAATAATCCAGTCATGTCTGAATAAAATGTAAATTCAGAGTATTTTCAATGATAGTGCTTTATTTTCAAAATTAGAATTAGAATATGGTATATTATTCAGCAAAGCTTCACTAATTTAGTGATATAGAAAATAACATAAAGATATTTGCCAGAGTAGTTTTACATATACTATTGGAAATCAGAGATAAACGGTACAGAAATTTTCATGGCACTCCATTTTTGCATTTAAACTCCCCAGATATGTTATTATGTTACAAATACAGATGTTTCATCTAAATACTTCACCATATTTGATTACTAACCACTTAAAACTTAATTATGTTTAATTTCTATATTTCTTTTCCGTTTTACCTATGAAAAGCAGATAAATACAGGAGTTCAAAGATAATATATGATTTGGGAAACATATCTCAAAGAAACCCACACTGAATATTCAACATTGCCTAAACATAATGCCAATGGCTAACAATGCAGTTTTTCAAATTCTGAATTCTTCAGTATTTGTGAAAGATAAGTGTATGGAGGAGGGACCAAAAGTGATGAAAAGACAAAATTTGGTAAACATCCAGAGAATTCAAATTCCTAACGTCAGGAATTTATTCCTAATACAAGGTTTGGGCCAAGTATAGGACTGTCAAAATCTCTCTTGCATGCTTAAGATTGGTTTAACACTAACTTGCAATCCAATTGGCATCTGTTAAAATGGTTCTACATAGAAGCCCTATTAAGGTGGAGGAAGTCATATTGATATTTATGTAGGGCCAAGTTGATTCATGCTGGTTTGGGAAAGTTTTACCCTTATCTCTGGGGATACTGGATGTTGGCTTTGACTCTTTGCCAACATAAGAGCTATAGGATTTATAATGTTCAGTTTAAAGCTAAAATTCTTCCAGACACATTCCAGGTTTGGGTTTACTGATGTTTTTCACCTGATGTAGCCTATTAGACATCCATATTAAACAATATGGCCAGAGTGTGTAATCCCCTTTCTAACTTATGTCTTGAGCTCTTACGAGGCCAAGATTCCTTGTACAGACAGATCTTGATGGTTCAATTGATATGGAAGCCTAGCTCATATGCCATTAAGGATCCTGGGGAGATTATACTTGAATATGTTTCAGACCCCTCACACTTTCCTATATTCTCTTCCTATTGCTAGATCTTACTTTTACTTTTAAATAAAAAGTGTTACATGACCATTCTGTGGGAAGTATGGTGAATCCTTTGAACTACCCAAACTTGAGAAATCTTTGTAGTATTTAATTCACTTTTTCAAGGCTATGACTAGGATAAGGCAAGCTATGAGTCTAGAGCACAAAATTTTAGGAGGAGCTTACTTGCAAGAATCTGAAGGTTCCTCCTTTAATTCTGTGTTATAGGTTCTTCATTTGCCTCATTCTAGTCCAAGACAAGCTATCTCTATTCCTAGTCCCAAATTTCTTTCCAATTAAATATATAGGACAACTCAGACTTAGACCTCTATTACCAACTTGTCCTTATTGCTTTCCCATCTTTGTGTTACCTCAGACAAGGTATTCTTTATGAATTTTCAATCATAAAGTCATTAAAATCTATGTTTATTAATGCTCTCAATAGCTATTGTCATTAAAATAATTTGAAATACTCTTTTGAAGCCATGCTAAAATATTAGTGAGAATATAAAAAAATGGGTTAACTATTGCCATTAAAACAATTATAAGTATCCTTAAAAAAAACAATTTTAAATATTCTTTTGAAATAAATTATGCTAAAATTTTCATGAGGAAAAAATGGTTTGGAATCTCAATTATTTTAATTCTAGAAACCCTCCAGAAGTAGAGCATTGTGTTTGTTGTTTCTCATCCAGAAGTTTGGTACTATGGTGGCAATATCTTACAAAGTGAAAGGATTAGGAGAAGTTTGGCAAACTATTAGGTATAGCATTCCATGCATTAGAGAGTAGAGCCTGGAAGTACAAATAATTCTCTTCAAGGGAAAAGCATTTGCCTTTGGTCCCCAGAACTTGTTAAAATACATAATGTATAGGGGCACCTGAGTGGCTCAGTCGTTAAGCATCTGGCTCTCAGGTCACGATCCCAGGGTCCTGGAATTGAGCCCCAAGCCCCGCATCAAACCTGGCATTGAGCCTCACTTTGAGCCCCACATTAAGGCCCACATCACACTCCCTGCTCAGCGGGAAGTCTGCTTTCACTTTTGCCCCTGTTCCTGCTCATGCTTTCTCTCTGGCTCTCTCTCTCAAATAAATAAATAAAATCTTAAAAAAAAACACCCCACATACTATTTAGTTGATGATTATTATGTGTTAAAATAGAAAATATGATAAATTTAAGAGTTCATAAAAGATGTCACATATTCAGAATATTTTGGACAATTCCAAATGTGAAATATTCTTGGGTATCTGGAAAACTGAATCTGTCTAATTTGCCAATTCATTTTAAATTTGTTTAAACTATTTACTCTATACAAGTTCAAATGGACTATTGATCTTGCTTCAAATTTTCCTTATGTGTGTACATAATAATCCTCAATTGTAGAGTAATCTTCAAATTATATACTCTATATCTCTGTCTCAATGTTTTTATTAAACTTTAAGGGATTTTATTTTAGTTTTTAATGTGTAAAGATAGTGTTAAAATGAAATTCCTAGGTAGGAATGCAGTAGACTGTTCAATTCTTGACTTTATCTCCAAGAAAACTGTGCTTTTGTGAGCTCATTGTTCCTAAAATTTTTTCTTTATGGTGAGCTCCATATATGGAAGCATAGACAGGCACATCAGTAAGTTTCTTAAGGTGCAGACATATTCTTCCTTGTCTTGATTTTATGGCAGTAGTTGTATTTCATCATGATAATGAAAGTCAACTATCCCTACTAATGTAGGAAAAACTTTTTTTTTTCTTTTTTGCCTGACACAAGTAGCCCAAAGTGACCAGACAACAGACATAGGTTTAGTTGAACCCTTACTGTATTCCCAAATAGAAAAACTCTTCATGAGAAAGTCAAAAGCAAGAAATCAAATCAAAAAGGAATTTTTTAAAAGATTTTATTTATTTATTTGACAGATAGATCACAAGTAGGCAGAGAGGCAGGCAGAGAGAGAGAGGGAGGCAGGCTCCCTGCTGAGCAGAGAGCCCGTGCGATGCGGGGTTTGGGGCTTGATCCCAGGACCCTGGGATCATGACCTGAGCCAAAGACAGAGGCTTTAACCTACTGAGCCACCCAGGCACCCCCAAAGAGGAATTTTTTAACAGAGTTGAAAATGTGGGGGATAAATTCTCCAGGGTATCACAGAGAGCTGCTATTATAACTTCCATTCCTTGTTTGTAGGCCAGTAATGTTCAAACAGTCTATATTTAGGTCACAGCAATATACTGAGCTAGCCTAATCATTAAATGGAACTAGCATTTTTTTCTTTCTTTGATATCTGGTCTTAGGCAACTATCTGTAAAATTGAGAGGGACAAATACCACTGCAACTAGTGATACATAACAAGTGGGTCTAGGACACCTATTTATGTAATACAGTTTTTTCTCCTTTTAATTGCCTGTACTTTACCCAATGACACCATTTCTGTTATATAATAAACTGGTGTTGAGTCACTCAAACTTAGTATCTGGTATTTTGGAAAATATGCATTTATGATAAGCATCCCCAACCCCTCTCTGTTACCTAATGTCTCAAGGCTAATGCCAGACACTTAGGTCTGTGATAGATCCACAAACTGTTTTTCAATTGAAGAATAATTCTCTGTTGCACATAACATAGCATTGCTTAAGAATTCCAGAAGTCTATGTTGCAGGTTCCTACTAGGCTGGCCAGAAATTCTACATGGTACCTTTTCCCCTATTTGTATCTAGCATCATGGCATCTGTAGAACCATATGAATCAAGTGACACTACTACTTAGTACCATAATTTGAAATAGATACAGGCTTCTCTTTGTTCCTGGCCCACTCAGAGCTCCAAAATTGATTAAGCTGTTATCAATATGGAGGACAGGAATGAATATTCTGTACATTGTCCACATAGCCCTCTAACTTTACCATGACAGAGAAAAGAAAAATTAATATAACTCTGAGACTAAATGTATGTGTACTGCTCTTTGTCCTAAGGGAACCTAAATGGCTTCTGATTTCCCTACTGAATTGAGATTGATAGAAACACATCAGTCACCATTTGGCAAGTGCTCAAGTTTGTGGGATATGTTTTAATAAAGATACTAAATTCACTAGAGCTGGGACTATCACATAGTTAAGGTTAAAAATAGACTACTCTCTTCTGCTATGATCTATCTGCTTTTGCAGGGATGAAAGTATTGAATTAAGTGAGGATATGACAGAGACTACCATCCTTGCATCCTTTAAGTCTAAGAAGTTTGCACTACACTATGCCATTCTAATTAGTTGCTGTTGTGACAGTGGGGATTTTGAGTGGGCATTAGATGTATCATGGGCTTCTATTGAGGCTTACCTACCATCATGGCTCCTGAAGAACCATGGTTTATTTCAAATTGCCACAAATCCCTGTAGGTCATATTCCCCTGGTATATATTCTGGCCTTGCTATCCCTCATGTCTATCATTCCTTTTACAATTAAGTGTTACTACTTAGTCTGATCTTTTGAAATCCTCTCATTCCTACTGGTAATAGGGAGCCAAATTTCATAGCAGCATATATCATACACTGGTCCTGGCCTACAGTAATGCAAGGGAAAGGTGGGGGGATGAGTGATTGGCTGTAATTTTAAGAAATTTTCTCACACAATTGTGGAGGGTTGGCAAGTTCAGAATCTTCAGTAGGGTCAGTGGATTAGAGATCCAGGGAGGAGTTTCAGTTCAGGTCCAAAGACAGTCTTCTGGCAAAATTTCCTCCTCTGCCAAGGAGGTCTTTTTTTTCTGTGAAAGCCTTGAATTGGACAAAGTTCTCCCACGTTATGGAGGATAAACTGCTTTACTCAAAGTCTATTGATTTAATGTTAATCTTGTCTAGAAATTACCTTCACAGAAATATCTAGAATAATGTCCAACCAAATATCTGGGTAAGCTAGTCACATTAACACATAAAATTAACAATCATAGGTAGTAAAAGTAAGAATTCTGAAAACATATTTGTCTGGGTTCGTAACCTAGTTACTCATTTTATGGCTATGAGTAACTTCACTTTCCTGTAATTCAAATGCCTCATCTTTAAAATGTGGATAAGAATAGAATCTATAAAAAAAAAAAAAAGAATACTAAAAAAAAAGTATACTAAAGTTGGATGTTGGCTTAGGAATCTCAAAACTCATTTTTTTTAAATTTTGCTTTGAAAAACTACAAAAATGGTATAGCCCCTCTCCTTAGAATGGAGATGTACTTTGCAACAATTGTTCTGTTTTCATGGCAAAACAGACAAAAGTTTAGTAGCAATATCCTTTAATAAAAATATGACTGATAATTCCATGAAAAACATTATTGAGGTACTCTTCCCCCATCTCTTTCTTGTCAAATTTTTAGGCAGCTATTAATATACTTTAACCAATCCAGTTAGAAAAGACACTTTCGAACTTGATCTTTAAATTTTATTTTTGTTAACTTTAAGGATTCCTAGCTGAGTTTTTAAAATCATTTGTAAGTTTACATCTAAAATTACTATGTGTACAGTTAATTTTGCATTAAATTTGCTATCTTATTACACAATTCCAGTGAATATCTATTTTGACCTTAAGATACTAACTAAATTTAGCATGTCTTATGTGGCAAAATTTAAAGCATGCATCAATTCATTACCTTATACAATGATCTTTAACAGAGGAAAGGAGGGAAGATCATTTTACTGCAGTATACAGGGCAGAAGCTGAGAAATAGGGGAGAAAGTGCCATATCTATGGTCAGTGAAGTATTAAATAATGACATACTGGGAACAGGTATCAGATTATGGGGTTGTCCACCTAGTATTCTTGGATTCACTCATTCTTTACCTATAGCACAGTTGTATAATTTTAACATTAACATGTCTGATAAACAAAGCACTGTTCATAGGTGAAGTTTTATAAAGATGTGATTTTGTCAAGAGAAACTTGCACATGTAGAATATAAAATTTAAACTGTACTGACTATAAAGAAAGATGGCAGATTTCCAGGTTTTCCAGCACTCTAAGATTTCAATAAAAACTGCCAATAAAGAAATGAAAAAAAAAAAGAATAGTATCTATTATCAGAGGCCAGATATGAAAATTAAAGGAGTTAATACAAATAAAGGTCTTAATGCAGTGAATGATACATAGTAAATACTCCAAATGGTAGCTCTGAGTATTGTTAATAGTTTGGAAGAAGATAGCTTTTGTAGAACATTTTTGTACAATAAATGTAAAGTTTTGATATCGATGTTTTAATAATTTCATGTGATTAATTCACTGGCTTTAAACCTCTTTGTATGATTTGTAACGCCTCCTTAAATATATAGAAACAGTGTGTCTAAGGAAACAAATGGAGCAAAAGGCTTTAGGAACAATTAATTCTAGGTTTAGTTATATTTATTAAAATATTTATTTTTGTTCCCATTTTAAATTTATAATCTTGTAGTTAACTTCATAATGATTTTTCAAACCACTAGAATATAATTGTGAATTTAAAATTTTAATTTATAATTTTTACTAAATAATCCTTAACATTTTATTATAATGAATTTTAAAATTTCCTACTCAACTTTATACAATTTTATTATAATGAATTTTAAAATTTTCTACTCAATTTTATTTGTGGAGGAGGGGTAGTCTTTAAATATTCCAATTCATATTTATTCTTCCTACTAATACATTTCTTTATACATTAATCTTTATTTTTCTATCTTATTTTCATTTGTTCTTTTATTATTTCTGCAAAATTGTTATATATTTAGCTTATTTTCATTATTCTTCAGTACTTAATACAATTCTAGATATAACTCATGGTTTTTGCTGCATAAATTATCTACTTTTATTACTTTAATATTGTCTAGTATTTTATATTTTTGTTAGGATAAAAGTTATTTAAACTTCACTTTTTCTGTGTAGTTTTAGAGACTGGAAGATTGTTTCTATTTTTATTGCTTTATGGTCATAGAATACAGCCTTTTTTTCCCCCCATAAACATTCTTCAGATTGCTGCAAATATTTGGTTAATTTCCAGAGTTTTGAAAAAGCTCATTCTGACAGTTTTTACCAAAGGAGAAAATTTATGGAGGGCCTCACTCTGTCAGGTTCACTGATGCTACTCACCCTTTAATTTCTTTCTATTAACTTCTGAGGATCTTTTATATTCTGTATACAATTTTTGTGAGATACTTTTTTGGAAAAAAAAATCGTTTCTTGACTTTTCATTTTTTAACCCTGTCTTTAGGAGAATAAAATTTTTATAATGTCAGTGCAATTTGGCTTACTAAGATTTTTTTCCTTCATAGTTTGTGGCTTTGGTATTAATTTGTGAAAAATCATGAGTATTTTTTCTTATATTTTATTCTAAAATGTTATTGTTTTACTTGACAAATTTACATGGTTGATCCATTGAATTGATTTTTACATATATTAGGAAGATTAAATCAATTTATTTTTTAATATTTATGTCCAGTTATTTACACCATTTACTGAAAAGATTATTCTTTCTCTATTAGAACACTTTTGCATTGTTGTCAAAATTGTTTGGCTTAATTTCTGTGGGTATATTTACTTTTTTTCTAATTTATTACATTCATTTATGTATTTATCTCCTTTACCAATATAACCTACCTTTATTCCTGTAGAGGAAATCATTAATCAGATAGCTATTTTTAGGGACACCTGGGTGGCTCAGTCAGTTAAGCATCTGCCTTCAGCTGGGGTCATGGAGTCAATGGGGAGTCTGCTTCTACCTCTACCCCTCCCTTCCCACTCATGCTCTCTCTCTTGCTCAAAAATAAGTAAATAAAATCTTTCTCAAAAAGGTATTTTTAGCTATTTTATTCTAACCTCCCTATTTGGCTTTTTATATGAATTTTATAGTCAGCTTGGAAATGTGTACATAATCCTTACTGATTTTATAGGTTAAGTTGGAGAGAACTGACATCAGTACTAGATATAGTCTTTCAAGCCAAGAATAAGTAATGCATATACATTATTAAAGTCTTCTTTCATTTATTTCATTACATTTCCCATTTTAAGCATGTGGTACCTATGGATGGTTTTATGAGAAACTGTACTAGATTTTTTTTTTAATTATTATTTTGGTTTCTACTTAACATTTAGAACAATCATTTGTGTGTGTGTTCTAGTCTATTTTGTAAGTTTGCTAAACTCATTAATTTTAGGAGGATTTATTTTGTTTCTGTCTTTCCTTTTTTACCCCCTAGATTCCTTGGTATTTTCTATGTAGAAAATTATGTTTTTCCAAACAGGAACAGTTTCTGTCTTACTTTCCAAAATGTATGATTTTTACTTTCTTTTTCTTGCCTTATGGCTCTGACCTACACTTCTGGCATAACATTGAGTAGGAATGGTGAGCAAGGACCTCCTGCATTGTTTCTGACCCCAAGGGAACAGCATACAGCCACTTACTATTAATTATGTTATCACTAAGAGTTTTTGTAGGTATTTGTTATTAGGTTGAAGAAATTCTCTTCTATTCTTAGATTGTTGAGAGTGTTGACTGTTGAATTTTGTCAGACTTTTTCTGTATTAAAATGATATGATGATGTCGTTTTTGTTTTTAGACTATGAATATGATTCTGTTACAGATAAATTTTCAAATATGGAACCTGCTAGCTTTCCTGAGATAAACCTCACTTGTTCATGATATATTATTATTTTATGTATTTCTGGATTCAATTTCCTAATATTTTGTGGGGAATTTTTATATCTACATCCATTAAGCTTTCTCTTTCATTATTTGAAGTTTTGTTTTGTTGTTCTTTTGTTTGTTTGTTTCATATTAATATTTTTCTTGTGCAGTTTTGCTATTGGAGTAATGCTGACCAAATAAAATGCTTTACTTTCCTTTCTATTTTATAAATGATGGTGTAATTGAATTGGTGCCAGGTTTTCCCTAAAAGTTTGATAGCTTTTGATATCACATTTTTATAATATGTAAACTATGACATCAAAAAGATAAAATGTGGTGGGGGGCAGAAAAAACGTAGTGCAGGAATGCATTCAAACTTATCTTGTCAACTTAAAATAGACTCTTATAAACATAAGTTGTTAGATGGCTTCATGGTAACCACAAAACAAAAACCTGTGGTAGATGCACAAAAAATAAAGAGAAGGATTCCAAGCATACCACTCAAGAAAATAATCAAACCTCAAAGGAAGGGAGTAGGAGAAGAAGAAAGAAACAGGTAGGAACCACAAAATAGCCAGAAAACAATTAGCAAAAGGCAATAACTATATCCCCATCAGTAATTACATTAAATGTAAATGAAGTAAATTTTCAATCAAAAGACACAGAGGTGGGGGAATGGGTAAAAATCAAGACACATATATGTGCTGCCTACAAGAAACTCACTTTAGATGTAAGGACATGCACAGACTGAAAGTGAAGTGATAGAAAAAGATATTCCATGCAATGGAAATCAAGAGAAAGCTGAGGTAGCTATACTTATAGCAGACAAAATAAACTTTAAGACAACTTTAATAGGAGTCAAAGAAAGGCATTACATAATGATGAAAGGGTCGATCCAACAAGAAGATATAACATTTGTAAATATTTATGCATCCATATAGGAGCACCAAATATATAAAGCAAATATTAACATGCTTAAAGAGAAAATTAACAATACAATAATAGGAAGTACATTAATATTCTACTTCCAATAACAGATCAAGCAGACAGGAAATCAATACAAAAACATTGACTTTAAATGATGCATTAAAACTGGTGGGCTTAAAAGATATCTACAGAACATTGTATCCAAAAGAAACAGAATACATAGTTTTTTCAAATGTATATGGAACATTCTGCAGGATATAGTTCACACATTAAGCCACAAAACAAATCTGAATATGTTTAAGAAGCCTGAAATCATATCAAGCACATTCTTTGACTACAAAGGTATGAAATTAAAAATCAATTATAGGAAGAAAACTAGAAAATCCACAAATATGTGTAGATTAAACACTATGCTAGTAACCAACTGATGGGTCAGAGAGGAAATCAAAAAAGAAATAGAAAAATACCTTGATAAAAATTAAAATGGAAATTCAACATACCAAAATTTATGGGGTGCAGCAAAAGCAGTTCTAAGAGGGAATTTTATAGTGATAAATGCCTACATCAAGAAATAAGAGAAATCTCAAATAAACAACCTAACTTTACACCTCAAGGAACTAGAAAATGAAAAGCCCAAAGTCAAAGAAAGGAAATAGCAAATATCAGAGCAGAAATAATGAAATAGAGACTAAAAAGATAATAGAAAAAGATACTGAAATTAGGAGCTGTTTCTCTGAAAAGATAAAATTGATCAACCCTTAGCTAAACACACAAAGAAAAAGAGAGAGTACCCAAATAATTAAATTAGAAATGAAAGAGGAGGCATTACAAAGGATACCACAGTAATGCAGAGGATCATAAGAGATTCCTATGAACAATTATACACCAAAAAATTTGGATTGGAAGAATTAATATAATTGAAATGTCCATACCACCCAAAGCAATGTACAGATTAAATGCAATTCTCTTCAAAATTTCAATGACATTTTTCACAAAAATAGAACAATTCTAAAAGTCGTATGGAGTTACAAAAGACCCCAATTAGCCAAGTCAATCTTGAGATAGGTAGAGGCATCATCCTCCCTGATTTTAAACTATACTACAAAGAAATAGTAATTAAAATGGTATGGTATTGGCATAAAAACAGATGCATAGATCAACATAACAGAATAGAATCCAGAAATAAACCCATGCATATATGGTCAATTAATTTATGACAAAGAAACTAAGAACATACAATGGGAGAAGACAGTCTTTTCAATAAATGGTATTGGGAAAATGGAGTACTGTCTTGTGCCATCCACAAAAATTAACTCAAAATGAATGAAAAACTGGAATGTAAGATCTAAAATCATAAAACTCCTTGAAGAAATCATAGTTGGTAAGCTCCTTGACATTGGTCTTGGCAATGTGTTTTTTTTCTTTTTGGTCTAATACCAGAAACAAAGGCAACAAAAGCAAAAATAATTAAGTGGGACCGCATCAAAGTAAAAAGCTCTGCATAGCAAAGGAAACCACCAACAAAATGGAAAAGCAGCCTTTGAATAGGAGAAAATATTTTCAAATCATATATCTGATAAGTGGTTAACATTCAAAATACATAAAAATTCATGCAAATCAATTGCAAAAATCAAACACTTCAATTAAAAAATTGGCTGAAGTTCAGTCTGAATAGACATTTTCCTCAAGATATACAAGTGGCCAACATGGAAAAATGCTCAACCATCATTAATCATCAGGGATGTCACTTCACACTTGTTAGAATGGCTATTATCAAAATGAAAAGAAATAACAAATGTTGGTGAGGAGATAGAGAATAAGGAATCCTTGTGCTTTCTTGGTGGGAATGTAAATCAGTGCAGCCACCATGGAAAACAGTATGGAGGTTCCTTAAAAAGTTAAAAATAGAACTACCATATTATCCAGCAATTGCACTTCTGGTTATTTATCTAAAGAAAAAATATATGTTTATAATATATTTGTAGTTATATTTATAATATAATATAATATAAATAATTTTTATATAATATATAAAATATTATATAACATGTTAAATAATAAATAAAATGTATAAAATAAATAATATAATAAAATATTTATATTTTATGATATATAAAATATATATATACACCCATGTTCTTTGCATTTTTTACAGTAGCTAAGATATGAAACAGCCTAAGTGTCCATGGATAGATAAATGGATAAAGAAAATGTAATTATAGTATATATATATATATATATATATATAATCTAAAAACCCAAGACAAGCTCATATATAGAATAGATTGATAGTTGCCAGAGTCGGGGGTGGGGGCATGGTGAGGCATATAAGAGAGTGGGTAAAATGGTGAAGGTGGTCAAAAGGTACAAATTTTCAGTTATAAAATAAATAAATGTCATGGTTATGTAATGTACAGCATGGTAACTAAGTTAATAATATATCATATTGCACATTTGAAAGCTAATAAGAGAGTAGATCCTAAAGTTCTCATCACAAGAAAAAAATTCTTTTTGTAACTATGTTGGTGACAGATGTTAACTGGACTTATTGTGGTGGTTATTTTGCAATGTATACAAATATTCAATCTTTATGATGTATACCTGAAACTAGCATAATGTACATCAAATAAAAAATACATATATGTCAGAATTTGCCATTGAAACCATCATTGGCCAGATACTTGTTTTTCAAAATATTTTTAACTCAATTAAACTTCTTCATAATGTATATGTGTATGAATTTTTTATCTTAGCTGTATCTATAAATGCATGATTTGGGGGGAAATTAATTGATTTAAGCAAATTTGTTGAATTTCTGTGCACATAGTTGTTCATAATATGCTCTTATTATCTTTTGTCTGTAGAATTCAGTTATATTCCCTCTTTCATTCCTAGCACTGGAATTTGTATCTTCTTTCTTGTTAAATATTTATGAAATTCTTTGATCTATTTAAAGAACTTGATTTTAGTTTCTTTATGTTTTTCTACATTGTTCAATTTGAAATTTTATTATTTTCTTATCATTATTTAATTTTTATCACTTACTTTAGTTTTCTAAAACCCCAGATAATAAAAGGGGAAATTTTTGTTGTTCTCTTTTTCTGTGCATGTATTTCTTTAGTACCTTGAGAAATAGGTTGAACTGTTGAGAATAGGACTTGGATATGTTTGAGTTATCTGGCAAAATATCACCATAGAATACTCATCAGTGAACTTTCCCATATTTCCTTAATTTATATATCTTTATATACATAGTTTAACCAGTGTGATATTAAGAGCTGTGTTTTATATAATTTTGGTTAGTGTTTCTGAATCTTTGCTGAATAGCTTTAAGAGATTTTGAAAATTAGTTTTAATTAGTGAAGATCAATTTAATCAGAGTATAGGTGGGACTTAGGGATCATCCTTATTTAATAAGGCTGTCCAGGTGATTCCAATATGCAGCACATTTCATAAAATCTAACATAGATCCTACACTCCTTCAATGAAATAAGTATATATATGTATTTATGAAGCAACTAAGTTTTAATATGATGTGACTCTATAACTAAAAATAAATATATAGCACCAATTAATTTTCATTCTGCTATTGGATTTGATATACCAGTCGTTCTCTGACTCTAGTGAGAACTCATCATTTACATATGAAAATAATGGTATAGTGGCCTCATAGAACCTGGTGATATGAACTTCTGCCTGAGTTAAATACAGTTCTAAAAGGATTTCTTTCCATGCTTCTATCTCTATTCTGAGGCTAATCTCTGAAGACTAGAGAGAATGAAGAACAGTAATAACATTACTTGTAGGCAATGGTTATGGTGATATAAAATATATTATGTAAGATTTCTAGGTGTTAAAAAGAATCAAGAAAACAAGGAGGAAATTACTAAGTTTAAATAAAGGAAAAGCAAATATGAGAATTTTTTATGAACTCACTCTTGATTTATTTCCTCTTATGTGAGAGAAAGGAAAAGGAGAACAAATATTTGGTTGGGAAACTAAGAAAATGACCCAAGTCAAAGTAGAGATTTTCTCAGGTTAACATTTTACTCTCAGTTGCACTGTGCCTTTTTATTTTATTTTTTAAATTTTATTTATCTTATTTTATTTTATTTGAATTTTAATTTCTATGGTCTTTGAACATATTCTGTATCTGAGGTTCAGTTCTCATTATATGGAAACTCTCAGGTTCTTCCCTGGAGTCCCCCAAATGTGAAGTGAGGGACATCCCCCACTTGACATCCCAACAAACTTGCCCAATAAATGTAAGATATATTCAATAATATTATTAATAACCATAAATGTAAGATGTATTCAATGACTTCCTGTAAAGATTAAGTCTCTGCTATATATGGATAGAAAAATTTAAAAATAAAACTAAATATAATGTTACTACTAGAAATCCATCCACTCTACTTTCAAAATCAAGATTTATATGTGAGATAGTAAGTTCCAGTATGTCTATGATAATAGACATTGAAGGGAACAGCAAGTGACCAAGGTGCTTTGATGAAGACTACATGGACCCCGTTCCATGATTAGGTACTTTTAGTTTTAAACTTCAAATAAAATGTCTATTTTTCTAATTAAGAAAGAGATATTCACATTTTCCTATGTGCTATCAGCATTCTGTACATACACAAAACATAACATGATATTGTATTTATTTGTCTCCACGTCTAGACTAAAAGTTATATGATGAAATGAGTTATGAATTGGATTTTTTTATCTTTAGTGACTGGTGAATAAGAATGAATTTGATACTTTTTCTCAGATAAATTAATTCATTCCCTCAATGGATTTTCCTACTTACATGATGCATATACAATATTTTGGGGATTCTAATATATACAATATTCAAACTAATATTTGATCAATAATTTTCTCCCACCTATTAAAAAAATCCATTTATATCCTACATCAGAAAAGATTGCACTAACTCCAGTGACATCAGGTATTGATTTGAACATTTTGCTCTGAAATTATACAGCTGAAAAGAGGCCGTGTCCTTATGTCTGTGTGCTGGTGACCTTATTGATTTTTGTCTGACCACTGAAATCCATGTGTGCTCTTCTGTTACATTCCCCCTGCCTATCTTAATTCCCAAGGATGTATGCCTTCTCCTTATGAAAGACTGTCTCAACCAGGTCCATTTAGTATAACAAGGTGAATTCAAGATCACATTTACTAAGACTAGCAAGTATTCTGTTTGTAATTGTTGCCAATCTCTTTTAGGTAGTGGCCATAAATTCTGCATTATATAGTGGAAATTATAAGTAGTAGAGTGTGTAGGATATAACTACAGCATACGTTTTTCAATTGTAGGCAGGAAATGAGCATGAGGTAGAGTTTGAGATTGAAGAGATGAAAACCAACTGCAGCTAGAGGAGAGAACTTGTGGTTTGCTGATGTGCATAAAGCTACTGATATTAGTAGATCCTGAAAATAGAAACAATATAGTAATGATATGAACAGAAGAAACCCCAACACCTGATGGCTGGTGATATGTGCAGCTAAAGAAATGGAAAGGACAAAAATAGCTCTTTGTTTCTTTCCTAATTCTTGTTGTTGGCTTTCTTTCCTTAGTCTATCCCTAAAGGCTGGATTGGTGTCTCTCAGGAGTCTGGGATCTATTTCACTTCTTTCTCAACATACCATCAGCCAGTGATTCCATATGCTCTTTTGTTTTTCTATCATCTGTGTGCTCATACTTCTGAATTTGTATTTCTAGCCCAGATATCATATCGAGTGCTAGTCAATTTAACCTAATGTACTTAGATTTTTTAAAGAGAACTCCAGGGGTGCCTGGGTGGCTCAGCGGATTAAAGCCTCTGGCTTCGGCTCAGGTCATGATCCCAGGGTTCTGGGATCGAGCCCCACATCGGGCTCTCTGCTCAGCAGGAAGCCTGCTTCCCCTTCCCTCTCTCTGCCTGCCTCTCTGCCTACTTGTGATCTCTGTCTGTCAAATAAATAAATAAAATCTTTAAAAATAATAATAATAAATAAAGGGAACTCCAATTCAACACTAAAAGGTGTTCATTACTTATCCTTCCTCCAATATGTTTTTTAAGCATTTAGCAATAGTATTCATTAAGGATGAAGGAAGATTATTAACATATTGATATGGAAATTTTTCATTTTTATATATCTGCATGTTTTTGTATACATGTCAAATTTTGAAGTTATTATAAGTCAACCATGAAAATTGTCCCTTACGTAGGAAAAAATAAGGACTGAAAATATTAAAATAGTATTGCAGTGAAGATTAGAAATAATTAATTCATATAATCCTGTACATATTTGGTTATTTTTAACACTGTCAACAGAATTGATTCAGATTTCAAAAAATAAAATTACTGATCCATATTATTGTTTCAATTATTCTTATTTTCTTCTTTTTTTTTTTTTTTAGTAGAGAGAATATGGATTTTGGATTTTTATTTCCAAAATTTATACAAATGTTCAACCACTCATAGGTTGATCTTGGACAAGATACTTAAAGTCTTGAGCCTTAGTTTATTTATTTATGAAATTGTAACTAGTAAAGTAATTGATGTATCTTAGTCATACAGCTATATTAAGTATTCCGTAAATGTTAAGTTTACTTCTCTTTACTTCACTTGCCCAAAATAGGCCTCTACACAAGACAAAATTAATGAATAATTAAGAAAACAAAATACTGTTAACCAATAGGGATCATCAAACTTCCATATCATAAAATATATTTGAACCATGAGAGACTATGGACTCTGAAAAATAACCTGAGGGTTTTGAAGGGGTGGGGGGTGGGAGGTTGGGGGAGCCTGGTGGTGGGTATTGTGGAGGGCACGCATTGCATGGAGCACTGGGTGTGGTGTAAAACTATGAATTCTGTTACGCTGAAAAGAAATTTTAAAAAAATTAAAAAAAAATAAATAAAAAGAAAATAAATAAATAAATAATAAATAAAATAAATAAAATTTTAAAAAGAAAATAAATAAAAATGATAAATAAATAAAATAAAAAAGTAAATAAATAAATAAAAATTAAAATAAAACAAACAAATAAATAAAATAAATAAATAATGAATAATAAATAAATAAGTTAAATAAATAAAAACGAAAAAACATTAAAAAATTATTCTTATTTTCTTATTAACTATAACCTTCACTATGACTCCAATCTTGATTCAAATATTCTTGGCTGGCAGTATTCTGATATTTTACCTGAAATTAAACCTTTTATTAAAAAAATAAAAAATATCACACTTTAAAGCTTTTCCTGGTTACTCCCTTTTCAATTGCAGTTCAACACATATAAGGTCATTATCTTTGAGGATTCAGCTGTCACACTGTGATCTCCCTAAAAGGAGAGGAAAGAGTGTTTGTTATATTGACAGTTAATTAGCAGCTTTAGTACTAAAATGGTCTGGAGATATTTAAAAAGACAAGAAAAACAAGTATGGGGAAAAATTGCTTTCAAAGGAAATCACAGAAAACCTTCTCTATAATTCAATTGTTCCTATAGTCTTTTTTATATATATGACGTGAAACCCTGGTTTTGTTTACAATTCCAACACTGCTCATGACGTAATGTATATTTTAACTCTGAAATCTGCAAAGTACATAGTCATTGTCCATTGTAGTCTAACTGATATATGATAGGACATGATTTAATGTTGCCTTTGTATCTATGAAATTCAGCAGTGGTGTTTTGTTTTTTTTTTTTCAAAACATTTCCAAGATATTTCATAGAAGATTTTAATGATATAGGGAAAAGGAATAGTTCATAAAGTATTAAAATGATTCTGAATCTCTCAGTGACCATTTAAATAAGACCTTTTTAAGTCTATCAAAATTTCAAATATTCTTTTTTTTTTAAAGATATTATTTATTTGTTTGAGAGAGATAACAAGAAGGCAGAGAGGCAGGCAGAGAGAGAGGGAAGCAGAGCTCTTTTTGCTGAGCAGAGAGCCTGATGCAGGGCTCGAACCCAGGACCCTGGGATCATGACCAGAGCCAAAGGCAGAAGCTTAACCCACTGAGCCACCCAGGCACCCTTCAAATCTTCTTTAGAATATTCTCAGTAAGATCAGAGTCTGAGCTATCATTTATGTCACTAAAGTTTATGAGTACTGAAATATACAGCACAAATTAGGAAAAATATCAATTGCATCCCATTAATTGAATTTCATACACAATTGGATGAAACTGCATCAAATTTCATTATCTTTTAATCAAAATTTTAATTATCAAATTTCATTATTGAATTGAATGTTTTATTGATATTTAGACAATTTTAATTTGTGGATTACTTAACATATATATGAAATTATTTTAAATCTTTCATTTATGAAAAACTAGCCTACTAACCTGTGAAACAGATTCAATGTGATTCAAAAAGCAGACAAAAAGCCAATACAATAGATATTCATAGCTTTACTGTGGGTTATAAACTATAAAATGACCATTAATCTATATTTCCTCAGAATTTAGGTTCTTATCAACCTAGTGTATGACTGGTTTTATGTAGAAATAGCTTTGATACAATTATTATGGGATCAACCTCTGTTATTGTTCTTATGTTCACTATCTTCTCGCCATGTGTGAGAAACTTCCTTTTATACTATATTTATGCCATCTTTCATTCTGCGTACAACTTTCATTTCAATTGGTTTATGTGCTTTTCTTTTACTCTGACAATTCAGCTGAAAATTACAGAGAAGTAACAGTAACCATATGCCATATGCTTACATGTGTCTATTCTTAAAGACCTGTTCCAAAATTCTTCCATCACTTTGGTCACCACTCCTATTATATAATACCCCTGTTACAGTCTGCAAATTTAAACCATGACCCCTCTCTGAAAGATCATTCTAATGTCTCTCATTAAAGAATACCCTCATGGATTGTTCAGGATTGTTCACCCCCTTTCTTAACCTGAGCATTTAGAACAACAAATATGTGCTAAACAGGATGTAGCAATTATTTGAGGAATTCCATCCTTGTAATGAGTTTCATCCCATAATGTTTTTTTGTTGGGCTCCATATCAGGGGTGCTGGTTTCTCCTATAGAGGTTGGGTGTTCCATGTTATTAAGGAGTATGAAGAGATCCACTCACTCCCTGTTCATAAGTCCAATTGCAAATATATTCATACTTTATTCTCTAGGCTCTGTGGCTAAGCTATTATGACATCCTATAAAACTGATGAAGCAATAGAGCTAGAAATATTTTACTAATTATTTATACTGTCTATGAATAATATAATTTAATAATGTAAGTTTATCTTAAGATGCCTTTAAAATGATACCTCTGAAAATATCATTCTCTGTTATTGAGTGGATAATATGAGAAACTTCTTGATACAATAAAATCAAATCATCAAATATATCCTATGTCTGATATTTGTATTCTATTTTTATTTTTTCCTGATTTGATTTTATTAAATGTAAATTGTGTCTTTATTATTGTAGTAATTTCTATTGTATGCCCTTTCACAATTTGGACAGAAAGGCTTTTGTTTGTGAAGATTTTCCTGCATACCCCTACTTACACATTTCATCAATACTGAAACTGAGAGCTAAGAGAAATAGTTCAGCTACTGGCAATGAATACTTAGACATTTTATTTCTGAGACATTTTAAGAAATAATTATACTTTATACTTTAGATATGCATTACTTGCAATATCTGGAAAAAAGAAATATGCAAGGTTTTGTTAGTGTTTTATTTCATAGTTATTCTTATTGAGAAGACAAATATTGTTTCTTTTAAAAAGAGATGGCCACATATTTTAAACTGTTAAACTCTAAGCATTTTATTTTGAAGTTCTCAGCATAGATAAATATCCATATATTATTAAAGTTGGATGTGGTTCTTTAGCTGTATGTATTCATATACACTCACATGCATACACACATATATACATATACTTTGTGTGTGTGTGCATGTGTGTGTGTATATGTGTATATATATATATATAAATATATATATATATATATGAACTAGACAATGACAACCCAAGTTAATGATAGTCCAAGTCAGTGGCAGCCAGTATATACAGGAAGATTAATTATCTCCTTCTATAACTACAAATCTGTTCATCCTAAGGAAATAAAGCATATTTCCATGTTTTTACCTTTAAAATATTCACTATAATGAATTTATTTTATTACTCATACTTTCTTACTCTCATGAAAATTTATATTTACTATTCATGCAGAAATAGAGATGACTTCTAAAGAAACTTATAAGTAACTCTGGAATAGTACAATGACATTTTATTGCTAGTTGTATTCTGGTTGAAATCTTTTTTTAGTTTAGGAAAGATCATACCCAAAAAGAGAGATTTCTTAGAAATGGCAGCAAAGCCTCCCATGACAGATTGGATATCGCATGTTCTGCAGAATCTCTTTGTCTTGATACCTAGCTTTAGAAAAGCCAAATGTGTCTAAAATGTTAAAAGAGAAACCTCTAAGAGGGCACTTTAAAGAAACTTTGAGTATTTTGAAGGTCTAACACTTAAAATGTTTACCACAAAAATTTGTCAGACATCTTACAACTATTTCATTTTTCTCAACTCACAAAATTATAAGAAAGTATCACAAATACATATATATAACACTTATATATTTATATAATATTTAAAATGAAACTTAAACCATAATAGAATTAAAAAGAAAAGTAAATCCAAACACAAAGCTGACTTTTAAAATGAACATTTCCTAAACATGATAACATTTTCAGGTTCTAAACTTAGTTCCAATTTAAAATACATCTTAGTCTCAATCATTAATGAATATTCTTAAGCCAGATACACAGTAAAGGAAGATACCCTACAACTTTCAAGGAAAATATCTTTGAAATTCCCTATATTTTTCAGGGAAATTACATTCTAATTAATATATCTCTCAATTGTATTTTCTATCTTTCTTCTGGTTTATTCCAATCAGTATTTACACATATACAGTTGTCTTTCATTTAAAATCAAAGCAAACCCAAAATAACTTTTAATGACATAATATAAAATTTTTAAGTCATATAGAAATATGCAAAAAAGAAAAATGGAAAACTACATGAAGTATACCTATAATATACTATACACTCATACTATATATGAGTGTACCTATATTACTCAGTTCTATCAAATGCTATCATTTTCCATACTTAACAATAGTTATAATTAAATACATGACATAGTTTATTTAATAGTCAAGACCTATAGACACCTCTCCCTAATGACTTTCCTGTCCCTGTCCTTCCTCCATCAGACAATCAAAACCTGAAGTTTTAAGTCGACTCTAGATAGGAAGGACATGTTTTTTTCTTGTTTTTTGTTTTTTTTTTTTTTAAAGATTTTATTTACTTATTTGACAGAGATCACAAATAGGCAGAGAGGCAGGCAAAGAGAGAGAGAGAGAGAGAGAGAGAGAGGAGGAAGCAGGCTCCTCACCGAGCAGAGAGCCCGATGTGGAGCTCGATCCCAGGACCCTGAGATCATGACCTGAGCCAAAGGCAGAGACTTTAACCCACAGAGCCACCCAGGTGCCCCGGATGGACATGTTTTCAAATGTTTATTGACCACTATAGGAACCTTTGTAAGTCATTATTTTTCAAATTTTTTACATTTCCTTTGGGCTTTTCTTCCTCACTTGATTTCTTATGGGCTGTCTATATAATTGCAGGATACTAAGTTCTGTTGATTATATGGATTGCAAATGTATGGAGTCTGTGTGATCCTTGTTGTTTTATTATTGTATCTATTTTTGAAATTTAATGTAATTATAATTTATTAGTGTTTCATTTTCATGTATTTCTTTATGTTGTTTAAGAAATTATTGTTTATTATAAAATATGACATTTTAAAATGTTACTTTTTCTATTAGGTTTTTGGTCTACCTAAAGATTTTTGTGTGTGTATATAAGAATATTTCATTTTTTTGCCATATGGAAAACCAATTCTTTCAGCATCACTTATTGAACATTTAATCTTATTTCCACTGGTTTGCAATGCCTTCTCTATAATACATCATCTTTTCATATATATGTGAGACTGTTACCATGTTTGCTATTCTGTATCACAGGTATTTTTCACTGCATAAAGTTATACTGAATTATTTATTGTGATTTCAGAACATGAGGGAAATTCTATTTTTTTCCTTCAAAATACACTTATCTAACTACATAGCAATAACAATGAGAATAAATGCAGTTAACTGCATGCAACAAAATGGATGGATCTCTCAAACATAGTATTTTGTAAAAGAATCCCAATGCAGATGAGTATATGCCTTACGATTCCATTTGCATAAAATTCAAAACCAGGCAAACTAGTCTGTGATGTTAGAAGTCAGAATTGTGGTTACTTGTGGAAAAAGATATGACTGGAATAAAGCAAAGGGTAGGTGGGAGGTTTCTAGCTTCTGATAGCTTTCTTATCTGTGTATCCATTACATTAATGCTCACTTTATTTTAAGATTTATTTATTTATGAATTTATTTGAGAGAGAGAGGAAGTGTGCATCCATGTGAGTGGGGAGAGGGGCAGGAGGAGAGAAGAGGGAAAGAAGCAGACTCCCCACTGAGCACGGTACCCAATTAGGCATCCCTCTCAGGACCCTGAGATCATGACCTGAGCTGAAATCAAGAGTCGGACTGTCTGAGCTACCCAGGCACCCCACCAATGCTCATTTTGTAAGGATGTACTAAACTGTGTATTTTTATGTTTTATGGGATAAATGAATAATCAATTTACAGAAAAACATTCATTGTTATTCTTGACAGTAACACTCATTCTCAAGAATCTCTCCTATCTCTAATTTTTTTTAGCTTCCATTCTTGCCTAAACTCATTATGATCTGATTTCTTAAAGAATATGACCATGTCCTTGCTAAATTCACTAAGAATTTTGCTTTAGCAACACACAGTGGAAAATAAATATATTTAAACTGTCAGTTACTCTCTCAGTAGCACAAGTTATGATTGAATGTCTCCCTTTAAAAAAATTCTCTCTTTTTCTGAGGGCTGCACCGATTGGACCAATCATATAAATTAGCATTATTATTCGGTTGGTGAGTATGAAAGAAGTGGAGGAATGCTAACTTGTTTGAAGGGCATGATGCATTATTTTTCAGAAATAATTCGATTTATAATATTCTAAATAGAAATGCAGTAAAATTAAACTTTTGATTACCCGACATATTGTTCATTATTTAGAAAAAGAAACAGAGAGAGAGAGAGAGAGAGAGAGAGACAGAGAGAAAGGAAAGAGAGAGAAGGAAAGAAGGAAAGAAGGAGGGAGAGAGAAAGTTTTTCTTTGTACAAATTTCTTTTGGTCTCATCAATGCTCTGTACTGATTTTTTGGTATTCCTATTTAACAAAGGTAACTTTTGGCTGATTTTTTTTTTTCCTAAGGATCATTGACTTTACTTCTTTCAACTATTTCTTTTGAAGAGAGAGAAAGAAAAGGCAGTGTGGTTTGGCATAGGCAGGGGTTTTCTTTTCATTACCTTGAAAATATAAACAGATGTCAAGCTGTGAATAAACATAGATGTAGTAATAACATGGTCACAGAGAATAGATTTCTTAAGAAAAGTTTTTAATATTTTAAACTTCAGAAGTAAACTCATTTACCTTTATGTGGCATCTGTCCTTAAACACGCAGCCTCTTTTTTTTCTATCACTCTCATCATTTTTCCCCTCTTGTAAGTCTTGCTTTGATTTTGCAGCTGTAAAGCATGTCTTTTCTTTCCAACTACTATTATCTTCTTTATATCTATGGTCCCTTAAGAGGCAATTTAGGAAAGTGCCTAGACTTTCAGTCGTCCAATTCTCATCTTGATCTCTTACAACCCACTCTCAGCTAGTGTCTTCATTTAAGACTCATTTTGTAACGTAGCTACCGCCCTTATGAAATTAACTGGTCTGTGATTTTTATACATTCACAAGCTCTCAACTTCCTTCCTTATACCTACTCAAGATATGAGTACTAATTGTCAATACTGTGTTATCTTCATCATATCTTTATTTTTCCAACATAAAATCCCATAAATCTTCTTAAACTTCTAACTCCATTTCAAAAATTCCAGATATCTGTTCACCATAAAAGAATTCCCTTTCTCTTTTTAGTTATAATATCAGCAATTTTCCCAGTAATTTCTATATTTTAGTCACTCTGCATAATCTATTTACCATTTTTTTGGTCCTTTCATTTTCTTTTCCATTCCCTTACCACTGGTCTGTATCTTTTCCCATGTCCTCAATTATCATCCTATCGATTCCAGTTGCTTGGATCTCTCAACCCATGACATGTTCTGCTTTATTCAATTCACTATTTGTACCTTCACCCATGACATTTTCCTGTATGTTCTGTTGCCATCCAAAACTCAATGTGACTAGGTCAGACCTTTGAAATTTTCTGCTAAGCACCCTTCCACTCTTCCTAATTCCTTTAGTCTCAGTTTTACCAGTGTGAAGCTCAGGCATTAACTCAAATACCTTCTTAATCTCTCCCTCAAGGTGTTATTAACTGTTTTGCCTGTATAGTCTTTATAAAGGTACTTCTTTCTTTATCCCTAAATTTATAGTCTTATAAATGTTCTTATTTTTAATGTTTGGTACTGTGCTTTTGTTTTCTCGGGTGTTTTCATTTCTCACCTATTACACTATTTTCTCGTAATATGCTCACATATTGTATTATTGAAGGTAATTATTGCTTTTGCACAAAGAAATGCATCCTGGTTTCATTTTATTATTTTGTAATAGTCTCCTAAAAAAATCAGAAGAAAAGATACATCTGCACTTCTTGAGTTCTGCATTTTTTCATATACATTCTTATACTTATTAAAATTTTCTAATATACTTAAATATTTCATAGTTTTTTCATATATATGTAATCCATAAAGTATTGGGCATTATTTTTCTCTTGGTGACATCTTGTTTAAGCAAAAATAACCTATGGGATTTATTTGTACTTAATAAGGACACATTCTAAAAATTAAGTTATTGTATACTCCAAATGTTCTTAAGATGAGAGAATAGTAAGACAGTTTCCAAATCTTATGATAGATAAAATGGAAAATGTATGTAAATATAATTTCTAGGTCTTACTATATTAAAGTTTAATTCTGACTACCACAAGCACACTAATAGCCTCTACTATTAAAAGGATGGTTTCAGAACACCTTATATGTGATAGGGATATATCAGCATATTTCATCTTTATGTTTTATGAGGAAATGGGGCTGTATTTATGTGAGTCCACACATAATTATTTATAGATAGTTGGAAATCATGTAGTATTGTTGGAATAGAATGTAGAAGGGATATAAAATCATTTTATATGTAGTAACCTGAGAAAAATATTTACTAAATTATTTCCTTGCCCAGTGCGCACCTAGAGTTAAATAAATTGTAATTTGCAAATATCAAGTAACCTTTTATGCCTGAATTTGTTATATTCTAACTGATACTAAATTTTGAACTATGTGATCTAAAGTATTACCAAAACTAACACTTAACTTTTATATTATAGTTGAAAAAATAGTGCTCGATATTCTGTTTAAGTAAATGAGCTCTCTTCCTTTTTTTTTAAATTTCACCAAAAGACTGAGTTACTTATTAATATCTCTGCTTCCAAACTTCCCCTTTATGAGAATTTGAACTTCGTTTTTTAAATACATTAGTCAAGAAGAAAAGGTAAGTCAAATTTCAGAAATTTCATTAGGTAGCTAAGTATCTGGCATATAGAACATTTACTATAGAGTCACTATATGAAATAAAGGAGTGAGACCCTCTGCCTACTTCCAGTAAGTCATTCATATATACAAAAACACATCTTCTAGCTCCTTCAATAGAAGCTTTCAAATGAGCTCTGGATAAACATTATAACAACTGTATTTTAAGTTGGCAGAAAATGAACTCAGTCATTTCAAACTGTTAACTTTCTTGCATAATGTAAACATAATTTTTGGTGTAAAGTATTTTCATTTTATTATACAAACTGTCAAGTCAACATAGCTGTATGAATCTTGGTTATAGGACCAATTTTCTCTAAAGGACTTTATGTTTTATAATGCCCCAAACTCACAAATTATGTTCTTTATTCTCCTTCTTTTCAAACACAAACTGAACATGTTTTTCATCTTGGTTTACAAGATGAACTTTAAATACAGCAAAAACTAGACAGGTCTTGGCTATCATTTTGTGTCTTATTATTAAAACCTAGCAAACTTTCCCTTTTTTATGAGTTTATGTACTAGTTGAGGAATTTGAAATGTTTTACAATTTTTTAAGCTTTACAAAGTATTATTTAAAAATTGTGGACATTCTTTTAAGAGGTATTAAGCAGGAGTTGAACTAAAAAGCCTGTGGAAATATTATCTGCTGGGGAAAATTTATGTAGGGTATCAGTCATATTCACGGTTTTTATTTTATTTTTTGTGATTGTATATAAATATAAAGGTTTATTCTGCAATCAGTATGTATTACTTAAGAGTAATATGAATTTGGCTGTTCCTTATTTTACACCTACACATTCTTTGAATTAATCATAAATATCACATCATAAGGGCTATCTTTTCTAACCTTAAAACTAGGTCAGACCTATCAGCAACTTTTAGGCTGCCATAGCGTTCCCTATTTCTCCAGTTGTAACTCACCTTCCTTGAAATTTTTCTAAAACATGAGATCCCTATCTCTCATATTCACCTGTCATCATAGTCTGGGATTAGGACATGATCTATGGAGACAGCCATGAATATTTAGAACAATACTATAATCAATTACACTTGACAATGTATGTCAAAAATGTTAATTATTTTGTTATAAAAAATAAACCTCTGGATTCACTTATAAAATTAATAAATGCATATACGAAGATGTTTTTAATCACTGTTAAAAAAAAGCCTTAATACCTATCTTTGTTTAAAATATTGAAGCTAGCAATTATGTTCTGATATAAAATTGTCTCTAAGATACATTATAAAACACATAAATACAATGTATTAATCAATTTCTATAGCATTTTTCCTTGTATGAAAATAAATGATATAAAGTAGCATAAATAAATAAACTAGTATAACTAAACTATCATATTCATTTTTTATAGAAATATGCCTAAGAAATTTTGTTTGCAGAGGGTATATTGTTGAAAAGGGGGGGGACAAACTTTTAAGATATTTTACGATATTCTGTTGTTTTTGCATTTTCTTACTATATGTGAGTTTTATACCTTTTATTTCTATGCCAACATGAGTTACATGAGTAGTGAAAATATGAAGTGATCTCTTCTTGTCTTCCCTCTTCTTCTCAGAATTAAATTCCAAAATACTGCCATAAAAATTGATTTTTAATATTAATAATATAAAATAGACATTCACTATGTCATAGCTCACTAATTAATGCTCAAATATTTTATTTTAAAATAGTTGATACAGTTTTCAAAATGCTCAAAATCAAAAAGAAAATATGTTGTCAAAGATTAAGAGAAATCTGGAAATACAAGTAAACAAAGTAAAATAGATTGATAAAAGAATGTCAATATGTATTTTGGAACTAACATAAGTTTATTTTCCTTACAAATATTAATACACATATGTGTTTTAAAAGATAATATTAATTAATAAAATAAGAGCTCTTTTTTATAATTCTCTAAATCACAATTTAGTAGAAAAATTCATCTTCCTTTACATTCTTGACAGATCCAAACAATGGTAGACAAATTAGCCATTAAAATCATCACTTCTAAAATCTTTAAAAAATTATACCTATATAATTGGGGATAGAAAGAACAAATAAACCAGAAGGATTCTTTTAGTAAGTTAATATTCTGCTGTCTTTGCATACATGTACAAATACTTGTATTGTTTTTTGAAGTTCCATGACCTAGTACCTTATTCCCTGGAATTATATTTTCTCATTTATTAATAAATAAAACAAAATATTTTAAACTTTTCATGTGTATATTTAAACTAAGTAAGCTTTTCTTTACTGTTTATTGCTTAAAGAAATTATTATTAGAAACAAAATAATATTAGAAAGTTATTTATTCTTTGCAAATAACATGTTTTTGCAGATCCTAAAAGCATACTTACTTTTGGAGTTATTAAGGTTAATCTTTCCTTGCTATAAAGACCAAGTAAGCAGTATTCTCAATCTCTTTAATAATGTTTAGAAAGCATTACATTTGACAAATTGTTCATCTCTAATTATAAGGAATTTGAATCTCTAAAAGGGAAAATTATACAAATAGGCCACAATGACATATTTATTTAAATGTTATTTCTATTTGATTGTTTAAAGTGAAATATTTCAAAATGCATTTTGAACTCACACAACATCATTGATTTCAACCATGTAGTTTTCTAGGTGCTTTTGAGTGAAAGGATGTGGATCAACAACATAGTGTCTATAAAATCTTTATGCAAATGATTTGTGAAGTCCAAAAATGCATAAAATAGCTGAGGAAGGGTATAGAATGAGCATAGGTGTGGGGCTAAAATTAGGATTGAAGAAGGCCCAGATTCAATGACTTTACAAAATGTTTTCAAATAAAATACTTATCTATACCATATTTTATTAACAGAATTATCTCTTAATTCTTAACATTTTTATCTGTGGATGAATATGGCCTACTAACATCAATCAAAGTGCTGCCAATAATACTTTTGGCAGTAAGAAGTTAAGTTTTAACAAAGAGGCATGATAAAATATATAAACTCAAAATGGCAAAACTGAAGTATTATATAGTATTTATAAATAATAATTAGGGATCAGTCCCTTAGGAACACTTCACAGATCAAGTCTTTACTTTGACTTATTTTCTGTTGATATCAAATATTCTGAAGATTTCCAGACATTATTCACTCTTAATGGTTTATTGTGGCAGTGGTTGTTATTGGTGGTTATGAAATACAATTTAACACTAACAATATTGATTTTATTTTAATTCACCCAGACCTATTCCAATAATAAGTGTTTTCTAATACTTATACTCTTATTTTAGTAGATAGATGCCAAATAGCAAAAAAAATTGAATAAACAAAAAAGTAAAATAATAAATTAAATAAATAAATAATCTCTTAATTGATTGGCAGTTTTCACTGGTCATGTGGAATATGCAAAATCCCAGAGGGAAATACATTAAATCAATAATGAAAAAATGTAAAACCATAGCTCAATATGAAAACTTTATGTAAAGTTTATTGCTCAGTTAGTGAAAGGCTGAAATTATAATACCTCAAAACAACACATCAACACAAAAATCTTTTTGTTGTGTAGCCCATTACAATACTTTAGGTTTTAAATATACAAATTTAACACATTTCAAATTAATATAACCTATGAATGCAGAACCAAGAAAAGATTTTTGCATCAATACTTTGAATGCTTTTAAATGAACTTTAAAAAGATGGTTTACTTTAACATTGACTAGTTAGAGGAAAAAGAGATAATTAAATTCCAAAGATAGTTTATCTTCCCCTTAAAAAACGTCTATTTTATTCTTAAAAAACAAACAAACAAACAAACAAACTGCATAAAACCAAATGAATTCTCGGGGCTAAATCAGGTGTAAAATGATGATATATTTCTATATAATGTGATATTAGGTGTTTGGGAGTTCAGATCTACACTGATTTTAAGATATACCACTCCTAATGAAAACTACCACTGGCAGGTCTACTTTCTATTTTCCAAGGAACTGAAGTTATGTACATTTCAAATTAGGAGGAAATGAGCTCCTCTATACTTTCCAAGTTTAAAAATCTTCACTAATTCCACAATTTAGGTAGGTCTCTGCATGCATTGGATAAAAAAGCACAGATATCAAATGACTTCCAGTGTATTCTACAGGACTAAATATTATACATGCAGTTGTCACCTTTA
The DNA here is from genome assembly GCA_004024625.1 of Mellivora capensis. Lineage (NCBI taxonomy): Eukaryota > Metazoa > Chordata > Mammalia > Carnivora > Mustelidae > Mellivora > Mellivora capensis. The sequence continues at coordinate 221,695 of PISX010000454.1, read as the reverse complement.
TACTCTTCTTGCCATTTTAGCTTCTTGTTCCTCAAAACTCAAACACAGAATGATTGCTTTTCAATAGAACACTATGTATATACTGGTTTTATTTTATTTAATCTTGCTTGGAAACCTTAATAAAGTCTATGAAGCCTCTCAGCAATGGTTGAAGATCCTGTCAGCCATTATTGGTACAATAAGTCCATATTAGCTTATACACACACACGTGCAAACACACACAAAATGTTAAAATAGCACTTACCTCTTTTTAATAATGAAAAAGTCACTGATGAAGTTTTTTAATAAAGACAAATAGATATTTTCTCAAATATTTTTCTCTATTGCATTCTAATCCCTTACTGAGTCTTTAAATTAAAGTATTATGTGTGCAGGCTACACAATAGTTTACAAAGAAGAAGCTCAGTTTCCAATCCCTAGAACAACTCTTAGAATATTTTACCTTTCATGGCAAAGGAGATTTTGTAGATGTACTTAAATTAGAGGTAGATTATTCGATTATCCAGTTGGCCCAATGCAATTACAAGAGTTCTTAACAGAGAGAGGCAGGGGAGTCAGAGAAGGAAATGTGACAATGGAATCAGGGGATTGGAGATCACACTGCAAGATTTAGAGACTGAAGAAGGGACCACCAGTCAAAGAATTAGACAGCCTCTGAAAGCTAGCAAAAGAAAATGACATGAAGAAGTCAAACTCTCTCTCTTCGCAGATGACATGAAACTTTATATGGAAACCCAAAAGACTCCACTCCCAAACTACTAGAACTCATACAGCAATTCAGTAATGTGGCAGGATACAAAATCAATGTACAGAAATCAGTTGCTTTCTTATACACTAACAATGAAAATATAGAAAGGGAAATGAGAGAATCGATTCCATTTACTATAGTACCAAGTACCATAAGATACCTGGGAATAAACCTAATGAAAGAGTTAAAGGATCTGTACTTGAGGAACTACAGAACACTCATGAAAGAAATTGAAGAAGACACAAAAGGATGAAAGACCATTCCATGCTCATGGGTCGGGAGAACAAACATTGTTAAAATGTCTATATTGCCTAGAGCAATCTATACTTTGAATGTCATCCCGATCAAAATTCCACCGGCATTTTTCAAAGAGCTGGAACAAACAATCCTAAAATTTGTATGGAACCATAAGGACCCCAAATTGCTAAGGAAAATGTTGAAAAAGAAAAAACTGGGGGTATCACATTGCCTGATTTCAAGCTTTACTACAAAGCTGTGATCACCAAAAAGGCATGTGATCACCAAAAAGGCATGGTCCTGGCATGAAAACAGACACATAGACCAGTGGAACAGAGTAGAGAGCCCAGATATGGACCTTCAACTCTATGGTCAAATAATCTTCGACAAAGCGGAAAAAATATATATACAGTGGGAAAAAGGCAGTCTCTTCAATAAATGGTGCTGGGAAAATTGGACAGCTATGTATAGAAGAATGAAACTCATGCTTTACACAAAGATAAACTTGAAATGGGTAAAAGACCTCAACATGAGGCAGGAATCTATCAAAATCCTAGAGAAGAACATAGGCAGTGACCTCTTTGACATTGGCCACAGCAACTTCTTTCAAGGTGTGTCTCCAAAGGCAAAGGAAACAAAAGTGAAAATGAACTTTTGGAACTTCATCAAGATCCAAAGCTTCTGCGCAGTGAAGGAAACAGTCAACAAAACAAAAAGGCAACCCACGGAATGGGAGAAGATATTTGCAAATGACACAACAGACAAAGGGCTGATAGCCAAGATCTATAAAGAACAACTCAAACTCAACACTCAAAAAAAGGATAATCATGTCCAAAAATGGGCAGAAAACATGAACAGACAATTCTCCAGAGAAGACATACAAATGGCTAACAGACACATGAAAAAACGTTCATCATTATTAGCAATCAGGGAGATTCAAATCAAAACCACATTGAGATACCAACTTACATCAGTTAGAATGGCCAAAATCAACAAGACAGTAAACAACAAGTGTTGGAGAGAATGTGGAGAAAGGGTAAACCTCTTATACTGTTGGTGGGAATGTAAGTTGGTGCAGCCACTTTGGAAAACAGTGTAGAGATTCCTGAAGAAATTTAAAAAAATAGAGCTACTCTATGACCCTGAAGTTGTACTATGGGTATTTGCCACAAAGATACAGATGTAGTGAAAAGAAGGGCCATCTGTACCCCAATGTTCATAGCAGCAATGGCCATAGTTGCCAAACTGGAAAGAACCAAGATGCCCTTCAACGGACAAATGCAATAAGAAGATATCGTCCATATATACAATGGAGTATTATGCCTCCATCAGAAAGGATGAATACCCAACTTTTACATCAACATGGACAGGACTGAAAGAGATTATATTGAGTGAAATAAGTCAACAGAGAGAGTCAAGTATCATATGGTTTCACTTACTTGTGGAGCATAAGGAATAACACAGAGGAAATTGGGAGATGGAGAGGAGAAGTAAGAAGAGGGAAATCAGAGGGGGAGACAAACCATGAGAGACTGTGGACTCTGAGAAACAAACTGAGGGTTTGAGAAGGTAGAGAGGTGGGGGATTGGGTGAAACTGGTGGTGGGTATTTTGGACGGCACGTAATGCATGGAACACTGGGTGTGGTGCATAAACAATGGATTTTGGAACACTGAAAAGAAATAAAATACAATGGAAAAAATAAAATATTGCATTTATATACAATCAAGTTAAAAAATTAAATAAATAAATAAATAAATAAATAAGTAGGTATAAAATAGAAGAAGAGAAGACTTAAGGAGGTGTGCCTGGGTAACTCAGGTGATTAAGTATCTGTCTTTTGGTCAGCTCATGATCTTGGGGTTCTTGAATTGAGCTCCGTGTTGGGCTCCCTGCTCGGCTCCCTGCTCAATGGGAAGTTTGCTTCTCCCTCTGCCTCCACAGTCCCATTCATGCTTGTTCTCTCTGTCTCTCAAATAAATAAAATCTTTTAATAAATAAATAAATATGAGACTTAAAGAATCAAAATAAAATGATGTTTATTTAGTTTGGTGATTTTATTTTCTGGATGTAAGCACACAGGTAGAGGTGAGGAAAATTTTACTCAGAGTGTGATTTATATCAGTGGGACTGGATTAGGCATATTTTAGGCATATTTATTTTACACTAAGAATTAGGTTTAAGTGTATAGACTCCTGTTCATATACTTAGTGTAAATTTATAGTAGCCATAGAACTGAGAACCGGCTTCTGCTCCAAGACGTAGAAAGCTATTAAATAATGGGACACTTTCTCTCTTGCATCAGAAAAAGAGGTGAGCTAACTTCAAAATTAGTAGAACAAACAGTTGGCTCCAGATCTAAGAAAAGATGGTACTTGAAGGGAAAGAGCAGGTATTCACACTTACTGAGATCGATGCAACTGAGAACATTAGAGTTTAGCCTGAATTGCTGACAAATTATTAAAGACCAAGGGAAGACTGGCAGAATAGCATGAAATCCCTGGAGGGGTGGTGAAAATATACAAGCTGGGTTTTTTTGGAATCTTTATGGAAACACCTCTGAGAATTGTCTTGTGCTACAGACCTGGGGGGAAGAAAAAGGTAATCTTGCAAGAGGGATAAGAAACTCAATGCTGATTCTTCTCCTGCTATATCTTCTGTGGAACAAAACCCATAATCTGTGTAGAGAGGAGACGGGCTGGGGCCATATATGTGCAACACTGTGAGCCTTAGACCACTAGTGAAAAACTCATAGCAGCTGGAAGAAGAGAACAGGATGAAAGTTAGAGGGGCAGAAAAAGGGATGCCAAAGTATACTCAGATCTAAATGGTGAAACTATAGAGATGTAAAACAGGCAAGTAGTTGCTGGCAGTTGAAGGAGAAGAGGAGAGTGGCTGACTGCAAAGGAGTTTTATGTGGGAAATTTAGGGTGTTGGAATCATACTGGATGGTATTGGGTAGCTGGATACATGACTCTACACATTTGTCAAAACCTGCAGAATGGTAACATCATAAAAAATGACTTCATTGGATACTGTGGTGGGGTGTAGTACACGCTACCCTAAAATATGTCACCTTAGCATATTGAATATTTTAAGCAAAAAGAGTTTGAGAAAACAGCAGGAAGTTCACTAGGATTTTTTCACTCCATTTCACTTTGTTTCTTGAAACAGTTCATAAAACCATCATGTAAGAGATACCCTCCTCATACCCAGGGGAAAGGAGCATGCTTATCTTTGAAGACAAAGGGACATCAAGATGAATCTTAACAAAGAAACCTTGCTAAGTTTCCCACAGTTTACTGCAATTACCTCATACTCCTTAACCTATCATATCCCTCCACAATTGTCCATTTCTCATCAAAACTAGAATGAAAATACACAAGTCTGTTTCTTTAGTTCATTTCCTTACAAAGGCTCCCATGTCACATAAAATTTATGTTCAATATTTTTTATACTTTCCTTCCATTAATCTTTGTCATTTCAACTTTCAGACTCAGTCAGAGACCCTGAAAAAGTAGAAGAAAACCTATTCCTCCCTTGCAGATGATTTTTAAAGATCATATAGAACATCAGGGATCTTAGTACTGAATACAAACTGTGAAAACTTAAACTTTATTATAAATGTAAAATATGAGATCACTGAATGAAAGGGGGGAAGGAACTTAATCTATATAACTTTGGTAAATATTGTTTTGACTGAATATCATATGACTATAGACAGTGCATAAGCACTATGTATTTCTGAAACTACATGTATGCTAGGGTTGAACAAATAAATTATTTGTAGATAATGGGGGCCCAAATCCTTGTGGCTAGAGAAAAAGTTACAAACACTCAAAAGAAAGAAAAGATTAAAATGAGACTTATTTTGAATTAGAATTTGGAAATGACAGTATGAACTTAATTTTAATGTATGTATATAGATAGTTACAGAAGTTATCATACATATGTTTTGTTATACAAACATATATTGCTCAGCTTTTCCACTCAGAGGGCTAGAATCAGTGACACTACAGAAGCAATGAGAATACCCAACACTCTGTCCTTGGTCTCTAACTATCATTCTCCAATAAAAGAAACCAGATCTCCTTGGAGAGATCCTTAGTTCTACGTCTAAGATAAGAAAAATGCAAAATAAGTCTGGAATTCTTATAGTACTAGAAAGCAAGGAAATATTAAAAAAAAAAAAAAAAGTACATGCCAAAAGACATAAGTGCTCCTAGAGGCCTCTCAAGGTCTCAATGGACAAAACTGAAAAAAATTACAGTAAAGTAATAAATAGTGATAGTACTGGATTATAATCCAAAGGAAAAAAGTCCATGAGTCTACAATGATATAAATTTATGACTGAATAAATAAATGGAGGAGAAAAGAGGGCCACATTTTTCTCACAGAATAATTTTGATTAATAAATGCTGATAGAGTTCAGGTCCTAGGTATAATCAATCCCAGGAGAATGGAATACATGGCACCTTGGCATATTGAATATTTTACACTGAAGGAAGTTGAAAAATGGCAGCTGTAGGAAGGACTCTCTCACCTTCTCTCCTGAACTGGGTCATAAAATGCTCACTTGAGAGGTGCCCTCCCTCCATCAGCAGGGAAGCAGCATTCTTATCTTGAAAGATAGAGGGATACCAAATAGAATTTGCATAACCAGGCCTTGATAATTTTCTCCTGGTTTACCACACTTAGATCATGCCCTTTTGTCCTATCACATTTTCCCAGAACTTCCTGCTTTTCATCAAACCTAGTAGTAAAAATGCTTAGTATTAACTGTTTCTTTGGGCCTTCATTTCCTTATGAAAGTTCTTGTGTTATGTAAAACTGACTTGAAACAAAGTTGTGTACTTTTCTGTTACTAATCCGTATTTTGTTACAGAACTGCCCTACCCAAGAACCAAGAAATATAAAAGAAAAAGATTTTTCCCCTCCCCAACAAGTAGAAGAAATGAGGGAACTAGAAAATCATCATGAAAATACAGTAGTTATAAATGATGCAGGGAAGTTTCACTCATGACTGACAAAAGTAGTAGATAAACTTAAAAGAGAAACTAACTGTTGCATACTTTAATATAGCTTTCCCCCAAATTTCCTAGTTACTTCAATAGTTTAAAAAAATTATCATAAATTCTACCTCTTTATCAAGAAGGGAGAATTCAGTTACCTTTTCACTGTGGGCCATGCTTAGTAAATACCTTTTACTAAAAAGTAAAAGAAAAAGAAAAACTATTTGATTGAAGGAAACTGAGTAGACATGACAGCAAAGTGCAATGTGGGGTCCAGAATTGGATCGTGGAACGAAAAAAGTATTTCAGGAAATGAATATGATTTTATTGGTATTGATTATTATAAGAAAATTAACATTAGGAGATGGGTGGAAGTTATAACTTCTGTATTATTTTTTAAAATAACTTTGAGATATAATTTGTATACCAAAAATTCCACCATGTATAATTCAAGTATTTTTAGTATATTTAAGGAATTGTGCAACAATCATAAAAATCTAATTTTAGAACACTTTTAGTGTTTTAGTGTTTAGAACATTTTTAGTCATCCCAAAAAGAAAACCTATATCCACTAGCAGTCATTTCTCATTCTTCCCACCATCATTCCTTCCCAATTTCAGCAAACACTAATCTACTTTCTGTCTCTAAGAGTGCCTATTGTAAACTGTAAGGTTTCGCAGGCGAGGTAAACACAACACCAGGCGAGGTAGGCACAAGGCAAGGTTTATTAAAGGCACTCTCAGGCAAAGTTTCAGGGCTCAGGAGAAGGGGAGCCAGAAAAGTTGGGCCGGGAGGAAGTGGGCTCCCTAGAGCAAGGTTCCGCAACTCGGAAAGGGGGAGTCAGGAAGTCGCACTGGGAGGGAGTTGGTGGGGGGCTTTTGTCAGGCCAAGGTAGGGCATGGGCTCACATCCATATTTGGTGATCAGAAGGTATAGGGTGAGGGCTCCTGATACTCCTGTTTGCTGCATAGGTATCAGGTTACCTATGGAGGTGTGACCTGGAGGTACACCCTTTTGGTGGGAGAGTCAAGGGTTAAGGAAGAGGGGGAGGGGGCTGGAAGATGGCGGCCCCGGCGGTTATTTCTATTGTTCCTCCTGCGTTCCCGGAACCGCCGACCCAACATAAACCTCTCATCCATATAAATGGAATCTTTCAATCTATTTTTTTGTGACTGGCTTCTTCCACTTAGCCTAATATTTTCAAGTTTTATTCATTGAAGCATGTATTGTATATCATTAATTTTTATTCCATCATATGCCAATTCTGTTGTGTAAATTGATAACAAAACCACATTTTAAAAAATCCCTTCCAATCAGTTGAAAATTTGGGTTGTTTCTACTTTTTAATTATTATGAATAATGCTACTGTGGCATAAATATACAAGCTTTTGTGTGGACATATATTTACAACTCTTTTGGGATTATACCTAGAGCTAGAGTTGCTAAACCAAATGATAAGTCTACATTTCACATTTTGAGTTGCTGCCAAACTGGGACATTTTCTTATAAGAAAGGAGTTTCTACATTGATTTTAAATGAAACGGGAGTGTTAAGTCTCAGTAGGGAAGGTCAGGCAACTTTTTAAGGCTCAAGGGTTGCAAATATAAGGATTCAACATTTGGAGGAGCATGTATCATTATTTTTCCAACAATGCCTGACTTCAGCATAAAATATCTTTGTATTTACTATTTATCTTGTGCCTCTCAAATGTCTAATAATGGCCTCAGCTATCACATCCTTTTTCACTGTTAAACCATGCCAATTCACTACCTGTGAGATATTTTTTTAATGCAGAGCTTGAACTCACAACCCTGAGATCAAGACCTGAGCTGAAATCAAGTCAGATGCTAAACTGACTAATCCACCCAAGCACCGCTTAATCCCTGTGAGACTTTTAACAAGTGGACCATTACTTTGTGGCAGGGGCTCTCTGTGTTCTTCTCATTACAAAGGAAGGGCTCCTCTTTACTAGCTGGAAGGCTGGCAAGAGATCCCATTTAAATATTGTCACTCTCTTTTTTGTACCATTCTTGAGAATTACTGTCACTGGTTTGTTTCTCAGGAAGCAGAAGCTGAGACAGGCTTTATCATGCTGTGTATTAATTAAGGATTGACACCCGTGGAAAGATGAGGGTGAGAGCAGCACCAGGCAGAGGGAGAAGTCAAACTGATACAGGCCTGACAAATGTGACCAACCTCATGAGGACATCTGGAATGAATATGTCCTGTTGGCATTGTCCTACACTGAGATTGGCTGTGTTGATCCATCATTGGATACGGGCCACACAAATAAAGAATGGCCTTGAGTGAGTTTATCTGTACAGCTGGGTCAAACCCAATCACAGGTGCCAGTTAGAGTGAAAAGTCCTTTTGTTAAGGAACCTGGAGTGGATCCTGGCAGAAGAACAAAGCAGCACTCAGAGACCTTGGAGAATCAAGAGGTTTATTTAGCTCCAGTGGGCTTAGAGGAGAGTAATCTCCCAAGGTCTGAGCCCAGAGCATGAACAAAGGGAGTGGTTTATACACTTTTACTGAGGAGTCTGTGACACTCTTGTGCCAGGGGCCAGTGGGGCAGGAGGGAAAACCCGGAATGGCTCTGGGGCTGGGGCTGGGATTCCTCTGCTGGATTGGTCAGCCACCTTAGAACACAGATTTCCATTATCACTTAAAAAAAATCTGGGTGATATACCTTACCTGCAACCATATATCTAATATGGGATAGAGTTAAAATTAGAACACTCATTTCTAACTCTGTTTAATATTCTGATTCACCTGTTGGTCCAGGTAAATAAATGGAAAAATGTTTGTCTAAAACTGAGAACTAATTAAAAGATGGGTTTTTATTTTTACTGTAAAATTTTTCTTAAACCAATACTGTCTCAGTAATACCTTTATAAATGTTTCTCAGTAATACCTTTATAAATGTTTATGATAAAAAGGGCACTTTTCACTCAGTTTGCAATGTGCATATGTGTGCTTTCCTTTTCCAGCTGTTCTTTTACAGTCCTAATATTTAGCTATTTACATACAGAATGCCTATTAAGGTGTCTGCACAAATCGCCCATACTAAATTATAAAGAAATGCAGGCAGAAGAATACATTTGAAGGCAAACATTATTTTCCTCTCTGCCATAAAAATAAAATGTGTTCATTTTGAATAATTTGGGAAATAAAATTCTTTTTTTTTTGAAGCAAAACATCCACTTCTTAGACATAATTTCTTTCCTAGATGTGATTACCTTTTTTGTTTGTTTGCTTGTCTGATTTTTTAAATTTTAAAATATTTCTTCTTGTGTGTCACACTATATTTTGAATTTGAACGACTTCACATTATGTTTTTCAGATTTAAAAAATAGAACATTTTACTGAGCATGTGTCTATAGACAGAAAGGTATTTAGAATTAGAGACTGAGGAGTTATGAGATATAATACCCTTATCAAAAATACAAAACACCATTTTGTAGAAAACAACATAAAAGCCTGATTTTCTTGTCATTTCTAATTTTTAAATCATGGAATACCAAAATAAAAGGGAAATATATGGGATGTATGCAAATTTACATAAAAACAGATGAGTGAAATGTTTTTTACATGGCTACATTTATCTTTGTAAACATCCTTAAACAAATGTAATTCATTCAACAATATTTTATTATTTGTTGTTTTATAACTACGATAGTATCAATTTGATGCATGTAGTGAATTTTTCTTCAAGTTGAGTAATATTCCTGTGTATGTGTAGCAGATGCTTTTCTATACCAAATGATTCTAGTCTGTTCTCATCAAACACATAAAGTCATTTTGGAATTGCATGCATGCAAATGAGAATTACATGCATGTAAATTTGCATTTGAAATGACTAAATTCTCTTGCCATTTCCATTCTTTATTCTCAATAGCAAACTATTTTTCATATCTTAAAAGAACATATTTGTTTGAAACTCAATGTTTGTAACATTAAAGCCAAAAGCAGATGTTTACATCTAAGTAATAGGACCAGAACATTTTTTGTTATGATGACCTACTTGACATTTAAATTTTAACGATTTCAAACATATAGAACTCCATAGGCCAAATTTTTATTTGGGACATTTTTCCAAAGCAAATGAAGACAACTATCATATCTAAACCATAACTATTTTATAAATCCAATATACTTTTAACAGATGTTTCCTTATAATATTATGAAAGGCAGAAAATTCAGGGACTCAAGAAAATTGCCAAGAAATATGTCTAATGTTAGAAATTGGTTAAAATTACATTCTTATTTTCAATTAGAGAAATTTCCAGTTAAATGCTTCAGGTTAAGAGAGTGGCTCACATGAAATTATCTAGCGTCCTATAATGTCCTAAGATTTTTATTTCTTGTGATTTTTAAAAATAAATAAGATTCTCATATTTTTCAAAGCTGTAGTCATCAAGACAATATGGTACTGGCACAAAAACAGACATAGATCGATGGAACAGAATTTAAAAAAAACAAACACAAATGGACCTGCAACTATATGGACAACTAATTTTTGACAAAGCAGAAAGAATAGCCAATGTCAGGGCAGGGGGGGGTGGCGGGAAACAATAACAGTCTCTTCAAAAATGGTATTGGGAAAACTGGATAGCAACATGCAGACGAATGAAACTGGACCACTTTCTTACACCACATACACGAAAAATAAATCCAATGTGGATGAAACACTTAAATGTGAAATAGGAAACCATCAAAGCTAAAAGGCAGCCTATGGAATGGAAGAAAATATTTGAAAATGGCCTATTGGATAAAGGGTTAGTAGCCAAAATCTATGGAGAACTTATCAAACTCAATGCCCAAAAAAACAAAGAATCCAGTTTAGAAATGGGTAGAAGATATGAATAGACATTTTTCCAAAGAAGACATCCAGATGGCTAACAGACATATGAAAAGATGCTCAACATCCCTTATTATCAAGGAAATACAAATCAAAACCATGTTGAGACACCATCTCACAACTGTCAGAACGGCTAAAATTAACACCACAAGAAAGAACAGGTATTGACAAGGATGTGGAAAAAGGGAAAGCCTCTTACACTGTTGGTGGAATGCAAACTTGTGCAGCCACTATGGGAAACAGTATGGAGGTTCCTCAAAAAATTAAAAATAGAACTACTCTGCAATCCAGCAACTGCACTACTAGGTATTTACCCAAATGGTACAAAAATACAGATTCAAAATGGTACATGCACCCCGATGTGTATAGCAGCATTATCAACAATAGCCAAATTATGGAAAGAGTCCAAATGTCTATTGACTGATGAATGGGTAAAAAAGAGCTTCTGTAAATGGAATATTACTGGTAGTGTGTGTGTGTGTGTATAAATAGAATATTATTGGTTATTTCTATATATGTGCATATATATATAATGTTTTATATATATGTATATACATTATATGAATATTAGCCATGAAAAATAATGCAGTCTTGACATTTGCCATGACATAAATGGAGCTAGAGTGTATTTTGTTAAATGAAGTAAGTCAGAGAAAGATTACTACCATATGACTTCACTCATATGTGGAATTTACGAAACAAAACAGATGAACATATAGGAGGGGGAAAAGAGAAAGAAGGAAACAAACCATATGAGACTTAAAGATAGAGAACAAATTGAACATTGATGGAAGGATGTGGATGAGGGATGGGCTAGATGGGTGATGGGTATTAAGGAGGGTACTTGTTATGATGAGCACTGAGTATTATACATAAGTGATGAATCACTGACATCTACTCCTGAAACCAATATTGCACTGTATGTTAACTAATTAGAATTTGAATAAAAATTTGAAGAAAAATAATAATGAAGATTCTTACAAGGAGATAATCCTAAGTTGTAGAATTGTTCAATTTTTGTCACTATGGTGATGAAATTCAGTATGATAGTGAAAACAAGCATACAGCTATGAAAATACATTTAGTTATCTATAAAGTATAAAGTATTTTTTAGAGATTTATTTATTTCTTTGTGTGAAAGAGAATAGTACAAGCAGGGGGAGGGGCAGAGAGCAACAATCTCAAGCAGAGTCCTTGCTGAGCAGGGACTCTGTGCAGGACTCCATCTCTCAATGCTGAGATCATGACCTGAGATGAAATCAAGAGTTGGATTCTTAACCAACTGAGCCACCCAAGCATCCCAAGATAAAGTATTAATATACCAATTTCTAGAATTAGACTTTTAAAATCAGCCAAAAGACCTCTGAGGCAGAGGTAGACTAAAAACCTAGAAGTCTTAGGAATTAATAGACCAAATCCTGAACACAAACCCAGAAGAAGAGCTCTTAATTTAATACAAGTATTAAACTAAAGATGGTTTATAAAAGTAAAATATGAAAGAGTTTGCAAATGCATGTCCTGAAGTTATCACCATGACTTCTGAGTGTAATTTAATGTTTATATTTCTTAAAGATGGATTTACAATTATTCCACTATCATTTTGCTGAAAAGATGATCATTTATCCACTAAATTGCTTTTGTACCTTTATCAAACATCCATTGTCCTTATAAGCATGGGTCTATTTCTGGACTCTCTATTCTGTGTCATTGATGTATTCAAATTAATTTCAATATGAGGCTGATTTTATTACCTTAGCTTTATAGTAAGTCTTGAAGTCAGGTAGTATTAACCCAATTTTCTTTTTCTTACTTGCTTCATCTCTTCTAGATATTTTTCATTTCCATGTGAATTTCTAACATTATAAGAACTAAAAATCCTACTTACAATCTCTTGAAGGAGATTGAAGTAAAACCTTCCCCAGTCTACTCTTATAATGATTACAATCCTAGTTGACATCTTGACTGCAACCTGTTAGAGACCCTAAAGTACCCAAGAGATCCTAAAAGTATTAACTACAAAAACCAAGATAGGGACCCCCTCCAGTTTCTGGTCTGGCAAATAAGAATCTTGAAAGTCACCATTTCATCCTAAGAAGTAAAAAGCTGAGCAGACTGAAAAATCAACAACTTGACAATCTTAAAAATAAAACAGCCAGTTATTTTCTCAGCAAAGTGGGTTATTCCAGGAATAACAAAAGGAATTGCAATTTGGGACAAGCAAGCGATAACCAAACTACAGGCAAGTCTGGAGAACAAAGAACAGGATTGCTCTTTTATAGAGGAAAGAGGAGCATTGGGAGGGGCTGTTATAAACAAAGCCCTTTGGAAGATGGGTAAATGGGTGAAGGTGAGTGGAAGATAGAGATTTCCAGTTATGGAATGAGTAAGTCATAGAATATAGGGCACAATATAGTGAATATAGTCAATGATATTTTAATACCATTATATGGTGACAGATGGTAGCTACACTTGTAGTGAACATAGCTTAACATATAGAGAAGCAGAATCCCTATGTTGTACACCTGAAACTAATGTAATACACATTGTTCATCAACTATACTCAAATTAAAAAAAAAAAATTCCATTAGAGTAAACTCTTTTTAGTGGCCAGGTTCAGTTGTTAAAACTCAACTAAACTGAGTTGTTAGTTTTTCATTAGCTGGGCTCTTGCTAAGTAAGGAGAAAATCTCTCTTTCTCCTGCTGAGGAAGTGGTAAAGTCAAGTGGTAAAGTCAGCTTCCTCCTGTTGGGAATGTAAGGGACCTCACTTCCTATTGGGGTCTGCAACTGACATTGACTGGCAGGACAGGAGAACTTCCCCTTCTGGCCTCTGATTCCATTTTAAATGAAGCTCCCTTTATCCAGTTTTGTATCTTCCCTTTTTGATCAAGATCTTTTCCCAAAAACATCAGTGATCAAGTGTCAGGTTTTCCACATTCTGTGGCCTTTGTCCCTTAATGCCAAGAAGGACCGTTTTGTGTGTCATTTCCCACACTTTAAAGTGTACAAAAGAGAAAACAGAATGGTAAATACAGGAAAAGAACTTAAGCCTTTTATGCTCTAGTATGAAGACAATGAATTGCCCAAGCATAGGCACTATTGTTAAGACCTCCAATTAAAAGGACCCAGGGGGGACACCTGGATGGCTCAGTTGGTTGGACGACTGCCTTCGGCTCAGGTCATGATCCTGGAGTCCCGGGATTGAGTCCCGCATCAGGCTCCCGGCTCCACGGGGAGTCTGCTTCTCCCTCTGACCTTCTCCTCGCTCATGCTCTCTCTCACTGCCTCTCTCTCAAATAAATAAATAAAATCTTAAAAAAAAAATAAAAGGACCCAGGGGGTATACATAAGACCCCATAATATGTATTAGCATCTGTGGATCCATTGATCAGTATAAAGTCATTAGCATCATTCCGCCAAGAGTCGGGTACTGTATTATTATATATTGAAAAGTTACCATAAAAGTGTGGGTATGTCAGAAGGCTTACAAATGGCTCAATTTATATAGGCTCCCTTGCCTTACAGTGTCAAGAAATCTCATATCTCCATCCCAGGATTATGTGAAATTAAAGCAAGGAATGGGTTTAGGTAGGTTTAATATTCTAACCTTATAAAAAGGACCTGTGGAACAATTCAAGCATACAGTGACATTTGGAATTTCAGAAAAATTACTTACAGGATAAACTAAGGGCTCATTGATGTTGGGCAGATCAAGGTTTCTGATGGAAAATTCAACAATCAGAAAGGTTATCCACTTTCTCAAGGAACTGGGAAACACACAAAAAGGATCATGTTTTTCCATGAATGAGAGAGAAGAAGCAACAGTAAAGAAAAGATAGGCTTGGTCCAAAGATCTTGGGAAAGCTGTCTCATTAGATGGCATCTGCTTCAAGTATGGGGAATCTTTATTTTCAGGTCACCAGAAGGTATAGTCAGGGTTTGGTGCTTTCTTTAGATGTGTCATATGAATCCATTCTCTGGAGTTCACAAAAGCCTTTCTAGAGAGGTTGAAGAGTCTTTCTGGGATTTCTTTTCTAGTAGATGAAATCCCTAGGTTGCAAGGTGTGACACTTAAAGCCTTAATTTCCCAGGAGTGTGCTATGAAAAGATTTGTGTACTACAGCATGGCTAGTCTTAATAGAAATAATTAAGCCTTTACAACATTGAGGCATATCTTCTTTTATCAACTGGAGATTCTAGAGGTGTGGGTAGGAATATTGGATATCCTGTGATTATCTCCAAGGGTGAGAGTTTAGGAGTTCCAAAAGGAATGTATTTTGAGTTCCAAAGGAGATTTAGAAGGACCAAGGGCAGTGCCTTTGCCCAGGGTATTTGGAGGATCTCTACAAATTTTGCCAACTGAGTCTTAATGAGCTTTTAGTGAATTTGACCAGCTCTTAGGATTGAGAATGATAAAGCACAGTGAATGTGTTGTAAAACTGACCAAACAACACAGACTTATCAAAGCACCTAACTTATCACTATAAAGTTTAAGAGGGGTTCTCCAATTAAGGATAATATTCTGACAAAATTTTAGCCATAGAAGAGGCAGTGGCCTGTCCATAAGGAAAAACTTTGGTGCAGTGAGAAAACATACAAACCATGACAAAAGCATAGCCATATCCATGAGGCAAGGGAAGCTGTGTGAAATCCTTTTGCCAAACCCTGAATGCTCTGTTGGGCAGTCTACAATGTCTGAGAGCAGGGCAAACAGTTTCCCTGGATTTTACTATAGGTAGGTGAGACAAATAAGGTGGGCACTTCTTTGTGGCATTATTGAACTTTCCAACAAATACTGGTTCATGTATGCTATCATTTTGTCAGTAGACCAATAGTTTAATGAACATACAATGTAAGTAGTGGGAAATTTAGAATTTCTGGGTCAGATTGTTATTTGATCCAAACCAGACCTCTCTTTTTTATTGAATCAATTATAATACTTCCTATATTGTTTTTCCTTTGTTGAGGTCAATTTTACCAAATTATCTCTGGTCAATTTGTACAAATTATCATTTGGGGGAACATCCCTTTGGACTCTTGACAAAGGTTTAGCTATTGGTTCCTTGAGAGTAGAATTTCTGGAGGAAATACCAGTGAGGAGGTTTCTCTTGGCCTTCTGCAAGTGGAGTCTGGCATGGTCAGGAAACTTAATAATAACCAGAGCAGCTGGCAAAAATATGGCGTTTAATAAATTTGGACATAGGAGCCATTTTTAATTTATCCCCATTGAAGCTTAAGGAAATCTTACTGTTTCCATATCATCCAAGGTCATGAACTACCCCAAAGGCAAACCACCTATCAGTGCAGATGTTTGAGCTTGATGCCTTGAAGAGCTACTTTATTTATAGGGTATTGATTAATTCTGAAGAGAGGTTTTGAGGATGTATTTGAATCTTGATGGAGATGCAGTGTGGATTCTGCCAATATCAGTTGAAGATTTTTTCCATAAAGAGGATGGTTCCTGATCTAGTAAGGACAAATGATCTGTGTCCCCAGACTCAGCATTAATGCTGTCAGAGCACAAAAAAGATGTTGTGGGTCATTAAGTTCACCTGGTTGGCAATTTTGATTATTACTGTCAAATTCAATAATTATTTCCCCTTTTGGGAGAAAGAAATTCCAGCATGATGTATTTCTAAGAAATCTTAGACCAGTAAATGAATAAGGGTGAAGGAACTATGGGAAAAAGTGTAGATAACTCAAAGGACCAGAACAAGAGGGAATAGGTTCAGAGACAGGAAACTGTTGAGATTTATTGGAGACCCCACTATTTGAACCATTTCAGTACTCTAAAGCAGGGGCTGCATTATAGCAATGGGTTTGAGCACCGAGTGTATAGCTCCAATGTCAGTAAGGACAGAGAGAAGTTCAGTCCCAATCTGGATTGTCATCAATCTGAGCCAATTAAGATGGAGGATTGGGAAAAGCCCCTGTATTTCCTTGGATCCCTGTTTGGAAATTAGGAGGACACTGGAAAGGTTGACTAGAGGACTCTGGATAACTGAGTGCTTAAGTTTGGAACTTTTTTTTCTAATATCCTGGATCTTTGCAATACTAGTAGAGACCATGAGGTTTTTAGTTTTGTTTGGGAGCCTCCATTTGCTGGAGTTGAAAATTTAAGAGTTTTAGTAGTCTTCCTTTTAGTTGACTATCCAAGGTGTAGGCAAGCTGATTTGCCAAATTAACTAAATCTGCTGTAGACATAGTTTCTTAGTCCATCTTAATCCTTTTAACTAAAAGAAAAAGATGCTATTTCAGCCCATTAATAAACACAGAGCTAAATGCTAAGTGGATTTAAAATCTAAAAGAAGACCAGAGCTTTCTTAAAAGAGAATTTGCAGTTGATTGTAACAGTCATGAACAGGTTAATCAGGCTTTTGTGTGCAAGCTTGAATTTTGTTTCAGTCAAAAGGCTTAGGAAAAGCTGTTGGAATTGCTTTGTGGAGATTTCCAGTGAGTGTGCTACCATCTTGCCAAAAGTTCGAGGTCTGTTTTTCTAAATCCCTGTAAGGATGTTCCTGGGGCAACTGGGTGTCTCAGTTGGTTGTGTCTGACTCTTGATTTCAGCTCAGGTCATGATCTCAGGGTCATGAGATCAAGCCCTATACTAGGCCATGTGCTGGTTACAAAACCTGCTTAAGATTCTATTTCTCTCTTTCTTCCCTGCTCTCCCCTCTCCCCCTCTCTAAAGAAAAAGAAAAAAAGAAAAAAAGGGATATTCCCATCAGCCTAGTTTCATCCAATGTTTGGCCTGGCCATCATCAGCAAGCATGGGGACTAACTGCTATACGTCTTTGAAACCATGTTGATAAGTTTGAATGACTCTATTGAATTCTTTAGCAAACCTATGGGGGTCCTCAGTTACTTTCAGAAACTCTAACTATGGCTCACAGTTCACTGTTAGTCAAGGGACCATAAGGAATGTGGGGGTTATTTGGATCCTCAGAAGACTTAACTTTAAAGACTTAAACCTCTTAATAGGTTCAGGAGAGGAAAAAGCTGAGGAAGTTCAGAAGGAAAGGAAGTTCAGTGAAAGGATTACAATGAGAGAAGAGGTGGTGAGGAGTGGGGATGGTACATAGGGAATAAGTGAAAATGGTGCCAGAAACAGGGCCTGAGCACAAGATGGCTGCTGTGTTTCTGGAGACAAGGAAGATGGGAACAGAAAAGGAAGTCTCAGAAACCATTTTGGCTTCTTTCAATTGTGTGTTTGCTTCAGTTAATTTAGAAATGGTATTACATAGAGGCAATTTTAGAACCTTGAAAATGTTTGGAAGCCTTAAGGTACCAATTAAAATAGGCATCCCTTTCATGATTGTGGTGGTGGTGGTGGTGTTTAATTTTGGAGCCACAACTATCTAATTTAGTTTTGAGAAAAACAAGTTTGGGGAAATTGTAAGTTTCCAATAATGATCATTAAAGTTCTAAATTATCTTTAGCTAAGCTGGTCCAGTTAGTTAAAAATGTGTATGAGGATGGATCATAGTTTTAAAACACAAAACCAACCTTGGTTCCTGAAATGGAGTGCCCTCAGAGCACTTAATGATTATAATCCTTTTTCCATGGGTTTTTCTTCAGAGGAAAATTGAAATTCCTGAACAGCCTGATTCCAAAGAAGTTGGGCCAAATATCAGCATAGTTTCAGTAGGAACTCCTTGAATCCAAAGGAGTTGAACCAATTGGCAAACAAGTACTCACAAAAAAAGAATAAAACTTTTAAAATTAAAAAGCAAAACAAAATGGATCCCAAATAAAGCCTGGAGGGTGTAAGACACAGAATGGAGCTCAAATCCAGGTGAAAACTTATCCTCAAACCCTAGAATTTGAGAGAAAGCAATGAGCTCAATGGGCCTAATAGGCTCAATGTCTGTGTACTGGCACCTAAGTGCTCACCAGCCTCAAAGTTGTTGGAGGGATCATCTCTGGATCCCATTCCTGACATCAAGTTATGTTGATCTTAAAAGTAAGAAATAGTTATCTTACCAATAAAAATGGTTTATCAAGAATAACAAGAATTGCAATTAAGTAAGCTATAGCAACAACCATTGGTAAGTCTGGAGAATATAGAAGAACACTTTTATAGAGGAAAGGTGTGAGTTGGAGGGGCTATTATAAATCAGAAGTCCATTAGAGTAAACTATGAATTCAAATTATTGTTACTTTTTTATTGGCTGAGTTGTGACAGTCTTTCATTGGCTGGCCTGTTCCTGGGTAAGGAGAAAATCTTTTTTCCCCCTGCCGGGGTAGTAAAGTATCCTTCTTCCAGTTGGGAATATAAGTTACATCTCTTCCTATTGGGGTCTGTAATTGATGGTGAGTGGTAATGGGTGAGAGCTCCTTCATCTAAGCTCCCAACTCCATTTTATATGAGATTTCCTTTATTCAGTTTTACAAACTCTTCTTGTATTCCTAAGAAAGAGGAATACTGAAAAACTCTGCCCCCCAAATTGGAGAGTCAGATGGGAATATACAGGGAGTCACAGCTTATCAAAGCAGAAGCTTTCAAGTGGAACTTAGGAATCAGCAATCAGACCTGAGGCAGGAAAGCCTGAATAGTACTTGATGAATTGTGGAAGTTCAGTGTAGATATGTTTGAAAGTTAAAATTTCTAGGAAGACTCAGTCTTGGGGATACCCCCACTGTATAATGAGATTTACCTCAAGAAGTTTGGCCAGCTTCTCACAGTAAATATCAGAGAAAAATTTCCTTTGGCTTTTGGCAGGGAAAGGAAAAAGGAATGATTTTTAAATATATCAGAGTACTCTTTTCTCAACAAAGCTGGCCCCTAGAGGAAACTGGCTAGCCAGATCATAACTTTTTAGGGTACTGTTAGACCCTAACTGACCTAAGGGAAGGGAAATACCCAACTCTAGCCCACCTAGGCACCCTTTTCCATCAAAGAAGGGAGGAAAACTGAGAAACTCTTATGATGTTCATAGTCAAGGGGGATAGACTCACCAAAAGACAGAAACCTAATCATTGGACTAAGACACTTTCTCCTCCACATGCCTTACCAGCACATTACTAAGGGCCATGGATAGCAGTTCTTTTTACCCAGTATATCAACACCAGCTATCAAGAAAAAGTCAGAAGGTGTACCAATAGCAGAAAATGCAATTTGAAGAGACAGCTAACAATAGGACCAGACATGCTAGAATTGTTGAAAACAATTAGTCCAGGAATTTAAAACAATTATGATTAATATGCTAATGGATTTAATGTATAAAATAGACAGGGGATGCCTGGGTGGCTCAGTTGGTTGGACGACTGCCTTCAGCTCAGATCATGATTCCGGAGACTCGAGATCGAGTCCCGCATCGGGCTCCCAGCTCCATGGGGAGTCTGCTTCTCCCTCTGACCTTCTCCTCGCTCATGCTCTCTCACTGCCTCTCTCTCAAATAAATAAATAAAATCTTTAAAAATAAATAAAATAAAATAAAATAAAATAGACAGCATGCAAGAACATATTGGCAATATAAGCAGAAAGATGGAAATCCTAAAAAAGAACTAAAAGGAAATGTCAGTGATTGAAAACACACTGTGGTAGAAGCAAGGAGTGCCTTTGATTGGTTTCCAGTTGACTAGAAACAACTGAGGAAAGAATCTCTGAGGTAAAATATATGTACATAAATATATATATATATATATAGGTGTATATATACATACACCTATGTATATGTATATATACATACACCTATATATATTCTAAATTTATAGATTTATATAGATAAAATCCTTAAAATATATAGGATCCTTAAATATATAGAAATATATAGAATCCTTAAAACCTAAAATATGTAGAATCCTTAAAAACAATATATAGAATCTTTAAATACTATGGTTTATAGAATCCCTAGTATATAGAATATATAGAATCCTTAAAAGTATATAGAATCCTTAAAATAAAAAACAAAGAGAACAAAGACTGTAAAAAACAGAACAGAGGGACGCCTGGGTGGCTCAGTTGGTTGGACGACTGCCTTCGGCTCAGGTCATGATCCCGGAGACCCGGGATCGAGTCCCGCATCAGGCTCCAGCTCCACGGGGAGTCTGCTTCTCCCTCTGACCTTCTCCTCACTCATGCTCTCTCATTGCCTCTCTCTCAAATAAATAAAATCTTTAAAAAAAAAAAAACAGAACAGAATATCTAAAGACTATGGGACATCTACAAAAAGACATAAAACATGTATAATGGGAATACCAGAAGAAGAAGAAACAGAGAAAAAAAAGCAGATGAAATATTTGAAACAATAATGAATATTTTCCCAAATTAATGTCAGATGACAAATGATAATCCAGAAAGCTCAGAGAACATCAAGCCAAGATTAATGCCAAACACAAAAAAACAGCAGCTAAGCATGTAATTTTGAAGATATAGAAAATCAAGGTAAAGAGAAAAATTTTAGGGGAAGCCTGAGGGGGGAAAAAACAAAACAAACAAACAAAAAAACACCTTACATACAAGAACAAAGAAAAGAATGAACTATTTCCCTCTGTACACTATGGCCTAGAAACTATCTCAAGGACATAAACCGAGTTATTAAATTGCTTACACTGGATATTTTCCCTCTCTCAAGAATCATTGTCCTCCATCACTTGAAGTCCACTGTCTTGAAAACAACTGTTTCATATGTCATAGTTTATTGTGTGAAGCTATATTTTTTAATCGAAAGATCTATTTACATAATAGTCCATGATATTATCTCTTGGAGTTCTTTGGTAAATGTAAACATGTTTGGAGCAGAATTTTTTTTAAAAAAACCTAAAAACTATTCCATTATCTTTTATCTATCTACTTTAGTGCAAAATACTCTGGCAAACTTAAGTGCTTTCCAGGATAGTTCAGAATCTTCCCTGTATACACAATTGCCCAAAGATCTCTAAAACTTATTTCTACCAGTTAACTAATATTGTTTTAAAGAAATTTTAAAAATTCATATGTGTTTGCTATTTTCAAGGAAATGCAACCCCACTTTTTAAAAGATTTTATTACTTATTTTAGAAAGAGCATGAGCTGGGAGATGGGCAGAAGGAGAGGGAGAGATGCAGACTCCCAGCTGAGCACAGAGCCCCACTAGGGACTAGATCCCATGACTCTGAGATCATGACCTGAGCCAAAATTAAGAGTTGGACCCTTGGGGCGCCTGGGTGGCTCAGTGGGTTAAAGCATCTGCCTTCAGCTCAGGTTGTGATCCCGGGGTCCTGAGATGGAGCCCCACATCGGCATCGAGCTCTCTGCTCAGTGGGGAGCCTGCTTCCCTTCCCCTCTCTCTGCCTGCCTCTCTGCCTGTTTGTGATCTCTCCCTCTCTCTGTCAAATAAATAAATAAAATCTTTAAAAAAAAGAGTTGGACCCTTAACTGACCAAGTTATTCAGGGACTCCAATGCCACCCCACTTTCAGTTGCAATGAAATAGAAAAAAATATTCAGTACAATTTTACTTCATGAGCATACTAAATGATTTAGATGGAAACCGTAATAAGTACTGAGAGTTGATGCTAAAAATAAAAAATAAAAAAAAAAAGCAAGCCCATCCTTCCCTGATCTTGAAGTAAGAGTAAGTTTCAGCATGACTTTGGGGAAGAACACATTTTGTTTTCCTCCTGAGATCATGAGAGAAAGAAGGGGAGACACCATATATTGCAGAAGGAAAGAGACAAATGAGGCTGACAAGATGCAGAGAACACATTCAAGTAATGACGACTTACTTGAAAATCAAATATAACCAATGACCATATGTCAAAGAATGGGTTTTCCTAGAGAATGAAAATATGTCATTTTTAGGATACATATACTAAGAAAATGTAAAGTTAGTGCTACCTTAGACATAATATCCTGTTGCATCTTCACTAGTTTATATGAGACTTTCAAAATTGACAAGTATGTCATTCAGAGCCTAACCTAAGCCCCTTGTTTTCATTCAGTTCTAATAAAATTTTAAAATTGACATTGAATTTTTAGTTCTAAAAATCTCTTATGTTTTGAAATGTATAATTCTAACTCAAAGAAATAGAAAAGTAAAAGCTCCTGAGAAGATGCATACAGAGATAAAATGACATTTAAAATTTGGAATAAAAAAATGAGTAACAAATATTCTTTAAACATTTAGAGTTCAACATGCCTTTAGAATTAGTGGCACATTCTCAGTAAGACCAATAGTTTACATTTCTCTTGTATTCGATTCTCCATTTTATAATCATCCTTTGTTAATTTTAGGCATCTTTCTTTCTTTCTTTCTTTCTTTCTTTCTTTCTTTCTTTCTTTCCTTCTTTCTCTCTCTCTCTCTTTCTTTCTCTTTTCCTCTTGACAGAGAGAGAACACAGAGAGAGGGAACAGAAGCAGGAAGAGTAGGAGAGGGAGAAGCAGGTCTCCTGCTGAGCAGGTGGCTCCATGCAGGGCTTGATCCCAGAGCCCTGGGATCATGATCTGAACAGAAGTTAGCCACCTAAGGACTGAGCCACCCAGGCGCCCCATGTTTCAGAATTCTGATGGTTTATGATCCAGATCAATAAATTACAGGAAACAGTCACCACTCATACAGTCATGACATTCACAGTTGAGAATTTTTTTAAATTTATTTATTTGTCAGAGAGAGAGGGAGAGAGAGCGAGCGAGCACAGGCAGACAGAGTGGCAGGCAGAGGCAAAGGGAGAAGCAGGCTCCCCGCCGAGCAAGGAGCCCAATGTGGGACTTGATCCCAGGACACTGGGATCATGACCTGAGCCGGAGGCAGCCGCTTAACCAACTGAGCCACCCAGGCGTCCCCACAGTTGAGAATATTAAACAAAAAGTAAATGTCCCTTGTAGTTGACATATGGACAATTATGGAAATTTTTTTTGATTATGGAAAAATTTTGGTTAAAATGATAATGTACCACTTTAGCAATTGAAAATATGCACCTAAATTCCTATTAATCCTTCAATTAGAACGGTTAGGAAAGTAGCTGAGCATTTTAAAAGTAATATTCTAAACTTATTTCCTAATGAAGAGCTTGAAAAATAGAATCTCTCTTAAAAAATTATAATAATCTAGCAAACGACGCAGTTTAAACTTCAAAAACTTCAGGCTTTTCTTTGACTAGCTGCCAAAATTTACAAGAAGCTCTGTATTTTTTCTTATAACTTATTGTACTTTATCAGTCTTACAAAGAAGAGTTCAACTACTTTCAATCTTAATGAATTTAAAATGTTATTTGTTACTTCTTTGAAAATCCTACCTTATCCACAGTATGAAAACTCCCAACGTACATGGGATTTCAAAGATTTCTGGTGCAGGGAGAAATTTCTCAAGCTTTTCTGAAACAACCAAACAAACACTGAAATTCTGAAATAAACCCACCGCATCATGTGGCTCATTTATAATTCTCTTCTTGTAACAAGCAAGACAAAAATCTTCCTTCAAGTATTTGATTAAATTCAGTACTTACACTTTGCAGAATTTCTCAGTCACATAGGCTCATCTTCTCAGTTGGTTGAGGAGGATGGTATAAGAACCAGATGATCATGATCATCATTTTAAAAATAACCCATTTCATTTTACTTACTTACCATACAACTGTAGTGTACATTGTTTCTTTTTTTATGCACTCAATTCAACAAATATTTACCAAAGTTCTACTTTTGATAAAATAAAAGCAGTAGGATCTGTGGGGCACAAAATCAAACAACTGTTCTCAAATAGCTGATAATCTGCTTAAGAATATATGATTATCTTTTCAAATAAATATAATATAAATAAAAATGTAATCCTTTCCACTTGAAAGAGTAAAAATATTATGGCCTTTAGCAATGTCAGTGGATATTTCCAGTAGAAACAAGCAGGAAAGACCTTAAACAACTGACATTTAGGATGGTTCATGAAAGATATGCTGAATTTCACCTTATATCACAAACAATCTGTTCTTTAAGCAAATTTTGTTAACCTCTCATGAGAATTCAAGGATTCGGGAGCACATATAATTCTGGATACCCAAAGCTAAACTTGCTTCCAGATATGAGCTGCCCAGTTGAGATGTCAATAGTATTATCAATAGTTGTTTAAAGACTATATCACCAATTTATATTCAATCCAGAAATAACCTTAATCTCAAATAGTCCCTTACAGAGTTTATTATTTGTGGTAGATGAAGAAAATAAAATAATGTAACAGTGTGAGATAGTACTGTAGAACAGAAACATACAATATGGAAATTTTGATATATCATTAAGTGGTAAACATAATGAGGTGGTAAAGGAATGATATCTAATTATATAATTATCTTCAATCTCAATTTCATATTTACTCCATACTCTTTGTGTTATCATTGGCAAGTTATTTCCTTTCCCTGTGTTTTTTCCTCAACTTTAATAGTAGCCTTATCAATGTTCTATTCATTAAACAAACATTTGTTAAACATTTAGTAATACTGTTTAAAGCATCAATGAATAAAAAAAAATCTGCACAAGTGGAACTTACATTCTGGTGTAATGGGCAAAAAACAATAAATAACAATAAATATTACAAATAAGTAGGATATATTGTGTGCTAGAAGTGTTAAGTGCTATGGAAATAAAACAATTGAAAGGGGTTCAGAAGTTCTCATGGGAGTTTGTCAATTTTGCTAGTCATTGGGCTTCCTGCTCGATGGGGAGTCTGCTTCTCTCTCTGACCCCTCCCCTCCCATTCTCTCTCTCTCACATATATAAATAAAATCTTTAAAAAAAAAAAAAGAATCTCTTATGGTTTGTCTCCCTCCCCAGTCCCATCTTATTTCATTTTTTCCCTCCTTTTCCCCATGACCACCTTACCTCTCAAATTCCTCATATCAGAGATATCATATGATAATTGTCTTTCTCTGATTGGCTTATTTCACTTAGCATAATACCCTCTAGTTCCATCTACATTGTTGCAAAGGCTAGATTTCTTTTTTGATGCCTGCAAAGTATTCCACCAATGGGCTTTCTAATGGGGTAACTACGGAGTGCAAGGGAATAAGAGGAGAAGAATGAATCCAGAAAGTGGTATCAGGGGTAATGGAAAGATGGATTTGACATTGAGATGATACCATTGATGGAGAAGGTTTGGTAGGGAAGTTCTGAAGTTTTCTTTGGCACATGTTCAGCTTAAAAGTCATGTAGAGATATTAAGCAGAAGATGTAAATTTGGATGTATGTGCCTGGAATTCAGAGAAGAGGCTATGATTCAGATGGGAGATAAAAACTTGGAAGTTTTCAGCTATTATTTAAAACTATGAGACTGGGTTAGTTAATTAAATTAAGAAGTGAAGGTAGAGGATAGAAGTTCAATAATTGAGTCTTGAGGGAGTCTAGTGATTGGCGAATTTGAAGTGAAGAGGAAAAAGAATCAGAGAGGTCTGAAAAAAAATCAGTTCCATAAAAGTAAAACAAAAGAGCATAGAGTCTTAGAAGCTAGGTGATGAAACTCTACCCAATGAAGTAATTTATTTCCAACTGGGAGTGATAAACCACGGTGAATTCTCCCAGCAGCTAAGATTTAACCTCTGGATTTAACAATATATAGGTAACTGGTGACTGACTAGAGTGGTTTCACTAGAGTGATGGTAGCAAAATATTGACTATAGTCCATTTAAGTGGGAGGGAAAGAGGGTAATATTGAAGACATTAAATTTGGAAAATTATTTCCAGGAAATTTACTGTGACACTCAACAAAGAAATGGGAAAATATCTGGAGAGTAAATGGGTCAAGGAAGATTTTTTTAATGGAATTAGTCCAGAAAGGAGTTTTTTCAATAACTTTCTAAAATAGATATTATTTTCTTCATTTTACAACTTAGAATGAGAATCAAAAAGATTGAGAAATATTCCAAAGCCCATACTTGTATGTAGTTGCATGGAGACTAAAGTGCAGATTGATTTTACACAAAGACTATGATATTGATTTCTATTTTACCAAATTTTCTCCTATCATGTGTAACTCATGATTTGTAAGATGGAGCATATAGGAGAGAAATAATAAAATACACAAAACTAGTATGTGGAATAACAACTCCAGCTATTTTTCTAAGGTTAATTTAATCTATGAAAAATAACAGTGCCTAACATTTGTATATTATTTACTCACTTAAGAAATAGTTTAAAAGCCATTTTAGTCCAACAAGAACTCAATTAGATGAGTTATATTCCTGTGGTAAAGATTCAGAAATTGAGCACTAAGTTTAAAGAACTTTTCTAGATGCATATAGCAGAAAAAAATAGACCTTGTGATTTTACATTCTAGGTTGCTCCATTATACCAAAATACTTTCCAAGTAAATTAGGACATGCAAAAAATGCCATAAGATATATGTAATAACATAAAGCTAATAATCGAAAAGAAAGTTTAAGGAGTTTAATATCTTAGAAATGTGTGATTACATATACAATAAATGGAAGCATATAAGGTTGTAAGGAAAATGAGTAAGTGAAATAAGTAATAAATTGTTTAGAATACTTCAAGTTAATCATTTCTGCTTCTTTCATCGACAGTTTTGTAGGTTTACAAAATTATTTACAATTAGTCAAAGTCACAATTAGTGTGAGAAGGTAACATATGCTATGCAAAACATGCAATTGTTGTAAAGGTTTAATTAATTTACAAAATGTATAAGAAAAATGTGTAGAAATCCTGGGAGCATTTAAATAAAGACTTATACTAATATCAAAAATTGAACTGACACTTATGTGAGCAGGGGACATTTCTTTTATTTTATTAATTTAAGTTGTTAATCTCATCACAGATCAGAAATTGAAGTTAAACTCTAGTTTGTTTATTTTGTTTCAAATAGTGCATGTCAAATTATATAATGTATAAGAAATGCTACACATGTGATTATTATATATATATGCCAAATACCATTATAAGGAAGCAGAACCCATTTTATTGACAAAAATACAGAGATCTAATGTTTTATTGGGAAAAATCCTTATTATAGATTTTTTTAAAAATTTATTTATTTATTTGACAGGCAGAGATCACAAGTAGGCAGAGAGGCAGGCAAAGAGAGGGAGGAAGCAGGCTCCCTGCTGACCAGAGAGCCCGATGTGGGGCTTGATCCCAGGACCCTGGAATCATGACCTGAGCCGAAGGCAGAGGCTTTAACCCACTGAGCCACCCAGGCGTCCTTATAGATTTATTTTTTAAAATGGAAACAAAATAAAAACTCGGTTTTCTTTACTTCCCTCCAGTATTTATTTTTCATATTCTTACTAATTCCAAGAAGCTTATGACTCTTTTGAAAATTTTGTTTTTATTTATCTGTATATAGTTAAGTTTTACATAAGGAAAATCCACAATTTCCAACAAATATGTTTAGATCATTAAACATTTTAATTTTATTTTTTTAAAACTTTACCTTGTTATACAAGTGTAAACTGTTACTTCTAAAGTAACTGTTCCTTAAGAAAACAGAAAATATTTGCTTTATATTTAGCTCCCAGTGTACCTTTAACATGAATTAGAAATTCACCCGACTCAAATGGCCTAGGCAGAAAAAAAGTGAAATTTATTGTTCCACATATTCTAAATCAAAACCAATAATTGACATTACACAAATTTAGAAAAATTTGCTTCTCTCCCTTTCTAAAATTATAATCACATAAAATATATATCACAGTAGTAAATGCTGTTATTATTTCTGCCAATACTGTGTCAATAATAATAACCATACATATCTGTTAGTGTTACATTAATCTCTGAAGTACAGAATGTTATCCCACAGGACCATATTTCCTCTCATGGTAAGCACAACAACTGAAAAGCTTTCTCCTGAAAATCTTCTTGACAGTAAACTGAGAATAGAGGATTCTCAAGACATATTTCTTTCAGTTCCTAAAATAAGATTCTCGAGAATACTGTTACATGACTCAGAAAATAACTATAATGTTGATAAAGACAATGTCAAAAACAACTGTGAAAAGTCTTTAAAATGGTTTATATAAAGGGAAAATAATATTTCTAAGTGAATGTGTTATACAATATATGATTTTAAATATCATATGTGAAAATGTCAATATGTCAAATACATATTATTTATACACTTATACTACAAATACATATTAAGTCCTATTTTCATCCCAAATGTATATATTCCATATATATTCCATATATATCCATGTATATATTCCATATTCCAAGAATCTGAAATTTTAAATATGAAGTATTTTCTTATATTGTGGCATACTTAGCAATCCCAATATAAAGATATAAGGATGAGAGTAATGAAAAATCCTTCCAAGAGACACTCACACATCAGACATGAAAATGTGAGAATGATGAAAATTACTATATACTACTTTTAAAAAATTGGACTAGTTATTTAAATAAAATTTCCCAAATAAGTGACAAATGTATTAATGCCACAAATATTCATGATTCTGTTGCCTTATGATGACTAATGAGAAAGAATATTAAAATATCTTGTTCGGTTCAAGAGAAACCTACTGACATGGGAAGTGATTGTTAATGTAGCCCCTACTCAATGATGAACATTTGGTATATGCTATGTGTTTTTGGAGTTCGTATCTATTATGTAGGTTTAAACCTTGGTCCTCCTTTTTTTTTTTAATCTATCTACACTCATATGGTGAACTCATTCAGTCTTGTGACTTAAAATGGAATTAATATGCTAGTAAACTTGAAGTTTAGATATTGAAATATTTCTCTACAAATTCTAGCTTTATATATCAAGTGGCCTACAGAATATCTCCATATATATGTATATAGAATATCTCTCTCTCTCTGTATATATATATATATATATATGTGTGTATATTATATATATATATATTCTGTGCCAAATTCAATATATCTGAAACTAAACTTCTGATAATTCTCCAAAACCATCTCCACTTGCAGATATTTTCATCTTGGTTGGTGGAAGCACCATCTTCCCAGAGATTTGGTCCAAAAACCTTGGACTCATCTGCGAGTCAGTCTGCCATTCACTCTCTCCATACATCCCCCACCCTTCCACCTATATATCCGTTTCCTTAAAATCAACCAAACAGAAAATCCTGCAAATATTACCTTCAAAGTATTTCCTAAATCTGACTACTTCTCATTCTTTTCATCCTTTTGTTTCTCATAGCATGCATTACCTGCAAATATCCCGTATTATTTAGTTCTTTTTTGGTAATATTTAATGTTTATATCTCCATGCTAAAAATACAAGTGTGAGAGGACAGCGATCTTCATTAGATTTATTCACTGGTATATCCAAATATCTGAAACAGAAGTCAATGAATATCATCTATTGATTGGATCAGTAGAGTTGTTATTTATATTATGTTGTCACTATTCAGCCAATGTTGAACACAGGGTTAGATTACAGTAGTGATTTGAAGTATTTATGGAAACATGAGTGAATGAATACAATGAACTGTGTAACCATTCTAAATTTTACTCCACTTGAGTAAAATGTACTTAGCTATGGAAACCACATATTAAATATCTTTTCTGGCATCACAGAATTTAGTATTTTTTTTATTCTGTTAAAACTTTCTGTATTCATATTCTAAATCAGATGGACTTTATCTCTTATGTTTTCTATTGTTTAGTTTTCTCTTCCATTCCATTTCATTTGTTTAAGCAATATTATTAATTATCAATATTAATCAAATATTATCAATTACATAATAACAGACATTGTGTTGCCAAACCTCACATTTCCAAGCACAGTAACAATCAGCAACTTGTTTTTCAGATTCTAGTCTCTTATGGAAACACTTACTTTGACACAATGGAAAGAAAAATTTAATATTGCTATGTTCATCAAATTGAGGTTCCCTTGCTCTGAGAAGAACTAAACACTTACATATATCTCTTTTACTCATGTACAATAAAGTGCTAAAAAAACAAAAACAAATACAAAACCAAAAGTCCACTCAGACCTTGTGCTGTTTCAAAATAATTTACAAGAAAAGTAATTATGTTCACATAGACATGAACAGTGTCATCATTAGTTAATTTAATTTTTTCTGGAACTTATTTATTTTAATTATAAAGAGCTTAATTGATATTTCCTTAATTGAGTATGAGTAGCATACACCATCAGTCAAAATGATTTAGGAGCCTTTATTTTAAAAAATAATGCTCATTTTAAAATATCTATGATCGGTCTATCATTCTCTCTCTCTCTCTCTCTCTTGCTCTCTCTCCATTTTTTTTTCCTGAAATATTAGTTCAAAATTTCCTGACAAAACAATAAAATATTCTTCTTTATGCTATTTTTTCTAATTTTTTAGTCATAATTTAATACATGCTGGTAAAATTCCAGTAACTTTAGTGCCTTAATGCTCTTGGAATAATGGTGAAGTAGTACAACATTTGGAATTTATGAAAGCTTAAATGCTATTCTTGAAATCCAAGTTTTCAAACTGACGAAGGAATCACAAAAATGATTTAAATTAATATCAGTCAGTAAGCATATAAAGTGTTCGTTGATTTTTTTCTGTTATTTTTCAATGAGTTACATTATAAGTTAAAGTCGTATTATTAAATAGATGGCTTTTGTCTATGAGTAAAATATGTAGGTCTAATGACTGACAATATGCTTGTTAGAAACAGGCACATCACTTTGCCTGCTAGACCAGATACCATGGCAACACCTGGTTAGTGAAAGTTGAAGAAATATTTTGTAGTTTTGCATTTGTTAGAGCTGCTGGACTGTAACAGATATGCATTAATTGGAAGTAGATGTGACAGCTTGCAGCAGTTACTAAGATAGGAAGCAAACCATCAGCACCTGTCAAGGCTAAGGACTGAAAAAAGATGAATCAAATCCTGTGATGTGTGACTTCAAACACAGTGTCACTTTTGTGTATTCATCATTTGTAAAAAGTGTGGGGAAATGTGGGATTTTGTTAATATATCAATATTTTCATCAGTGTCTTCAGATATGAAAAAGAATCATCGCCTGTCAAGTTAAAAAGGGGTAAATTATAAATTCAAAAGAACACATAAAACTTTGACAGTTCTAATCATGTACCATCACCATGATTTCACAGTGCAAGATGCATGTATGCATGAAAAATATTCCAAATAGGAATGGGCAGTTTAAATGCAAAAACAACATTGCCCTTTTTTCTGACAGATTAAATGTGATCACATAATTTTAGATAACAAAGCCCTCCAGAATTAAAATCATATTTTCATACTCTTCAATGATAGCCAGAAAATTCATTTTATCAATAGGGTCACTTTTTCAATATGCTGAAAAACATAAGATACTGTTTCCTTTCTTTGATCAGTACATTTTCTGTAAATGTATCTAACAATTCACTAATAATTAGTTATAGCAGACTCATAGCTAGAAGGAAATACATAAATAACTTCTTTTGCATATGCTTGCTGTTGATTTCACTTCCCATATATTTTTGCTGATAAAGTTTCTATTTGACTAAACCATACCATTACAAATTTCAGTATTTTGAAATTTTAAGAATATTTAGGAAGGTAGGAAAGGGAATGTGGGGGCAGAGTTGAAGCTCTAAATATATTCTTCAAACTTTTCCAAAGAAATAAAATTTGATATTATTATTAATGTGTAACTGTTAACTTTTAAGTAAGCCAAAAGCAACTACATACAAACCAAAGCAAAACAAAACATGTATGGCATAATTTTATATTACTTGGGAATAATATCTTACAGAAAAGAATGATTTTTTTTCAAAACAACTTAATCATTCCTCTTCACCCTCTCCTCTTCCTTCTTTCTCTTCTCCTTTAAAATTTGAGCATAGTTGACACGCAATATTACATTAGTTTCAGGCACACAACATAGTGATTTAGTAACTCTATACATTATACTATTATCACCACATATTAGCTATCATCTGTCACCATTCAACCATATTACAATGCCACTGACTATATTCTCTATGCTTTGCCTTTTATGTTCATGACTTACTCATCCCATAACTGGAGACCTGTATCTCCCAGTCCCCTACATCCATTTTGCCTATTACCCCGTCATTCTCCCGTCAGGCAACCATCAGTTTGTTCTGGTATTTATAGATCTGATTCTGATTTTTGTTTATTCATTTGTGGAGTTTTTTTGTTTTGTTTTGTTTTGATTTTTAGATTCCACATATGAGGGAAATCATATGGTATTTGCTTTCTCTGTCTGACTTACTTCACTTAGCATAAAAACTTAGTCTTAACATCCCTTAATAATGTGCCATTTTTGAGAAGACTGTGTATCTGATAAAGAGCAATATACCCATTAATGTTGAGCTTGATTAAATAACTATTTTGCGCTCTGAGACATGGTTTGAAAGAAAAAGGGATTTCAGATGCTGCAGAGGGGAAGGAGCCCTGGTCACAAAGAAAGGTGAGAGAGTGGAGAGCCCAGGGTTAGACATAAGGAAAACACTTCTCCAAAGCCATTGGCTGGAAAAATCAGCAGGGCTGATTTTCATGAGTTTCTGCCACCACTGGGGCTCAATGATTGGAGTTTTAGAGACCTGTGGGCTTGATTGGGATAGAGACATGAGATTGCTATCCTACTCCTGGAGAGAGGCAAGTAAACAACCCCAGGGAAGAAAGCGTAATATGAGGATCTCCTAGGGCACATGAAATGAGACTAATCCCTCTTCTTGGAGGGCATGTGTGAGAGGTAGAATTGACTCTCTGGGGACAAAAGAATCAGTATGTGCCATTTCACTCTCTTGCCCCTTGGCACTGGCACAGAGACACCTGTTGAGGGTGGCCAGCCCACACACTGGTTGTTTAGTTACTTTGCTCCAAATCCTGCACCCTTATGCTCTAGTATGACTGCCCTCCCAAAGACCAGCACAGGTTCCCACTACACCAAGCCCCTAAATTTTGGAGTTTTAAAAGTTAGTAGGTTTGGCTCAGATAGAATCCAAAGTGTGCTGTATTGCTCCAGGCAGGCAAGCAACCCAGACACATCAGCGTGAAAACAGTGATCTGGAAAAAAAAAAAACAAAAAAAACAAAAAAAAACAAAAAAAAAACAAAAAAAAAAAACTAGGGCACATGAGGGGAAATTATTTGCAAGCATGATCTCCCCTTTGCAGGGACAAAGGAGCTGGCTGGTGCCATTCCCCTCCCCACCTCTCAGCATAAACCAATTTCAGTAAACAGCACAGTATCAACACTGGCTGCATAACATGCTTACACCAAGTCCTGCCCACCTGTGCTCTGCTGGTACTGCTTTTCTCAGGCAAGTGTACCTAAGTACCAGCACAGCAGACCCCTTCCCCAGGAGACCAGCACAACCCCATCCACCCCAGCCCCCCTGCCATGTACCATATCCACTGACGATAGAGTTCTACAGATCTTCAGTTCTAGTAGAAATAGCATCAGGTCTCATTTAACAGGCTGGCCAAACACATAGTTAAAACTCACCACACCCTGGCCAAAGTCCAAACACTGTCCATTGCCAGCAAGGAGAAACTCTAGAGATGACTGACCTGAGGGATAGAGCAGCCATAACACCACAGCAGAGTCCAAGCATCACACAGCAGAAAGACTTCCTGAAGCACCAGATCCTGGACACTATATGACCTCTTCTTCATAAAGCCATTACTTCAGGAGCAGAAAACATAACAGGATTTTTAACACACAGAAGACACAGACAGAATGCCAAGATGAAGGAATTCATCACAAAACAAAGAACAAGAAAAGTTCATGGCCAGAGCTCTAATTGAAAAAGATGAGTAATACACCTGATACAAAATTTAAAGCAACAATCATAAGAATACTCACTGGACCTAAGAAAAGCATGGAAGAAATCAGGGAGATGCTTGCCACAAAGATAAAAGAGTTAAAAAACAATCAGGCAGAAATGAAAAATTCAATAACTGAGATTCAAAACCTACTGGGTGTAATGACTACAAACATCCAAGAAGCAGAAGAACAAATAAGTGACATAGAAGATAGAAATATAGAAAATAATGAAGCTGAACAAAAAAGAGAAAGAATAGTGGATCATTAGAGTAAACTTAGGGAACTCAGTGACTCCATCAAACATAACAAATTTGTATCATCACAGTTTCGGAAAAGGAAGATAGAGAAAGGGGGCAGAAGGTTTATTTGAGGAAATAACATCTGAAAACTTCCCTAAGCCAGCTCCTAAATCCAGGAGGTCCAGAGAACTCATATTAAAATTAAAAAAAAAATAGGTCAACTCTAAGGCATATTATAATTACATTTGCAAAATATAATGATTAAGAAAAAATCCTAAAGGCAGCAAGACAAAAGAAGCCACTAACTTACAAGGGAAGACCCATAAGGCTAGAAGCAGATCTCTCCATGGAAACTTGCTAAACCAGAAGAAAGTGGCATGATCTATTCAACATACTGAATGGGAAAAACCTTTAGCCAAAAATACTCTATCCAGCAAGGCTATTATTCAGGATGGGAAGAGAGAGAAAGAGTTTCCCATTAAGCAAGTACTAAAGGAATTTGTGACCACTGAATAGCTCTGCAAGAAATATTAAAAGGACTGTCTTTTTTCCGCTGGGTATTTTTTCCTGCTTTCTCAAAGGTTATTGGAAAGCTATATACAGAAGAATGAAACTTGACCATTCTCTTACAGCATACACAAAGATAAAGTCAAAATGCATGAAAGACCTCAATATAAGACAGGAATCCATCAAAATCCTGGAGAATGACATAGGCAGTACCCTCTTTGACATCAGCCACAGAAACTTCGTTCAAGATAAGTCTCCAAAGGCAAAAGAAACAAAAGCAAAAATGAACTTTTGGGACTTCACCAAGATAAAAATCTTCTGTACAGCAAAGAAAACAGTCAACAAAACAAAGAGACAACTCACAAAATGGGAGAAGATATTCACAAATGACATAGACAAAGGGGCGATAGCCAAAATCTTGAAAGAACGTCTCAAACTCAACACCCAAAAAGAAGATAATCAAGTCAAAAAATGGGCAAGAAGACATGAACAGACACTTCTCCAATGAAGACACACAAATGGCTAACAGATACATGAAAAGATGTTTATCATCATTAGCCATCAGGGAAATTCAAATCAAAAGTTGAGATACCACTTTACCCCGGTGAGAAGGGTAAAAATTAACAAGGCAGGAAACAACAAATGTGGAAGAAGATGTGGAGAAAGTTGAACCCTCTTACACTGTTGGTGGTAATGCAAGTTGGTGCAGCCACATTGGAGAACAGTGTGGAGATTCCTCAAAAAATTAAAAATAGGTGGAGGAGTCAAGATGGTGGGGAAGTAGCAGGCTGAGACTACTTCAGGTAGCAGGAGATCAGCTAGATAGCTTATCAAACCATTGCAAACACCTACAAATACAACGGGAGATGAAAGAGAAGAAGAACAGCAATTCTAGAAACAGAAAATCGACCACTTTCTGAAGGTAGGACTGAAGTGAATCCAAAGCGACAGGAAGATAGACTGCGGGGGGAGGGGCTGACTCCCGGCAAGTGGTGGAGTAAAGGAGCACTAAATCAGGACTTTTAAAAGTCTGCTCCACTGAGGGACATTGCTCCAGAGGCTAAACTGTGGTGAAACCCATGCGGGGTCAGCGTGGCCCAGGGTCCTGCAGGGTCATAGAAGGATCAAGGGTGTCTGAGTGTCACAGAGCTCGCAGGTATTAGAGCAGAGAAGCTGCTACAGAGACAGAGTCGAGGAGTGAGCTCCTAGTTCGGGGTTACCTTGAACCGGTCACAGGCTGGATGAGCTCGAAGCACAGCCAGAGGCAAGGGAGACGGGAGTGATTGGACACTTTTCTCTGAGGGTGCACTGAGGAGTGGGGCCCCGAGCTCTTGGCTCCTCGGGGCTGGAGATTGGGAGGTCACCATTTTCATTCCTGTCCTCTGGAACTCTACAGAAAGCGTTCAGGACAAAAGCTCCCGAAAGCGAACCCGAGCGATTACTTAGCCCAGCCCCTGGTAAGGGCGGTGCAATTCCGCCTCGGGCAAAGACACTTGAGAATCACTACAACAGGCCCCTCCCCCAGAAGATCAACAAGAAATCCCGCCAAGACCAAGTTCACTTACCAAGGAGAACAGCGGAATTCCAGAGGAGGAGAAAGCAAAGCACGGAATTCATGGCTTTCTCCCCATGATTCTTTAGTTTTGCAGTTAATTTAATTTTTTTAATTTAATTTTTTTTCTTCTGCTAAATTTTTTTTAACTTTTACCCTTTTCTATTTCAACATTTTTAAACTAGTTTATTTTAAAAATACCTTTCAAACAAATAATAATCTTTTTTGAATCTTCATTATTATAGTCATATTTTATCCTTCATAGTATTTAACTTTATTTTTTGTATACACATAGGGTTTTTTCTTCTAAAAAATTTGGGTTACAACTTCTTCTAATAGACCAAAATATACCCTAAATCTAGCTCCGGGCTTGTTCTAGTCTGCAGCCCAAGCAAATTCTTTCCACTTTCTTTTTCTTTATTCTCCCAACCAACTTATTTTATCAACTCCTTATTTAGAAATTAAAAAAAAAAAATTTTTATCTTTATAGGCATATTCCATCCCTTCATTGTGTTTACCCTTATATACGTTTTTCATTCCTTAAAATTTGGGGAGGTACTTTCTTCTAAGAGACCAAAATACCCCCAAGATTAAATGAGTGACCCAGTTCTAGATACCAGTCTAATATATATATTTTTTTTCTTTATTTGTTTTCTTTTTTAAATTTTTTTTTCTGACCTTGTTTTTATCCCCCCATCCCCACGATTTGGGGTCTCTTCTATTTGGTTAAAGCATATTTTCCTGGGGTCTTTGCCACCGTTTTAGTATTTTATTTGCCCCTTCATAAACTCTTATCTGGACAAAATGACAATGCGGAAAATCTCACCACAAAAAAAGGAACAAGAGGCAGTACTGAAGGCTAGGGACCTAATCAATACAGACATTGGTAATATGTCAGATCTAGAGTTCAGAATGACAATTCTCAAGGTTCTAGCCAGGCTCGAAAAAGGCATGGAAGATATTAGAGAAACCCTCTCGGGAGATATAAAAGCCCTTTCTGGAGAAATAAAAGAACTAAAATCTAACCAAGTTGAAAAAAAAAAAGCTATTAATGAGCTGCAATAAAAAATGGAGGCTCTTACTGCTAGGATAAATGAGGCAGAAGAAAGAATTAGTGATATAGAAGACCAAATGACAGAGAATAAAGAAGCTGAGCAAAAGAGGGTCAAACAGTACTGGACAACGAGGGGAGAATTCGAGAGATAAGTGACACCATAAGATGAAACAACATTAGAATAATTGGGATTCCAGAAGAAGAAGAAAGAGAGAGGGGAGCAGAAGGTATATTGGAGATAATTATTGTAGAGAATTTCCCTAATATGGCAAAGGGAACAAGCATCAAAATCCAGGAGGTGCAGAGAACACCCCTCAAAATCAACAAGAATAAGTCCACACCCCGTCACCTAATAGTAAAATTTACAAGTCATAGCGACAAAGAGAAAATCCTGAAAGCAGCGGGAAAAGAAGTCTGTAACATACAATGGTAAAAATAATAGATTGGCAGCAGACTTATCCACAGAGACCTGGAAGGCCATAAAGAACTGGAATGATATATTCAAAACACTGAAGGAGAAAAACATGCAGCCAAGAATACTATATTCAGCTAGGCTATCATTGAAAATAGAAGGAGAGATAAAAAGCTTCCAGGACAAACAAAAACTGAAAGAATTTGCAAACACCAAACCAGCTCTACAGGAAATATTGAAAGGGGTCCTCTAAGCAAAGAGAGAGCCTAAAAGTAGTATATCAGAAAGGAACAGAGACAATAAACAGTAACAGTCACCTTACAGGCAATACAATGGCACTAAATTCATATCTCTCAATAGTTAGCCTGAATGTTAATGGGCTAAATGCCTCAATCAAAAGACACAGGGTATCAGAATGGATAAAAAAACAAAACCCATCAATATGTTGCCTACAAGAAACTCATTTTAGACCCTAAGACACCTCCAGATTTAAAGTGAGGGGGTAGAAAACAATTTACCATGCTAATGGACATCATAAGAAAGCTGGGGTGGCAATCCTTATATCAGATCAATTAGATTTTAAACCAAGGATTATAATAAAAGATAAGGAAGGACACTATATCATACTCAAGGGGTCTGTCCAACAAGAAGATCTAACAATTTTAAATATCTATGCCCCTAACATGGGAGCAGCCAACTATATAAACCAATTAATATCAAAATCAAAGAAACACATCAACAATAATACAATAATAGTAGGGGACTTTAACACTCCCCTCACTGAAATGGACAGATCATCCAAGCAAAAGATCAACAAAGAAATAAAGGCCTTAAATGACACACTGGACCAGATGGACATCACAGTTATATTCAGAACATTTCATCCCAAAGCAACAGAATGCACATTCTTCTCTAGTGCACATGAAACATTCTCCAGAATAGATCACATCCTGGGTCACAAATCAGGTCTCAACTGGTACCAAAAGATTAGGATCATTCCCTGCATATTTTCAGACCACAATGCTCTGAAGCTAGAACTCAATCACAAGAGGAAATTTGGAAAGAACCCAAATACATGGAGGCTAAACAGCATCCTTCTAAAGAATGAATGGGTCAACCAGGAAATTAAAGAAGAATTGAAAAAAATGCATGGAAACAAGTGATAATGAAAACACAATGGTTAAAATCTGTGGGACACAGCAAAGGCAGTCCTGAGAGGAAAATATATAGCGGTACAAGCCTTTCTCAAGAAACAAGAAAGGTCTCAAATACACAACCTAACCCTACACCTAAAGGAGCTGGAGAAAGAACAAGAAAGAAAGCCTAAACCCAGCAGGAGAAGAGAAATCATAAAGTTCAGAGCAGAAATCAATGAAATAGAAACAAAAAAAAAAAAATAGAACAAATCAACGAAACTAGGAGCTGGTTCGTTGAAAGAATTAATACGATTGATAAACCCCTGGCCAGACTTATCAAAAAGAAAAGAGAAAGGACCCAAATAAATAAAATCATGAATGAAAGAGGAGAGATCACAACCAACACCAAAGAAATACAAACAATTATGAGAACATACTATGAGCAACTCTACACCAACAAATTTGACAATCTGGAAGAAATGGATACATTCCTAGAGACATATAAACTACCACAACTGAACCAGGAAGAACTAGAAAACCTGAACAGACCCATAACCAGTAAGGAGATTGAAACAGTCATCAAATATCTCCAAACAAGGGACGCCTGGGTGGCTCAGTCGGTTAAGCGGCTGCCTTGGGCTCAGGTCATGATCCCAGCATCCTGGGATCGAGTCCCACATCGGGCTCCTTGCTGGGCAGGGAGCCTGCTTCTCCCTCTGCCTCTGCCTGCCACTCTGTCTGCCTGTGCTCTCTCTCTCTCTCTCTCTCTCTCTGACAAATAAATAAAATTAAAAAAAAAAAAAAAGATTCATATGCTTGGGGGCGCCTGGGTGGCTCAGTGGGTTAAGCCTCTGCCTTCCACTCAG
Source organism: Mellivora capensis (assembly GCA_004024625.1). Classification (NCBI taxonomy): domain Eukaryota; kingdom Metazoa; phylum Chordata; class Mammalia; order Carnivora; family Mustelidae; genus Mellivora; species Mellivora capensis. Next base: position 181,386 of record PISX010000454.1, on the reverse strand, counting down.
GTCATGATCCCAGGGTCCTGGGATCCAGGCCTGCATGGGGCTCTCTGCTCAGCAGGCAGCCTGCTTCCCTTCCTCTCTCTCTGCCTGCCTCTCTGCCTACTTGTGATCTCTGTCTGTCAAATAAATAATAAATAAAAATCTTAAAAAAAAAAAAAAATATCTCCAAACAAAAAAATCCCAGGACCAGATGGCTTCCCAGGGGAATTCTACCAAAGATTTAAAGAAGAATTAATTCTTATTCTTCTGAAACTGTTCCAAAAAATAGAAATGGAAGGAAAACTTCCAAACTCATTTTTGAGGCCAGCATCATCTTGATCCCAAAACCAGACAAGGATCCCATCAAAAAGAGAATGACAGACCAATATCCTTGATGAACACAGATGCGAAAATTCTCACCAAAATCTAGCCAATAGGATTTAACAATACATTAAAAGGATTATTCACCATGACCAAGTGAGATTTATTCCAGGGCGGCAAGATTGGTTCAACATCCACAAATCAATCAATGTGATACAACACATCAATAAAAGAAAGAACAAGAACCATCTGATACTCTCAATAGATGCTGAAAAAGCATTTGACAAAGTACAGCATCTCTTCATGATCAAAACTCTTCAAAGTGTAGGGATAGAGGGTACATAACTCAATATTATCAAAACCATTCATGAAAAACCCACCGCAAATATCATTCTCAATGGAGAAAAACTGAAAGCTTTTCCGCTAAGGTCAGGAACATGGTAGGGAAGTCCATTATCACCACTGCTATTCTACATAGTACTAGAAGTCCTAGCCTTAGCAATCAGGCAACAAAAAGAAATTAAAGGCATCCAAATTGGCAAAGAAGAAGTCAAACTATCATTCCTTCTAGATGACATGATACTTTATGTGGAAAACCCAAAAGACTCCACTCCAACACTGCTAGAACTTGTATAGGAATTCAGTAAAGTGTCAGGATATAAAATCCATGCACAGAAATCAGTTGCATTCCTCTACACCAACAATAAGACAGAGGAAAGAGAAATTAAGGAGTCAATCCCATTTACAATTGCACCCAAAACTATAAGGTACCTAGGAATAAGCTTAACCAAAGAGGCTAAGAATCTACACTCAGGAAACTATAAAGTATTCATGAAAGAAATTGAGGAGGACACAAAGAAATGGAAAAATGTTCCATGATCCTGTATTTGAAGAACAAACATTGTGAAAATGTCTATGTTACCTAAAGCAATCTACACATTTAATGCAATCCCTATCAAAATCCCACCCATTTTTTTCAAAGAAATGGAACAAATAATCCTAAAATTTATACGGAACCAGAGAAGACCTCGAATAGCCAAAGGAATATTGAGAAAGAAAGCCAAAGTTGGTTCCGGACTTCAAGCTCTATTACAAAGCTGTCATCATCAAGACAGTATGGTACTGGCACAAAAACAGACACATAGATCAATGAAACAGAATAGAGAGCCCAGAAATAGACCCACAACTCTATGGTTACCTAATCTTTGACAAAGCAGGAAAGAATGTCCGATGGAAGAAAGACAGCCTCTTCAATAAATGGTGTTGGGAAAATTGGACAGCCACTTGCAGAAAAATGAAATTGGACCATTTCCTTACACCACACACGAAAATAGACTCAAAATGGATGGAGGACCTCAATGTGAGAAAGGAATCCGTCAAAATCCTTGAGAAGAACACAGGCAGCCATCTCTTTGACCTCAGCTACAGCAACGTCTTCCTAGGAACATTGCCAAAGGCAAGAGAAGCAAGGGCAAAAATGAACTATTGGGATTTCATCAAGATCAAAAGCTTTTGCACAGCAAAGGAAAAGTTAACAAAACCAAAAGACAACTGACAGAATGGGAGAAGATATTTGCAAACGACATATCAGATAAAGGGCTAGTGTCCAAAATCTATAAAGAACTTATCAAACTCAACACCTAAAGAACAAATAATCCAATCAAGAAATGGGCAGAGGACATGAACAGACATTTCTGCAAAGAAGACATCCAGATGGCTAACAGACATGAAAAAGTTCTCCACATCACTCAGCATCAGGGAAATACAAATCAAAACCACAATGAGATATTACCTCACACCAGTCAGAATGGCTAAAATTAACAAGTCAGGAAATGACAGATGCTGGCGAGGATGTGGAGAAAGGGGAACCCTCCTACACTGTTGGTGGGAACGCAAGCTGGTGCAACCACTCTGGAAAACAGCATGGATGTTCCTCAAAAAGTTGAAAATAGAACTACCCTATGACCCAGCAATTGCACTACTGGGTATTTACCCTAAAGATACAAACGTAGTGATCCGAAGGGACACGTGCACCCGAATGTTTATAGCAGCAATGTCTACAGTAGCCAAACTATGGAAAGAACCTAGATGTCCTTCAACAGATGAATGGATAAAGAAGCTGTGGTATATATACACGATGGAATACTATGCAGCCATCAAAAGAAATGAAATCTTGCCTTTTGCAATGATGTGGATGGAACTAGAGGGTATCATGCTTAGTGAAATAAGTCAATCGGAGATAGACAACTATCATATGATCTCCCTGATATGACGAAGTGGAGATGCAACATGGGGGTTTTGCGGGGTAGGAAAAGAATAAAAGAAACAAGATGGGATCAGGAGGGAGACAAACCATAAGTGACTCTTAATCTCACAAAACAAACTGAGGGTTGCTTGGGAGAGGGGGGTTGGGAGAGAGGGGTGGTGCTATGGACATT